>CM053742.1:94533185-94564348 GCA_028658305.1 Pachyuromys duprasi
ATGAAAGAATCAGTATAGCAATGTATCAAAGCAGATATTCAGACTCACAATTAAGCCCTTGGCAGAGGGCGGGAAGTAATAATAAAAATAGAGGAAGTTAGTAAGACTTGGGGAGAACAAGAGCTCCACAAAGATCAAACTGAGCAGGGCACAGGGGGCTTATATGAAACTGTTTCTCCAACCAAGGACCATATATGGATATGGCCTAGAACCCCTGGTCAGATGTGGCCCATGAAAACTCATTTTCGAACTGAAGACCCTAGTAAGGGAAACAGGGACTGTTTCAGTCTTGAACTTGATGGCTGGCTCTTTGACCCTCCCCCATACACGCCAGGGAGTGACAGACTGGCTAGATCCTGGGGGAGGGCATTGCAGCCAGCCCTGAGGAGACAAGATGATCAGATGGAAGGGGAGGAGGTCCTCCCCTGTTGGTGGACTTGGAGGGGGCTGCGAGGAGATGAGGGAGGGTTGGGGAGGGTGGGAGGGAATGAGGGAGGGGGCTACACATGGGATGCAAAAATCCTAACCTGTGATTGATATAAAAGTAAATAAATTTATATAAAAAAGAAGCACTACACGAAGCCTACCCATTTAAAATGTGCTATTCAGCCAAGTTTGACATATCCATGGAGTTGTGTAACCATCACTACAGTTGAATTTGAGAACGTTTTACAATTTTTGGACACCTTTGTCTCCTGGAGAAGAATCTCCATGTTCCTTAGCAGTCTTTCTACTGCACAAAGACAGTGAGATTTGGTTGTCTTTGAACTCCAGAATGGCACAGTAGTGCCTGTTTGGTGATTGGCTGCTTGGAACTTTCCCACCCAATGGGTCTATGTTCTAAAAGAATACCATAGTATAGAAGAATAGTAAATCAAGGCTGGATATCTATATAGCTCAGTTGGTATAGTGCTTGCTCTGCATGCGTGGAACCCTGAATTCAATCCTCGCCACCTCATGCCTGGTGGTTCATATCTACAATTCCAGTACTCAGGAGGTAAAGATCAGAAGTTAAAGGTCATCATCCTTGGTTATATAACAAGTTGGACGCCAGGTCAGATTAAAAAGAAAAAAAAGCAAACCAAATTGCACAGTCTAGTAGCCACCTATTGCAAGCAGGGACATAGAGAGAGGCACAAAAAGTAAAACAAAATTGGGGGTGTGGTTCCCTTGGTAAAACGCTAATCTAGCATTCATGAAGTTCTGTTTTCTTTCTTTTTTTTTTTAAAGATTTTTATTTATTATTTATACAACATTCTGCCTGTACACCAGATCTTGATATAGATGGTTGTGAGCCACCATGTGGTTGCTGGGAATTGAACTCAGGACCTTTGGAAGAACAGCGAGTGTTCTTAACCTCTGAGCCATGTCTCCAGCCCCGAAGTTCTGTTTTCAATCCTCAGTCCAATACAAAATCAGGCTCAGGACCAGCAAGATGGCTCAGTGGCCAATGTGTAGCAACCCTATTGCTTTTCTAGAACGTGCAATCATAAACAAGTTTATTTGAGCACTTAGGAAGCAGAGGCAGGTGAATTTCTGTGAGTTTCAGACTAGCCAGGGCTACATACTGAGATCCTGATTCAAAAAACGAAAGCCAACACCAACAACTAAAACCCCAAAACAGCCCCCCTCAAACAAAAGCAATATTAACTGCTGTGAACGCTTTCTACATTTTATGTTATATTCTGCATTGTTGTCTATAATCTCACGTTGTTTACCAGCAGATAACAAGTTCTAATGTTAGGTATTTTATTATTTAATCTTAGCTAAATTATTTTTTTTTAAATCTTCCTGTATGCCAAGCATTGTGATATGGCACAGAACAAAACAGGCTCAACTCCAGGGGCCTTAAGAGAGATTCTGGTGAAAAGAGAGACTATAAATATGATAAGTAAGGAAATTATCTTGCATAGTAGAAGAAGTTAGGCACACAGCAGGTGCTCAATTTGTGTTAGCTATTAAAAGCAAGTCATTACTGAATGCACCTCCATTATCTTCTTGGGGAAGCACCTTCCAGAGGGACTCCATAAATGGTGGTTGCCACACTTTTCACTAGAAACGGCAGGGTCGGGGGAGTGGCAGTTTGGGGGCAAGTAGTGGGGTCCAGGGGTCCCTAGCAGATATGTAGAGTTTTGGTTAATGAGGTGTGGCGGGGGTTGAGGGATGGTCTCAGGTGGATGGATCCTTGAAAAGGGGTAAAAGGTGAGAAGGAAAGCAATCAGAGAACAGTTTTGGAGTATCCTAGTGTTTGGGGCCACAGAGAGGTAGAGTCTACGCGATCTGTGGAAGCGCGACCAGGATGATTTCAGTAAGGAGCCCCCGGTAGTAAAAGAATCCATGTGTGGATAGGGGATGGAAGGTGGGAGTAGAGCAGGTGGAAAAGAGAGGTCAGGTTCAGATATATGCCGAAGGTGGAAGTGAAGAGCTTCAGCTTCCTTTCAAGATTAAAAGACAGGGAATCAGGAAAGAATGACTCTTAAACTTGGGGCTTGAGCTGCTGAAAATCTGGGGCTGCTATGATCAAAGGTAGGGATAAATTAGAGAAGACCTCCTCCCTAATGTGCTGGCATTATCACAGTAGGAGCCTAGGAAAGGTCGAGTGAGCCCTCAATATGGCCACACTCAACCTTATCCTTGTGACTCCTCAGTAAGGATAGGGCTATAGTTTTCATGTCTTTTATTCACAAGGAACAGAGAGGGGACTGGTTTCAGGAGGGGATGGTGGAAACACCACAGCACTGCACCTCAGCTTTCTGTTCAAATTACAGAGCCCCCTACTGCATAGAGTACTGCTGGAGAATTCCCAAAGGGCACTGGAGACCTTGTGGTTTTGAGCTGCTTTTGGCTTTGAGGAGCTTGAATCAGTCTTCTGGACTCGCATCTCTGATCTAGGAAGGCTGGAGCCCCAGGAAGGCGAGCAAATGCAGGCTGGGCACACAAGGTCAAAGGGAGAGGGAAGGGTATACAGAGTCACTCCAAATAAGAGACCTTGCGGCCCGCTTCTCAGGTTAGCCTGAACAACTCGCCTGGTCTCTCCGCTTTTCCGCATCAGAGTCAGGTGAGGTGTAATGCTCTGGATTGGGAAAGGGTGATCTTCATCTGCCCCTGTGCTTCTCCACTTTGGACTCAATTTGGAATGGTTGCCCCGTGCTCCTTTTTCCTCCTGCCTCCTTCCACCTCGCGAAACAGTTTTGCTTCCCGCCCAGCACTCAACTAAGTGAGGTGAGTGCAAGGCTTGCTCCTTCAAACAAGGCAAGGACAGGAAAGGGACCCCTGGAACACCTCCGTAGGCCCCAATCAGAATACCAGAGCCTGGCTTACCTGTGTTCCCAGGAGTGGCGGTCCGCTGAGGGTCGGCAGGCAGCTCTAACCGGACAGTCTAGGGGTTAAGATGCTCCCTACCCAGCAGGGGTCGAGGGCGGAGATGTGGGCTTGCCCCCTCCCACCTACCCGACCCCGACTCCTCCCGCCCCCCAGGCCTTTCCTCTCTGGCACCACACGCTGTGGAGGGCAAATGTGGGCGGGACCTCCACCTGCCCCTCTCTACACAGCACACCGCCTCAGGCAAGCCCCTCCCTCTCCTGGACTGAGTAGGGTTGGTTAGCTTGGGCCATTTGTGTGTATATCGCTGTATCAAGGTTTGACCTGGAAGACCACATTTTGGAAACAATTTTGTAAGTGTTTCTTTTAACCAAGGCAACTTGCACAACTTCAGCTGGGTTTCTGGATAGCTAGGGGGTAGGTTGCGAGTTTTCCTGAAGGGAAACAGTTGCAGAGGAAGGGCTGTCTTGTGAGGACAGAAAAGAACCCGATCTGAGGCATAAATGCAAATTATAAATCAAATCCCCCCTTAGACTCTCTGCAACTATGATACTCAGGCCAGAATTCTGAACAATGAAATGTAAAGTGGGTATCTATAATGCTTTCCCAAAGAGGGTGGACTGGGTTGAGACATAGCTCAGTTGGTAGTGATTGCAAAATATGCAGGTACTGCCTAAAATGTATGAAGCAGCACCCTCCTGTAATCCAAGCATTAGGGAGGTTAGAAGCAGAAGAATCAAAAATGCAAGTCAGGGCTGGAGTGATGGTCAGTGGTTGCACTTGTTGTTCTTCCAGAAGACCTAGGTTAGATTTCTAGCACACACATGACTGCTCAAAACCATCTGTAACTCTGTGGACTAGACATGCACATGGTGCAAATACATAAATGCAGGAAAAATACCCAAATAAAAATTTTAAAAAATGTACAGGGTTAGAGTTTGAAGTCAGGCTGATCTATGGGGAGGGGGGGGTGCCACATTGCCCTCCTTTTTCATTAGATGAGTCTCTGGGATGAGTAGGCGGCAATCAACAAAATCCCTAATGATCAGCCAAAGCAATTTTCATGATATGGAATAAAACTCCAGAAAAGCCCTCCAGCTATCTAACTCTGGTTAACAGCACTGCACTCTTTCCCTCAGAATGCCACCCATAACCACTACCTCAAAGTTAAAACTAAACCCATCCCTACCCTCACCAAGCAATTCAATGAGATAGATGGGGAAACAGACACAGTTTTCATGTCTTCTCACCCTAGAATTCAGCTGGGACAGACTGAGACCTTTGTCTTTAAGAGACAGGGTCAGCCAGGCAGGGTGACGCATGCCTGTGGATCTCTAAGTTTGTGGCCAGTCTGGTCTACAGGGTGAGTTCCAGGACAGCCAAGGCTACACAGAGAAACACTGTCTCCAAAAACCATAAAAAAAGAAGAGAGAGGGAGAGGGGGTTCTCATCACATAGTTCTGACTGGCCTAAAACTCTGCTATATAGACCAGGCTGGCCTTGAACTGAAGAGCTCCAAATGCCTGTACCTTACAAGTTTGGGGATAGAAGGCACGTACCACCATGCCTCATGAGACTCCTGTTTCTATGGTAGAGACTCATTTTCTCATGAAGTCTACTATTTAGTCTCCAGCAGAGCCAATCTAGCTGCCTAGTTAGATTTCTTGGGGGCAGGGGGGCAGAGAGCAACAGATGAACAGAGCTGACTCCATGAAGACCTCTTCTTTCCTCCCTTCCTTCCTTTACTTGTGATGGCTGGGAATGACAGGTTTTTTAAATGAAAAAAGAAAGCTGTCTTCAGGTTTCACAACAACTTAAGCTTTATTAAATATGCCACCCTGCCACAGCTGCCAATTGTCTCCTTCAGTGTCATCCTTGTGATTTCAGTTCCTTCTCAGAGCTACTAAGCTGTCCCTCTTTCCTTCTGGGTAGAACAGTGACGTCCCCCGAGCAGGCAGTTGGCATGGGCATATTTGCAAGTGAACACCAGTTGCACTTAAGGAAGCACCTTGCAAAGGATATTCAGGATGGGTTAAAGTGAGGCCACCCTCATTCAAGGTACAGGTGTCTGTGAACTGCGGTCTGGGGCCTCGGAAGGCAAAGAGGCAGCATGTGCCAGGACTTAGTGTGAGTGGGGCATGTCCTCCCCAAACTTGTTCTTGTGGGCAGCGTTCTTCACATCTTGGAGATCCTGAGGAAGAAGTGGGAAAAGTGAAAATGAGGGTGCTTCCATTTTAGCCATGAAGAGGTTGTTATCACTGTAGCCCTCAACTACTATGTCTCCTAGACTGTTTCATACTATACCCATGGGCCAGTCATGCAAAGGAACCTGTGTTCTCCCTTTACCAAATGACAGAAGGGATATGGGCTGGAGGAGGACACAGCTCAGTGTGAATGGGTTCAACGCCATGCCCAGGCTCACCTGGTGGTGGACATAAGCTTGACAGAGATAACACCAGGTAGATAGGTCAACACAGCTGAGGACCAGTGGGTGTTCAGAGGCTTCGTGGTGGCTGACCATATGGCCATTAACATAACGACTGCAGTACACCTGAGGTTGGAAAGTAATTATTGGGTTGCTTGGAACCAGCTGAAGTTGGCTGCCAGGCCAATCTCTACCCAATTCCCCCTCCCTTTATTTTGTTTTTGCCCCATACCTGATAGCAAGTCAGACACACCCAGTTCTCCTGCCGTGTTCCACAGGTTTTACAAGGTTGGGCCATATCTAGGCCTTCAGCAGGAATGGGGCATACTGCCATCAAATGGGGACACCAGGATAGTGGAGTCACAGCATAAAATACATCCTAGAATGGGTAGAAGAAACTAAGTAAGGAAAGGATTCCACCTCTCCATTATACATCATATTCGCCTATCTGGAGGCATGAACGGACAGGAAACAGCAGCCATAACCCCATGTTCTCCCTGAGCTCACCTGGCCATTCAAGTCCCCAAATCCTTGTGTCAGCCTCAAGCTGTTCATGTCCTCACATCCAGATGCTTCTCCTAGTAGGCCCTCCTCAGATTCAGGGACCTCCGGGGAACACAGAAGGAAAAGACGTATCTGACAAAGACCACTTCTTACCCTCTCTACCCTCTGCCCAGGGGTAGTGGGCTTTACCTGAGCGCCACTGCTTAGCTCCAAAATGCTGAGCCTCTTAGTCAGCTGGTCAAGAGACTGCTGGGCTGTGGCTCCCTGCGCAGGTGAAGCGCCTGTGCTCCGCTTGACTTCATCTGAAGTTGTAGGGGTTGGGATTGGCTCAGTTTCTCCCACAGCCTCCTCTGAGGTGGTCTGGTTAGGTGCTGTTTTTGTAGCTGCCACTGAAGTATGCTGGTCCATTGTGGCTCCTCCCACAGCCTCCTCTGAGGTGGCAGGGTCCCATGTAGCGAAGCGAGCTGCTTGTTCTGAGGACTGGTCCTGAGCAAGCACTGCCTCAGCTGTCTTTGATTTAGCCTGGCCTAGAGTAGATTCTTTTGCAGGTGACACTGCTGTAGTCATCCTCGTGTTTGCTTCTGGAATTTTTCCTTTTGGTGTGGTCATTCCCATAGGTGACACAGGATTGGCTGTTTTGGGCAGCTTGATGACAGCCTTAGAACTAGAACATTCTTCGTCTTCCATCTCTGGAACAATGGGAAAGATACATGAGTGCAGATAACCACCTCCTTTCCTGACTCTGATCCTCCCTCCCTTCTTGATTTCTTACATCCACTTACTCATCATCCGCAAACCCCGCCAGTATTTGCGATGAACTTTTATGGTCTCAGTGATGGAAGCCAGGGCTGCTGGTTGTGGAGGTCTCGGCAAGGTAAGCAGGGGTGGTGGGTCTCCAAGGAGGGAATGGGTGCAGGCAGCCATAGATTCAGAGATGGATGCCAAGTTGTATCCACCCTTTGTAAAGGAGAGGAAAGGGTTCCATGAGGGTTCATCAGGGAGTTTGGAGGGTGGATTAAATATCCTGACTCTCCAATTAGCTCTCCTTTTTCTAGGGCACTGAAGGTGTAGAGTGCAGGATGGTACCAAGAAAAAAAGGAGCGTGGCACACATTTGTAAGAAGGGCAGTATTCAGTATGTGAGGGAGCTGTGAAGGGAATGTAAATTGTGCTGTCAAGTGCAAGATAACAAGAACAATACTGACAATAATATTAAGAAATGTTAGTTTACATTTACTGTTTGCTGTGAGCTAGAGCCTATTTTAAATAATTTATGCATGTTAACACAATCCTCTCAATGACAGGTGTTCAGTATCTACAGAAACATGCCCTTCTGCCGTATCTGTCTTCCCACTGTCCAGGAATCCCTGGCCACACATCATATAAAGCACAGATTTGACCTGCACAAATGTATACAGCAGATCCTAGAAAGGCCCTGCTGTGACCTGGGACAGGCACAACTAGCATTCCATCTGCATGATCCCTTAACTTGAACTTTGTCTAACTTGATAGAAACCTGTTTCTACTCTTTATACATAGAGCTTGAGATCACAACAGTTGAAGAAGCAATGCTGATATTTGAACCTGGGCTGACAAAAGAGTCCAAGTTGTTGCTTTATTATCATTACCTAGGCCCTTGGTACACAAGTTCTACCACTGAACTACCAGTTCTTCACATTAGCTCACATTCTTCCCCACCACCCTTGGCCTTCCATAATCAGTCCTGGGTAAACCGTTAAGTGGGACTTTCTGGAAGCCAGTGGATTTCACTGTGACTGACTGTCTTCATCTATGAAAACAGCACCCAAGCTTGCTTAGGGTTAAGTTCATGTCAGAAAGATGTAACAGTAGGAAAACAGAGTATCTTTTCAGTGAACATTGTATGCCGGGAGTGCCTCTCTGATTAGCTAGCCCCATTTGTAGATAAGGAAACCCAGGGACAAGGGTAGAGGCAGTAGTCATTTACAAAAGGTCCATGAATTGACTTAGTCTCTCTAACATGTTAGGAACAATTTGGATGATCTTGAAAAGCAGACCTCCAGAGCCGGATGTTGAAGTCTCAATTTGGCCATTATTACATGTGTGACATGCTATTATACTTGATTCCCTGATTTGTTTTGATGAGGGAGGCCTTTTTGAAACAGGGCTTCATGTAGCCCAGGCTGGTGTCAAACTTGGTATGTAGCTGAGGATGACCCTGATCCTCCCACCTTCTTCTCCTCCTCCCAAGCACTGGGATTATGGATATGTGCTACCACACCCAGCTAGTTCCTTTGATCTTGAGAGGAAAATGAGTTAAACAGACTCTAGCTCACAGTGCTGTTTTGCCAAGTAAATTTGTAAGACATAAAAAGTCCAGAGACTATTTTACATGTAATGAGTACTCAAGAAAAGCTTTGAATGCTGCTACTATCCTTACTGAAATCTGGTTTGAGACAACAATCCCAGGTAGATCTGTATTCAAAGGATACTTCAGAAACTGTCCTGAGTGACACAGCCAACTCTTCCAGACTGCCCCTCCCCACCATGGGAAGAGGGATTGAGAAAGAGTTACCTCTAGAATGAGGATAATGTGGCCATTGGCAAGGCCCATCAGCAGGTGTGTAAGGTGAGCGTAACCCTCAGGTGTCACCTGGCAGCCCCCCAATGGGTCCCCTTGTGCAGCATCAAAGCCAGCGGAAACCAGCACCAGTTCTGGGTTAAACTGTGGTAAGGAGAGAAGAGAAACATGGCACGAGGGCTTGGCTTGGCAATGAGTGATGGGAGCAAGGACAAATGAAGACATGGAAATGGAAGTCAATAACCAGAGGATGTGAGAACAGAGATCTGAAAGGAAGGAGCAGAAGACAGGAATATTAGGAAAAATAGACATGGCTAGCCTGTCAGAGACAAAAGTAACCTTCCAGAAACTCAGGATATTGGGAGAGGGGCTGCCCAATGGAGACATGGCTCGGTAGTTAGGAGCACAGGCTCTTTTTCCAGAGGAATAGGGTTCAACTCCCAGCACCCACATGGCAGCTCACAACTGTCTGGGCTCCAGTACCAGGAGATCTTGTGTTTTACACACACACACACACACAAACACTATAAATTGACAGAAGGGGGCATGATATAGTATCATGAGATAGCTATGGATCACAGAGAGAAAGATACATGGAGACTCAGATGGCAAGAGACATAAGAGAAACAGAGACAGAGACATGCCCTCTATCTCACACACAAGGGTCAAACCTGGGCCAAATTTGCACATGATACAGGCTTTTATACAAGAGTCACACACTCCCAATCAGACAGTCTCACGTTAACAGGACTACAAGTCATGCCAGTCACACACATATACTTGGTTTCTCACAGGGAAAATAACATACAGCCACCCCTGCAATGGCACAATGATGTCCACATCATCACCAATTTTTATGGCTATAGATACACTGCTCATACCCACAGGAGGCAATCACTTGCACACAGTTACACATAAAGGATAGTTCCTGTCACTTGTGCATGCAGATACAAAAGCATGCCCCTTAAGTCCAGGCTTGCAGTGTCTTCACACAAATGCCATTGGCCCTGCCCCCAGCTCACACAGAGCCAGGCCACTCCTGAGTCAGAGCCGTCAGAGACACACATATAGACATAGACAGACAAACACAGCCAGACAGACATGGACCATGATCCCACTGCAGACTCCAGTTGTGGATATAAACATGGTTTTGTTTTGGTCTCAGGTATGGGATGTGGGACTGATTCAGATGGTCTATGGGAGCAGAGTATTTGCCTCATGCGGGCTCTGAGAGGAGCTCTTTGCCAGCTGCAGATAGTTTGAATCTGAGGACTCTGGGAGGGGAATAAGTGCCAGAGCCCAGGGAGTGTGGATATCAGAGAAAGAACAATGCTGCTCCTACTTCCTCCTTGCTGCTCGTGGTTGCCGTTATGAAACAAGATGGAGAGCTACTGAAACGGGGATTGGACTGGCTCCAAGGAAGCCAATGACCCTGACCAGCAGTTAGTAGCTAAGAAAGAACTGTAACCCTTCTCCCCACTTAACCCTTTCTCTCTCCTACCTGCTACTGGGGTGTAAGAAGGGATTAGGGTGGAGTAGGGAGAAAAAGATATAAGAAACGCAAATAAAAGTTTTAAAAAAATACGCCAACATACTCCCACATTCAGAGGGTCTTTCTCAGACTATTATAAGACATCAACATTCAGTCACATAGGATATCACACCTATCACATACAGAAACTAGATGGTGGCTATACAGTGTTACATATATGTATCCAATCCCATGCCTGTGTTTTACACAGTTCCACTGAGACAGCATCCCTTACAGATCCCCCTTTCAGCCATGCACTCATGCTGGCAGACAGATTGAGAAGGCATGCATACACATAGCCAGGACAGTTGTTCACATATAAAATGTCATACAGAGAGGCTACTCACATGCAGCCATATTGCATAGCCAGACAGACACATTAAGACCATCAGTGCCACCCATGTCCTAATAGCCATCATATGATCAGTCACCTGGTCATCAAACACACAATGCTGAGGAGGCAAGAGCTGTGCTGCCTCTTACACAGATGTCATGTAATGACCAGTGCTTTACCTCATAGGCGATGGGAAGTATCAGACGATGCCAGGCAGTCAGGTAGTCAGCATCACCCACGCGGGGTCCGTTCCAGGGCACATTGACAGTGAAGCCTACACCTGCAGCTTGGCCTACTTGGCTACTGGCACCCTCATGCCCCATGGGGAAGAAAGTGCCATGGTCATACCGGTGCAGGGACACATATAGTACACTGCCAGGGAGAAGATGGGATGAGAAAGGGACCATGACATGTTAGAGGCTACAAACATCCCTGCAGGATGGTTCAGCACCCTCCCACACTACACTCTTATATATAGTCCCATCCCTCACCTGGGGTCATCTTCAAATATGTGCTGAGTTCCATTACCATGATGAACATCCCAATCCACGATCAGGATCCTGGGGAGGGAGATATCTTCTTTTAGCAGCTTGGGACATTTAGGCCCAGGAGAGGGCTACGGCTAGCTCGACTCCTGGGGACCATGGATTTCTTGAGAAAGCATTGCCATCATTGTAAGGATGAAGGTCCAACTTTGGTTTCCAAGGGCTTTACCATGGGCCTGAGCAAGTACTTGGGGTTAGGCTCTAGACTCTTCTAGGGACTGACTAGGGAATAGGGCTCCAGTGTGGCTAAATGTCACAGGGCAAATTCCAGGTCTTTTGGAATAAGCACTGGGAGATGGGTTGGGTTCTGTTGGAATGACCTGTTAGGGATCAGTAATGCTAGCGTGATACCCTTGATCATAGTTTATTAAGCATCTAGCTGCCATGATTAGGAGGCACTAACACAACCCTCCTGGGTCTTTCGTAGTGAAGTGTTGCCCAGTGGACTCTTGCTTGTTTCTGGGAAAGCTCCTAAAAGTGTATCATGGGTCTGGCAAGTAAGACTGAATGGGGCGAGAGGAGTAGTGTCCAGGTCTCTGTAAAGATTAGGTTTTGGGGTCTCTGGGGAGCCCTTACCGCAGGGCACGTCCAGCAATGGCTTGGGCATGGCGAGCAGCCACAGCTACAGAATTGAAAAAGCAGAAACCACAGGCAGCATTTGGCTCCGCATGGTGTCCCGGAGGGCGCACTATTGCAATGCCATTCAAAACCTGGAGAGGAAGCAGTAAGTCTGGATCTCTGGCCCTCACTCTTGTCCTTCCCTTCCCTTTCTCCCATCTGCTCAGACAGTAGGGCACCCATTCTGAGGTGTCCCTCCCAGCAGAGACTCCTAAGTAGGGGGAGGTGGGGCCTCTCTATTTCCTCAGGACCCTATTTCTTCAGCCAGACTGCACTGGCGTCTAGCGAAGACACACCTCTCCTGAAAGCACAGCTTCCACCAGGCGGCAGGCGCTGCCTGTGGCAAGCTGCGCACAGGTAAAGGTACTGGGGCAGATGTAGATGGAGTCAAAGTTGGCACCTTCACGGTGCAGGTCCCGGGTTTTCATCTTTTCTGTGGCCTGGAGACGGTCCACATACTCGGCACTGGAGGCACAGAGGAGCAAGTCACAACTCATCTTCAGATAAGAACTTCGACCACTCTAGATGGGCAGTAGCTCTACCCACCTTGGAGGAGAGCCCTAGGTCCTAAGAGAACCTCCCCATAGTCCCTCAGCTGGCCTACCCCTAGCACAGGGTCAAACCTGTGGCAGCGAATGAGCTCACTGTCCGTGGCAAGTCGTGCAGGTAGGATCAGACAGCGCGCTGCAAGGCCCACCTCCTCCAGGTGGCACATGATCCGTAAGATGCGCTGAGGTGTCTCAGGGTGATGACTAGCAGTGGGGGAAAGCAGAGGCAGAGGTTGAGGGAGTGAGGGGAGGGATCCAACCACCACTCCTCCCAGCCCTCTAACTGCATACTTGTCCCATAGGTTGCAGTGACTCATCATTTTTTCATCATAGACCAGCCCAGTGCGATCTCGGAACCCCGGCGATGTATCCATGGTCAGTGCGGTAGATTCCCAGGGTCTTTCCTCCTCTTCCTCTTCGTCTACCCTGTCTTCTTTTACTTCATCTTCCTCCTGGGGCTCGACTATAAAGAGGGGCTCGGACACCCTACTTCCTGAATCTGGATCCCATCACTCTGAGACAAGTGTGGCCCAGACAGAAGACCTAAAACCCAGACAAGCCTTCCCACCAAGACATTCCAGGAAAGGGAATGTGGAAGACAGTATCCCCCAATAGATCCTTCCATGTCTAATGCTGATCATGTCCATTCCCTGCCTCCTACCTGGTCTCGCAAGGACCTCCCAGAAGGGTTCAAGGGCTTCTAGAGTGCAGGATATCGAAGTCTGGGCACTGGGGTTGGGAGAAGCAGAAATGTGATAAAATTGCCCACCCCCCGCCCCCGGCAGGCAATAAGGGCTCTCTTTCCCCTGTTCTGCCTAGGCTCACCTTGCACAAGGTGCACAAGGGGACTCCAGCATAGGGCAAGGGTCTCCAAGAAGGGTATGGAGTGATGCACTGACACCCTTAGCCAGGGCATGGAGGTTATAGCCACCCTGGGGAAGGCAAACAGAAGGACGGATATTACCAGGGAAGGACACTTATAACAGGGACAACATTTGGGTGCATACTTTATGTCAAGCAACAAGAAATTTAGAGGATGGCTTCATTTAATTCACCGGACAATGATGTCAAGTGAATACCATTATCATTTTGCTGACTTGACATAAAAGAAACAAAGGCACAAAGAATTATCAAGTAGTAAGGCTGAACCAGGAACAACAATTTTAAAAATACCATTAATTTTTAAGAAATTTTTCAATTCTCTATAATTTCCTTTTTTAAAAAATGCGTGTTGCTTCCATTAACTTTTTTAATGAATTTTTATTTTATGAATGTTTTTTTTTTCCTGCATGTGTGTATGTGTCCCACGTGTAAGCCTGCAGGATCCCCTGAAACTGGAGTTACTGATGGCTATGTGCCACCATGCTGGGAATCAAAACCAGGTCTTCTGCAAGAGCAGCAAGTGCTCTCTCTCAACAATTGAGCCATCTTTTCAGCCCCAAGGATCTTCTTATATACATGAAAGCTCTTGTTTTGTTTTTAGTGGTCCTGAGAATGGAACTCCTTGCCTATATTAGCTAAGTATTCTACCTTTTAACTCCATCCCCAAGGCCCAAACACCTGCTCTTAAGCCTTCGTGTGGGCCAGTGAGATGGGTCACAGGATAAGAGGGCTTGCTCTCAAGCCTGACCTGAGTTCAATTCCCCAAAAGAATCTACATGGTGAAAGGAGAGTACCAACTCCTGCAAGTTGTCTTCTGACCAAGCATGCATAGTACACACATGTACACACACAACAAACAGATATAAAATCTTAGCCTTTCAGGATCCACAAGGTTAAAGGTGACCTACTCACCTCCAGAGAGAGAATCAACTTGCCTCCTGCCAGACCCATGAGCAAATGTGTTAGGTGGGCAAATCCTGCTGGAGTGGCAGCCATCTCTCCCTGGGGAGACATCAAGAGTGACAGAAAGCTTAGTGTACTTCCACTTGCCCGCCTAACACCCCAGAGAACCTGCCTTACCTTGGGGTCTCCTTGGAGGGCATCAAATCCAGCAGCCACCAGGACCAGTTGAGGCTGAAACTTAGGAAGGAAACAGACTATGTAAGAACACCCGCCTTCATAGATCATCCCTTGTTATTACCCTCACCCCCAAATTTCCCAGATCTCTTAAGACCTCAAAGGCAACTGGCAGCAGGATGTGGAGGAAAGCAGCAATGTAGTCAGCATCCCGCATCCCCACCTGCAGAGACAGAAGCATGATGTGACAGTCATCAGTCACCTTTCTTGAGCCTGTGGGAAGGCAGGGCTAGGCTCACTGTAGGCGGGCAGACACTGACCTGGTTCCAAGGTACATTGATTGTATAGCCTTGGCCTTGGCCAAAACCTGTATTGGACCAGTTAGAAGCCTTAAGGTGCGGCCAGAACCGACCCTGCTCATAACGGTGGATGGAGAAGTAGAGGACACTAGAGATGGAGAAAAGAAATGCTGAGGGATGATTGACTAGCATGTGTTAACTCAATCCACATAGGAAACAAAAACAAAGGAACTGAGGAGTCAAATTTAAGACTCCCAACTTAGAGCTTCAGGGGTTTATTCAGCAAATTTTTACCAGCTACTCAATTCATTCTCTTTCTCCTAAGTTTTTCCATTTCTCAGTGTATACTGGTAACTCTCCCACACACTCACCAACTTATTCATTTTTCCATTCATTAATTCTCCCAGTGGTTTATGCATTCTTTTTCTACATATTCGTTGATTTCCCAGCAGAACCCCAAAACCCTTCTGCAGTAAATATGCTATTTAAGACTCAAGACTAAGGTCCCCAGAGCTACTGAGTTTACCCAAGAACTTGGGCAATGCTGGCCTTGTGAGAAACTGTAGGTCCTGTCTTCCCATTGCTCCCCCTAGTGTTATTATTCCAAGGTTAACAACACTGGATATTGGAGGTCAACAGGAGTCATGGGGGAACTTAAATGCAGAAACCAGTTAGAACTGTAAAGAGCCACAAGTCCATGCAGGAGAACCTAGTGATTCCAATGAGAGAAGTGGAGAGGTGCAGAGGCCAGGAATGAGTTAAGATGGGACTTGTTTTTGTGTTAGGTGCTAAAGTGTAAAATGCTAAGACTGCTCTAAAATCAGTGAGGACAGTCCTTTCTCAGCACTTCGCAAAGCCACTTCTACTGGTTCTATTTCATAGGTGAGAAAGAGCAACACACAAAACTGATGCTGAAAAGACACAATGTGCAGGTTCTCATGAGAAAGATAAAATCTACAGGTTCACACTGAAAGGACATATATATGTGTTCTAGGAGAAGACACATTAATAGGTTCCTGCTAAGAAGGCAAGATGTTCATGTTGAGTGTAAAAGGACATAATCCCAACAGAAAGCATGGTAGAAGGTCTGGGAGGCTAACTGTACTTGGGGAAAACAAAATTTGTCATTTATCTGTCCATCTGTCTATCCAGTTACCATCTAGCTGATCAAGATCAACTACACCCTGCCTTGTTCCAGTATTCTGAGGCAGCATCCCCTCTCCTTTTTATGGAAAATGAAAAAAGTAGTGGTGAGCAAAGAATTTACAGTCATTCAAGAGAGACATCTGCAGATATGTTGACAATATATCTGTGAAAGTAAAGGATGTAAAAAAGATTCTTAAAATTGAGGAAAATATTTTGGAATGGGGGCTAAAATGTCCATACAAAGCTCTAGTGTTGAGTGGGTAGAGGGTGATTTCTTTGTTTTGATTTTGATATGGGGTATCTCTATTACGTAGCCTTGGCTGTCCTACAACTTACTATGTAGACCAGGTTGGCCTTGAACTCACAGAAGTACCATGTCCAGTCTGGATTATTTGTTTCTGTTTGTTTAACTGTATTATTTTAAGGTTTCTGACACTGACATTGGCTTTAAAGTTTCAGCAAAGTAAAAAGTAGAGGTAAATAACTACACTAGGGAACAAAAATTCTCCTGAATAAGCAAAGACTTGAACAAACACAACTCCACAAGAGCTCTCAGTCAGAGAACAGAACAGGACTTTATTTTTATTGACTGATTACTTTTTATAGTGCTATGTATTGAAGTAAGGGCTTCACATAGCCCAATAGATGCATGTATGTGTGTTCGTGTGTACACATACCCATGTGTGCATGCAGCATGTAAAGGTCAAGGGACAACTTTGGATGTTATTATTCCCAGAACCATCCACCTTGTTTTTTGTGTCTTTCTTTGGCTTGGAACTCATCAAATAGGCTAGGTTGGCGGGTCAGTGAGCCCCAGTGGCTCTGCCACTCTATTACTTAGGATTGTAAGTGTGTACTACCATTCCAGGCATTTTTTTAAAATGTGGGTTGGGGGGATCAAACTCAGATCCTCGTAAGCAAGTTATTGACCAAGCCATCTCTCCAGACTCTAAAAGGATATTTCATAATAAGTTCAACCAACTTCAAGGATAACAATGGACTGATAGAGTCCAGTCACTCTTTACCTTTTTGATACTCCAGGTAAAGGACAGGAAAGGTGCCAGCTATGGTAATACACATCTATAATCTCAGCACCCTGGAAGCCGAGGCAGGAGGATTGAGAATTTAAGGACAACTTAAGTTATATACCAAGACCCCATTTTATCTTCCCCCTGAAAACGCTCATTAAAAGTCTCACTCATTTTCTTAGATGCGATACTGTTATAACACTATTTTCATTTTTTAATGCTGGGGATAGAACCCAAAGGCTTGCTCATGATAGGAAACAGTTCTACCACTGACCCATACCTCCAATAACGAATACCATTTCTTAAAAAAAAAAAATCCCGGGGCTGGAGAGATGGCTCAGTGGTTAAGAGCACTGTCTGTTCTTCCAAAGGACCTGGGTTCAATTCCTAGCACCCACATGGCAGCTCACAACTGTCTGTAACCCCAATTCCAAGGGATCTAACACCTTGACACTAATGCACATACAATAAAATTAAATAAATTATTTAAAAAAAATCCCTATTTGTTGCATTCTAGAATTTATGCAGAAATAAAATAGGAGTACAGCAGTGAGTATAGAAACGGATGAAAAAAAATGGTCAGTGAATTTATTAATGTTGAAGAATTTGGTCGAAGAAACCGAAAGCAAAATAAATAATCAAGTGGAAGAAATTTTAAAAATATAAAAACAGAAAAATTAGTGAAGTTTTAAAATAGCAGAGATGACAGAAAAAGCCAGAAACTATATTAGAAAAATAAATGAAATAAGAGTAAAAAAAAAATAATAAAGATGTTGGGGACTGGAGGATGGCTCAGAGCTTAAGAGCACTTATTGCTCTTACAGATGACCTGGGTTCAGTTTCCAGCACCCACATGGTAGTTTACAACCTCCTTTAACTACAGCTTAAGAGGATCTGACACCTTCTTCTTATACTTGCAGTCATGTATATGCATGGCATACATGCATACAAATAAAAATAAAATTAATTTTTAAAAGATATTATGTACCCCCCCCATTTGCAAAATCCAACCTAATGCCTGGATCTGTTCTCACAGTCCCTAAACTTGAGATCTGTATCAGCAGACATTCTGCTTCCATTCTGGGCAAATATGCTTTTTAGGAACACAGACCTACAAATAGCACAGTATAGTAATCCCATGATGGCCCCAAGAACAGCCCGTCAATTTGAGGTATAAATAGCCGAAAGAAGATATTTAGGGGAAAGCGCCAGCATAAAAGAGAAGAACTAAAAAGATAATTTAGTTAGCCTAAGAATGAAGAGATATACAACATGGAATGGAAGAAAACTTGATGCAATACTTTTTTTTTTTTTTTGAGACAGAGTATCACTATGTAGTCCTGACTTTCCTGGAACTCACTGTAGACCAAGCTGGTCTCAAACTCAAGAGATCCACCTGCCTCTGCCTCTGAAGTGCTAGGATTAAAGCCAGGCTAAAGTATTTTTAATTCGTATTCTATAGAAACAAGATTAGGCATGAGGGGGTATAAAACAAGAAAGAAGGAAAACACTTGTGCTGATCAAAACAAAGTCTAGTTATGGATGGTGGCTGAGGTAGGAGGATCTGAAGTTGGCGGCCAGCCTGGAGTATAGATAGTAAGATCAAAGCTAGCTTGTGCTACACAGTAAGACCCTGTGTCAAAAAAAAGTCAGTGTACATAATTTAAAAGGAAGGCTTACACACAGAGTGAAGGCCATCTCGGGACACTGAACAAAAGTAAAAAGTGATAGGAAATATAAAATAAGTCGAAGAGGGGAGCTGGAGAGATGTCAGCAGTTAAAAGCGTAGTTTGTTCTTCCAGTACACATATGGCCACTCAAAATTGTCTGTAAGTCAAGTTCCA
Source organism: Pachyuromys duprasi (assembly GCA_028658305.1). Lineage (NCBI taxonomy): Eukaryota > Metazoa > Chordata > Mammalia > Rodentia > Muridae > Pachyuromys > Pachyuromys duprasi. Next base: position 94,551,847 of record CM053742.1, read on the forward strand.
AGGAAACTGATGCCCTTATCTTTGCTTCTGAGGGCACTAAATATGCACATGGTACAGACAGACATACAGGAAAAACAGGCATATACAAAAATTAAAAAAAATTAAAGATTTATTTTTAAAAGGCCACACAAGGCTGGGGATGTAGCCCAGTTGGTAGAGTGCTTGCTTAGCATCTGGGAAGCCCTAGGTTGTACCTCTAGTGTCATATAAACCAGGCCTGGTGGCACATGGAATAATTCCAGCATTCAGGAGGTGGAAGCAGGAGGATCAGGTGTGCAAAGTGAAAAATAAACAAACAAACCACCCAGACCAGCCCTTAAGACTGAGGGTTTAGAGCAGGAAGTCAGAACTCAAAAGACAAAGAAGGGAAATAAAAATTAAGTTAAAATTGTAAGAATAAGAGCTGGCTGTGGTGGCATATGCCTGTGATCCTAGAACTCTGGGAGGCAGATCTCTGTGAGTTTGAGACCAGCCTGATCTACAAAGCAAGTCCAGGACAGCCAAGGGTACACAGAGAAACCCTGTTTTGAAAAACCAAAACCAAAACCAAACCAACCAACCAAAAAAACCCTGTAATAATAAAGTGGATTTGATGAACCTTCATCTTAAACAAGATTTAGCAAAGAAATAAAAGAGATCTGTTTAGAGGAGGCAGATGTGGCAAAGATCTTGGGCTCCCTGGTATCCATGTGGGAGAGACAGAGTTAATACCTGTGAACCTTTAGCATGTGGACTCCATGGGCAAAGAGGAAGGAACTGTCATACCAGACAGCTACACACCAGCCCTGGGCCTGGAATGTCAAAGGAACCTCCTGTCCTCATTTCAAAACAATAGGTCCCCTTAGCTATACACAGAATTAAGAGGCCAGCCGGCGCTAGAGACCCTGTCTCAAAAATCAAATCAAAACAATATCATAAATAACTAATTAATTAAAAAACAAAAACAAAATCCCATAGAGGATCAACCCAGGCGGTTTAACAGGAGTCTGAGAGAACAGAGAAAATAATTATCAAAGATCTAATAAAAGAACATTTGCAAAGACAGGGGAGAGATGTAAGGCTGCGAATGTAAAATGTCAACCTGCTGCTAAAGAGAAGGTAACAGGGCCCAGAGTTCATGTGGGATACACACAGGATAGAGAGAAGAACTTACAGCCTTTCAGAAAGCAAAACAGATAACTCAGAAAGAAATGAAAAAGACAACTGTCATCAGCACCAAGTGCTGGGAAATAATAGGAAAGCAATGTTTAAAGAACAAAGCATCTGGATAGTATCAAGGACCGCAAGATCTACCAGGTGAAGTCGACTCTATATACTCAATTAGATGGAAAGCCAAAAAAAAAAAAAAAAAACTCCTACTATTTATTATATACCCCCTAGTCAGGACTTAATCACTTCCTGAAGGAAGGGCAAACTGGCACATCTTCTGGAGGCAAGTGTGGCAGCATATACCAGACCTTAAAGCATGTTGACTTGCATGACTCAGCAATCTACTATTAGAAATTGCACATGCCAGGCAGTGGCAGTCCATGCTTTTAATCCTAGTACTCTGAAGGCAAAGGCAGGTGAATCTCTGTGAGTCCGAGGCCAGCCTGGCCTACAGAGCTCGTTCCAGGACAGCCAGTGCTGCACAGAGAAAGCAAACAAACACAAAAATAAAAAAGTCTGGAGTATTTCGTTGCATTAATCCAAGTATCTGAGTGCTGGAATTAAAGACGTGTGCCACCACGCTTAACACTCTATAGTCTGTACAAAGAATAAGATGCTTTTGTAGCACCAACATGATGTGTCCCCAATACACTGTTAGATATGCCAGTGAAAATATGGGGGATTCTAGCACTCATAGTATATTATTAATAATAAATATGTACATGTACATAAAAATTGGAGACTACAACCTAAACTGTCATTTTTTATTTTTATTTTGTGTGAGTGTGTGTATACGGAGGTCAGAGGACAACTTGCAGGAGTTGGTTCTTTCTCCTTTCCACCATGTGGGTCCTGGGGATCAAAGTCAGGATGTCAGGCAAGCACCTTTACCTGCTGAGCCGTCTTGTCAGCCCTATTTAATTTTTAAGAAGAGTTTGAAGTGTTGTCATAATCGAAAACAACAAAGTATCACCACTCCAGTTCAGGAGGAAATTATTGAACAAGATCTTTAAATACAGGGCTGGAGAGATGGCTCAGAGGTTAAGAGCTTCACTGCTCTTCCAGAGGTCCTGAGTTCAATTCCCAGCAACCACATGGTGGCTCAAAACCATCTATACTAAGATCAGGTGCCCTCTTCTGGCATGAACACAGAGCATTGTATAGATAATAAATAAATCAATAAATCTTAAAAAAAATAGACCAAATACTTATAACACAAATCCTACCTCTTTCACTTCTCTACGGGACATTGTAACCTGTAAGGTTCAGTTTCACAGTCTGTAAAATGGGAACTCCAGTTCCTGTTTCAGAGTGAAATCAGGAGACAGTAGACAACTAGGAAGCAATACATTTCCCTAGTCAATGAATATGAATGCCTTCCCCTCCTTCCTAGCCCCTATCGCTGGGCCTGGTGGTTAGAAGTAGTTAGGAATAGCAGTGTACTTTGGGTGAGAATAGGGATATACCTGGGGTCTTGGTCGAAGGTGAACTGTGTTCCTTGACCATGGTGTACATCCCAATCCACAATAAGAACCCTGTGAGCAAAGAGAGAGGGAAGCTCCATGCAAGGGGAACAAGTGAAATATGGAGGAACATCCTAGACCATGGCACCCCCATTCCATGCTACCCATAATCCACCTGTCATTTGTTACTGACCTCTGAATGTGGTGTTTCTTTTGAGCATAGCGGGCAGCCACAGCCACATGGTTGAACATACAATACCCATCCATAAGATTGCGCTGGGCATGGTGTCCAGGAGGCCTAAGCAAGAAAGGGAAGGCTACAGATTTGGGAGTCTTCCTCTACAGAGACAGACTCTCACATGCTCTCAATTCTTCCAGGAGAGTTTCTATAAATCTGACAGCAACTGAGTAACTGTGGCCTTCTCATCAAAGGAGATTTGAACATAACCATTAAAAGGTACCCACACAACCCATTTGGCATGTAGCTCATGCCTGTAATACTAGTTAAAGTAGGAGGACTTTAAGAGCAGCCTGGAATATAAATGAATCCCCTGTCTCTCTCTCTCTCTCACACACACACACACAAAAAGAGGCCAGGTGTGGTGAAAAAAGCCAAACACGGTGCTGCACACCTTTAATCCTAGCACTCGGGAAGCAGCGACAGGCAGATCTCTTCGAGTTCAAGGCCAGCCTAGTCTATAAAGTGAGTCCAGGCCAAACAAAGCTACACAGAAAAAGTCTCAAAACAAAAAGCTATCCATGCATACTTTCTCATAGCCAGTCATTTTGCTATGTGTGCTTAGCTGAAACCTATGTAATAAAAAGTACTATCTTTATAAATGTGCCACTGTTGTTTGTTATGGTATTTGTTTGAAGTAGCAAACACAGAGGAAACCAAAATTCCCACCAGCATGGGGGTAACTAACTTCAAAATATGTTTTCACAATGGCATCTCACTCAAGAATGACCCAAATACTATTAAGAAACAGTTTTTGAAGGTATACAAGTTTTTTAAAATGCACAGAATGGAAAGGAGGGCACCACACGCTTACTGACTGCCATTGGTAGTTTAAAAAATGGACTGAGGATGACAAAGTCTTCTTCTGCATCTTATCAGTCCTAGCAAGTCCACTGTGACAAGATGTTCTATGACCTTCCATGGGCAACAACAAAACAGAAAGTTTGGGATGTTACAGTTTATTGGCTGCATCTGGATTTTAAGATGTCCCAGACAGAGAAGAAATGTGTCCTTGTGAGTTACCGGTTACAATGACCACCTTTCAAAGATAGGAGGGAGAGAGAATTTTGATTGAACTCCACTTTGTGCCATTTGACTCAACCACATGAAGACATCGTGCCCAAGTTAACACATTTTACATTTTTTTTGAGAAAGTGTCTTAGGTAGCCCAGGGTGGCCTCAAATTTACTATACATCTGAGGATGTCTTTGAACTCCTCATCCTTTCTTCAACATCAGCCTCCAAAGCACTGGTATTACAGACATGTAACTCCATGCACCACTATGGGGAAAGATTTGTTAAAAAATGTTTAGAAGCCAAATTCTTGAGAGTCCTACCTGATGACAGCCATGCCATTCCGAATCTCAGCCCCCAGGACTGCATCGACTAGCCTGAGGACAGAACCCGTGGCCAGGCAGGCACATGAATACGAGTTCTGGAGACATTGGGAAACCAGAGAAAGATTGAGAGAGAAAAAGCACTGTCCTATCTATTTCACTTCTTTTTCCCCACAGTGAGGTTGGCATAGAGATGGGAGACCCCAGAATTGCTGCCACACCCTGATCTCACAGTTCTCATCCATACCGGATGCAGATAAACTGAATCATAGGTGCCTGCTAGTGTACGAAGTTCTCCTTCATTCATGTACTGGGTTGTCTCCATAAGATCAATGTATTCCAGGCTGAAGACACAAGATAAGGAATAAGATTTAGAGCCCTGTTCCCTTCCCAGCCACACCTTCTACAAACCAGACCACAAGTCAAATCAGGTGCCCATAGTTATCCTAGGGGTACAGCTGGGATTTAGGTCACAGTCCCTATTTCTTCTCTAGTTCCCCTCATCTCCAGTTGTATACTTTGTTTCCTGACTCTGGGTATACCGTTACAGTTGTGTTCCTCCCTTTCCTCAGCTATTCTTCTCACTGGACTCACCTACCTTTTTGCCTCTTGAAGCTCAGCTCACATATTCCCTTTGCCCAGCTAGTCTTCTGTGAATCACACTGTACCAGACCTCTTCCTTTCAGTTCTTATAGAACACATCCTCCTGATCACTCTGGCACATTATAATAACACTAGCCCATCACAGGCTTATGATCTGGAAGATGCTGTCAGGTACCTGACATACACATTGACCTTCCCAAAGCGTTCAGTCTGTCCTGGTTGGGCCAGGGTATCCTCCGTCCCACCCCCCACCAAGCTCCCAAGTTTTCACCTGTGAACCAACATTAGCTCTTCCTTCTCAGCAAACCGGGCCTAGGGAGACATAAGGAATAAAGAGCTAGAGCACAGGCCATACATAGGTCCTGCTAGTTCCCTTCCCACCACCTGTAGGCTGGGAGATTCACCTGAAAGGATACGCATCGCCCCTGGAGGCCCTCCAGGATCAGCTGCTCTTTGATTGCATGGAGCCGCTCAGGGCTTTCAGGAAAGCTGGGGAGGTAAAGATGCAGTAACACATACACACAGACAGGCAAGTTGCTAGGGAGTGTAGCTACTCTTGTCACATCTCCCATCCACCCTCTCATAGCTGCTCACCCTTTCCTGAAGCATCAGCCTTTCCTTTTGTCATTTCTGCAGTCTTACACTTTTCTCCCCACTACCATTTATGCCACCAGAACCTCCAGAGTTGTCTGTCACATTGCCTTCATCAGAACCTCATGTCTGCACTCACACCCCCAACAGTCCCTCCTATACACTGCAGGCAGGCAGTGGCAAAAATTCTACTACTCAAAACTGTTTTAGAGCTCTGACTCCATTCATAGTTGAAGTAAAAAATCTTTATCACACCTAGAAGGCCCTAAAAAAAATCTGTCCCCAATACCATTTCCGACTCTTTTTTTTTTCCTCATGCTTCCCTCTTCACTTGTCTTACCTGCAATGGTCTCCTTGGTCTTCAATTAAACCATATACCCTTCAGCCAGGTCCATGGAGTACAACTGTCTTTCATGCCTAGAACATTCTTTTCCATGATGACTCCATAGCTCACTCCCTTAGACCCCTTGTACCTTTACTCAAATGTCAGCAATATCTTCTGTATTAAAAATGAAAGCACCCTTTCCACTCAAACTTTACTCTCCCTCCTACCTTGGTACTGCTCTAACCCTGTATTAGTCAATTCTTGAAGGCAGTTTTGTTTGCTGCCCTGCTGAATCCTCAACAAATGTAAACTATAAATGAAGCCTTTTGACATTATGAGTTAGTTTTAGGTTAGGATATGGGAGATAGCTACTATTCTTGTAAATATCAGTGTAATGACTGAAAGACAATGGCAGGGGCTAGTAAGATATCTAAGATCAGATAGGCCAGTTGTGGATGTTTGGAGGGATCAGCCAAAGGTAAAGACCCCAGACTAGAGGGTGCCTGGCATGCTGAAAGAATAGCAAGGAGACCGGGGGGCAGGGGTAAAGTAAACTGAAGCAAATGAAGAGAGGACTGACTGAATAGGGGGACGTGGAGTCAAATCACATAGAACTGTAGAGACCAGGATGAAGAATTCAGACTTTGGGCTGGAGAGATGGCTCAGAGGTTAAGAGCACTGTCTGCTCATCCAGAGGTCCTGAGCTCAATTCCCAGCAACCACATGGAGGCTCACAACCACATAGATCTGGTGTCCTCTTCTGGCACACAGGTATACATGCAGACAGAACACTGTATAAATAATAAATTTAAAAAATGAATTCACACTTTAACTGAAGAGCAACGCTCTGGCTTTTAAGAAAGGGAACAGCATCTCAAATATTTTTTAGGCTTCAATGTGGAGGCTAGAAGCAAAGACCAGTGAGAAGTCAGATAGTGAATACAGAGCCAAAAAGAATAAGCAGAATTTTTTTTGAAAGCAGAGCAAATGAGGGTTATATTTCTGCATGTCTCTTCCTCAAGGAAGGCTCTAGGACCCAGTATGCTAGCTAGTCCAGGACACTCTAAGAAACACTTCTAGCCAAGTACGGTTGCTCTTGCCTATAATCTCAGGGCTCGGGATGCTAAGACAGAAAGATCATCAAAGATTTGAGGCTGGCTTAGGCTACTTAAAGTTTCAGGATAGCCTAGGCTATGAAGTCCTGTTAAGTAATCTCTAAGTCATGTCGTCTTCATTAAATACTTTATACAGCCGTTGGCTGTTTAATGATCTGCCCTCATGCTCACCGATCAGTTGAGAAGAGGACTCTGACAACTTTCTGATTTCTCTTTTGTTCACATATATCACCAACTCTTGGCACACTGGACACTCGATAAATGTTTATTGGCTTAAAAGAGAACTCTTTCAAGAATGATCCCCACCTCCCTATATCATCTGCTTCCAGGCTACAGGCTAGGATAAGAAAAGATTCACTCTTGCTTGAGAGATAGGCAAATATGTTAAGTTTTGGAAGTCCCAGCCTCACCTGTCATCCCAAAGGCAGTGGAAGTCATTTAGTTGCTCATCAAACACCAATCCAGTACCAACCACTAGTCTTGTCTTGGGGATCAGATCCTGCAGGGAAAAAGAAACACAGATTTGTTCAGAGTCCCAATCAAGAAAACAACTCATACTGTCCAGGATAGGGAAAACCATCGTTTTGCTTGGTAAAGAAGGTCAAACTGCATCCACGCCTCTCTCACCAGCCCTTGAAGCCCCATGGCTAGGTCTTCAACTGCTTGGCTGAGCTTCTTCATTTTGCCCTTCTTCTTTACCTCCGCTAGATTGGGTAGAGCTCCCTTCTTAACACCTCGCTTCTGCCAATTAGAGAGAAGGATCAGAGTCTGGACATGGCTGGCTGGCTGGCTTCCCCCGCCCTCCAAGGCTGGTCTGGGGCCTCACCACGGTGGTATTGGAGTCATGAGGGGGCGACTGGAGATCATGCCTACTCCTTCGCTGCCTGGTAGAAGAATCTTGGCCGATGGAGGTCATGGCTGAAGAGCCTTTGCTCCTGGCAAGGCTCTGGCAGGGGTATAGTTGGCGGTAAGGCAGCTGGAATGTCCAGAGGACCCCACATCCCTGCCCCTTTCCAGGCCCCGACCCCTATTCTAGAGCTCATCCTTCAGGCTGGTCCATTCCTGTGCCTTCTAAACCCCGCCCCTCAAGGCCATCTTCTCCTATGGAGGAAACCTGCTCCCGTCCATTCCCTTGGACCTCCCTGCATTCACACGATTCTCTTTCCACATCTTGCCTATTCCCTAAGCGAGGTATAATCCCCGGCTCAATCAGGCCTTCTAAGGCCTGACCTTTCCAATCATCGCCCCCACCACTCTAGTTCCCACATCCTTTCATACCTCTAATCCTCGCCAGAAACGCTCGGCTTCTGCAACCTGCCCGCCTCAGCCTGTCTCCCCAGATAACAACCACCTTCTCAGTCTGCCAGAGCAGGCTGCGGCGGCCTTGGCACCACCCTTAAAAGAACCCCTTAACTTCACCCTCCTATAGGGCCGAACTCGCACCTTCCACTACCTCAGATCTTGCCCAAAGCCTTTCACTGTGCCCCAAGGCTCAGGGGACTGCCCCTTTGCCTCAGAATTTACCAGGCCCCACCCCCTTCCCAGACGCCTAACGTTTAACCCAGCACTCTTAGCCGGTTCCAAGCCTCCGCCCCATTCCCGCCCAGCCAGTGACGTAGGCTAATCCTTCCCGCCCTACTCCCTGAGCTCTGTCCCCTTTTCAAACCCTGCCCTTGCTTAAGGCGGAAAAAAACCTTGGCACGTGATCCCTTCTTTTCCATTGGGCTGAGCGGTTTAATTTGCCTGCCCACGCCCAGCCTACCCCACCTCTCGCGAGCACACCGGAGGAGCGCGTCATACTGCGCCTGCGTAATGGACGACACAGTATTTAGAGACCCGGATCTGCTCCTGGCGCTTCTGCACCCCCCCCACCCCAATCTCATCTGCTGCTGCTTTGTTCTGATTGCTTTGGGTGCCATTCTTAATTCCAGACCAGTCATTTTAGGATCCCTACGGATCCGCACCAGTTGTGCGGTGATCCGAGAGCAAATCAAAGAAGCTAGGAGGTTCGGAATGCACGTCTCTCCCGAGATTCCTACACTGCGCTTGGCGGTGACATAGCTCAGCCCTTCAGCCAACTAACCCGAAGTAAACGCTAGTAATGAACTATGGCTGGTAGCAGCCCAAATCAGAGTGATGATAAATGTTGGCTGGAGCAGCCAAAATGAGAGTGATGACAGATGTTGAGAATTTTCTTATTAGACACTACGATGGTGTGCAAGAAGCATCTCTAAAGTTTAGCTGTTGACATTGTGCCATGAAAATAGGTAAGGGCGCGGAAGGAGTCTGAGGGGAGAGGTGGAGGTGGGGCTTAAGTGGAACAGTTGACAGAAAGCCACACTTCTGTGAAATAGTTCACGTTGTTATGGCTGCTTGGCAGACAACACACAGAGGGACTTGGATATAGAACCTTGGACAAGGCCTAGCTCTGTCCTCAGTTTCCTTATCTGGAAAATTAAAATGCTAATACCAAGGCCAGAATGGACTTGGGAAGGACTGTTGGTCCTGAATGACAGCCCAACCCACCTGGCCCCCTCCACTGAGTAATCAAACTAAAAGCATGCGATGCGGGCTGAGGAGGAAAAATTGCCCCAAGGACACTTTGAGACCCTCTGAACATGTTGCAAATGCATGTCAGCCCTCTCCTGCATTCTCCTTATCTCAGCACAGCTTTTGCCTTAAGGGCTATCTACACACACTAAAGAAATTGTTCAGAATAAGCAAAACAAATGTAATCTAAGCGGTACCATTTCGTTTTCAGATTTCAGTCAATCATAGGGAGAAAATAAGTTTAAGTCCACAGGCCCCAAGGGAGCTGGAGACTTCCCAATAACTGAACAGCTTCTGTTGTAAGGAGACAGTTGTTGGAGTCCAGCCATCTCAGGGATGGCTTCTAAGGAAACAGTTGTCAGAGTACAAACATCTCAAGGACAACGTCTCCATCTTGCTTGAAAGGTCAAACTAAGTGTATGTTCCCAGGACCAGTAACCTACTCCTTCCCTGATTGATAGAAATTGCCTTGCTCAAATCAACCCCTTATGTCAAAATATGCTTGGACAATGCTACAGCCCACCATGATCCACCTTGCTTTATGGTTTCATCCTTTAAATATGCTGTAAAATGTCCCTTCAGGGCCATAGTTCAGCTCCCAAGTCTGTTCTGTGGCCACGATCGATCAGTAGCATCTTGATTACTGTATTTTGTTTTCTCATTTGTATTGACCTGGTGTCACATTGAATTTAAGGGGACCCCACAAGAATGTTAAATAATGACATCCTGGGGGTGTGATAACTGCAAAACAATATAGTAAAGATTCTTGTAATAGTGAAGTCAGAAAAGGGTTCTTGTACAACAGGGTTCTGTAACTTTTAAAAAGGACTGGATAGCAAATAGTTTAGGCTTTGCAGCCACATTTAATCTTTATGGTATACTCTTTTTAAAAAAAAAATCACAGGGGCAGGGGGAAGGGTGCTGGAGAGATGCCTCAGCAGTTAAAGGCTAGGCTTACAATTTTTTTTTTATTCTTCTCTCATACATCACATCATGACAGCAGTTTTCTCTCCCTTCACGCCTCCCGGTTCCCCTCTCCTACCTACCCTCTCTCCCAGACCCACTGCTCCTCTGTTTCCCTTCAGAAAAGAGCAGATCTCCTAGGGATATCAATTGAATATGGTGTAACAAGTTACAATAAGACTAGTCACAAACCCGCATATCAAAACTGGACAAGGCAACTCAGTAGGAGGAAAAGGGTCCCGAAAGTAGGCAAAGAGTCATAGACAGCTCCCACTCCAATTGTTAGGAGTCCCACAAGAATACCAAGCTACACAATAGGTAACATATATGCAGGGGGCCTAGGTCAGACCCATATAGCCTCCCTGATTGTTGGTTCATTCTCTCTGATCCCCTATGAGCCCCTACTTAGTTGATTTTGTGGTCAGTGTTCTCCTGGTATCCCTGACCCCTCTGGCTTCTACAATCCTTCCTCCTGCTTTTCCATGGGGTTCCCAGAACTCTGTCTAAATGTTGTGCTGTGGGTCTCTGCATCTGCTCCCAAAAGTTGCTGAATGAAGCTTCTTTGATGGCGGTTGGGATAGGCAATGATATGTTCTGTCTAGCATTGCGGCATTTTCTTAATTGGTGATTGATGTGAGATGGTCCATCCTATTGTGGGTGGTGTCATCCCTGGGCTGGTGGTCCTGGGGTCTATGAGAAAGCAGGCTAAATAAGTTATGAGGAGCAAGCTAGTAAGCAAGCACTTCTCCATGCTCTCTGCATCAACTCCTGCTTACAGATTCCTGCCCTGCCCAATGTGAATCCCTGCTCTCACTACTTTTGATAATGAACTGTGAGTGAAATGAAACCTTTCCTCCCCAGGTTGTTTTTGGTCATGGTGTCTCATCACAGCAATTGCAACCCTAAGACAAGTTGGTACTAGGAGTTAGGTACTGCTGTGACAGACCTGACCATGTTGTTTTGGGATTGTGAAAGGACTTTGGGACTTCCGGCCAGAAAAGCCCTTGAGTGTTCAATGCTTGGTGGGATGTTCTGTAGGCTTTGGGAAGCTTTGTTTGACAAGATGCCAGACCTAAAAGTGAAATCTTAGCTTTGCTGGAATATTTCGTGCTGCTAAACTGGAGATGAGAAATTAGTGGTGATTAAGAAGATACCAGCGGTAAAGAGCTCTGGGTGCTCTTCCAGAGGTCCTGAGTTCAGTTCCCAGCAACCACATGGTGGCTCACAACAATCTGTAAAGGAATCTGATTCCCTCTTCTGGTGTGCATGGAAACAGAACACTCATATACATTAAACAAATAATTTTAAAAACATACAAAAAAGCAGGTTGTAGGGAAGCCTGTAGGGCATTTTCATAATTAGTGATTGATGGGGATGGTACCACTCCTGTACTGATGGTTCTAGGCTCTATAAGAAAGCAGACTGTGCAAGTCATAGGAAGCAATCCAGTAATCAGCACTCCTCTATGGCCTCTGCATCAGCTCCTGCCTCCATGTTCCTGGCCTGCCCTGCGTGCTACCATCACCACTTTCGAGGATGAATTGTTATATGGAACTGTGAGTGAAATAAACCCTTTCCACCCCAGGTTGATTTTGATCATGGTGTTTCATCACAGCAATAGTAATCCTAAGTAAGACAGCAAAGATCCCATTTCTCCCTGAGAATAGGTATTCCTTTTGTAAAGGAGGTGTGAGGGATTTATAGACAGGGTCACATCAATTTGGTATTCTTTATTGAGCCAAACAAGTGTTACTGGGAAGAACAAGGACAGGGACTCTTCTTGTAGTGTTGCTATTTTACTGAATCAAACAGGCTTCTCTGTTGAACAAGACCATTGTTTAGACTATGGATTCTCTTGAAAGTTCAGAATGCAGTTTCTTGTGTGTGTGTGTGTGTGTGTCTGTGTGTGTGTGTGTGTGCATGTGGAGGCCAGGTATGAACTTTGGGTGTCTCCACCTTACTTTTTTCAAAGTGCTTCTCTACTTTTGTGTGTACTTCTAGGAGTGTTGTGTGTTTGTGCTGTGTATGCACATGTGTGGCCAGAAGAGGTTGTCCTGTGTTATATGTTACAGTCTACTTCTCCTTGATTCCTCTGAATCGTGTGTGTGAGAGAGAGAGAGAGAGAGAGAGAGAGAGAGAGAGAGAGAGAGAGAGAGAGAGAGAGAGAG
>CM053742.1:94574329-94680169 GCA_028658305.1 Pachyuromys duprasi
TCTGTCTGTCTGTCCGTCTGTCTGTCTGCTTGCCTGTCCGTCTGTCTGCCTGTCTGTCCGTCTGCCTGCCTGCCTGTCTGTCTGTCTATCTATCTATCTATCTATCTATCTATCTATCTATCTATCTATCTATCTATCTATCTATCTATCCGTCTGTCTGTCTGTCCGTCTGCCTGTCTATCTGTCCATCTATATATCTGTCTGTCTGTCCGTCCGTCTGCCTGTCTGTTTGTCCATCTATCTATCTATTTATCTGTCTGTCTGTCCGTCTGTCCGTCCGCCTGTCTGTCTATCTGTCCGTCTATATATCTGTCTGTCCGTCCGTCCGTCCGTCCATCCATCCACCCACCCACCCACCCACCCACCCACCCACCCACCTACCTACCTATCTAGTTTCTCTGTGTAGCCCTGGCTGTCCTGGAACTCTCTCTATAGACAAGGCTGGGTTCAAACTCACAGAGCTCTGCCTGCCTCTGCCTCCCAAGTGCTGGGATTATAGGTGTGCACCACTTTCCATCAAGGAGTTTATTTTATAATCTATGAGAGACTGTTTCATCCCTGGGTTTTCAACTTTGACCACATATCAGAATCTCTTGGAGGAAGATAGGTATGTACCCTGACACAGATAGGAGGATCATAACAAATTAAAAACCAGGCCACCAGGGCTACATAGCAAGGCCACATTTCATATAAAAATCAAACCAAACCAAAAATACCCCCCCAAAAAAAACCCAACAACAACCCCAAAACAAACACCCAAAGACACCCAAAGAAGTCATCACTTCTGAAAGAAGGGATCCTGGGAGATTACAATGTAAAATCTAGGTAGGGTTTTTACCCCACTGTAAAGGGTAAGGGTGATGGGTCACTATTTGAGGCCAGGATTTCTGTTTGAAAGAGGATTGGGGTTCTCTAGTCCAGGGCAGGGTTTCTGCATAGGAAAGGGATGGATGATCCACCTATGGGAAAAGGATGAGTATGAAGGCAAATGTACTATGGGGGAGGGGGAACAAAATAGTTGGCGATAGTTCCTGTAGGATGGGAGCCTATGGGCTCTTATCCTGAGCAGGAACAAGTCTCCTGAACTGTCATGACAACCTATGGTCTTACCAGTCGCTTCTTAGGCCGGATGAGAGGTCGGTTCTGCCCATTCATCTTGTGATACAGGCCACAGGCATTGCACAGATAGTGACCTGTCCTGTCCCTCCGCCACAGTGGAGTAGCAGTTGCTCCACAGTTCACACACTCTCTGGCCTCTGGTTGGTAAAGAGGGGACAAAGGAAGCAAGGGTCAGCTTACGCTCACCTTGAGCTCCCTAGCCCAATTCAACCCACCCTAGCCCATCCCTTTTTGAGAGCCTCACCACAAGGGGCCAATGGTAGGCTTCCGTGAAACTTGGGCAAAGAATAGGTTGCTGAACTAAGAGGGCTCCCAGTGGGAGAAAAAAAAGGATTGGGGAAATCAGCTCCCCCATAAGCACTGCTGGTGACAGGAAGGGATGCAGGCAGTGCAGTCCCCAGGGTCAGGAGGTCTGGACTCAGCCGCTCGGTCTTCAAGGTCTCTAAGAAAGTGGTGTTGCTCTTCCCATCTGGGTCTTCTAGAACCTGGGAAGAGGCGTCCTCGTGGCTGGAGCACACGGTTGAGGCAGGGTAGAGTCCCGTCTTGCTGTAGGCCCAGCTAGCGTAAGGCGAGCCCCCTGAGATTCCCTCCATACAGTTGAGCAGTGGATACACCTGAAAGACTGTTGAAGGAGGGGACAGGGAGGAAAGAGGAAAAGAGAGCAATACACCTAAGGTAATCCTACTTTTAGAGTACAATAGTATCCATCAATCCCAATATGTCGACTAGGTTTCCAGTCTTTCCACAACAGTTTCTTACTGCTGGGTGACTCCTGGGTTCTATGTTCCTCTGGTCACTATAGCAACAAGACCCTCAATCTCTTTTTGTATGGGATTTGGATGACTACTTTTGTGACTGGGAAGCTGCAGGTCAACTGACAACTACGGTAGCTAGTACACACTCCCAGCCCTGCTTCTCAGTGTGGTCACTCCCATATGGCAGACAGAGAGGAGTACTGGTGTTCTAGGTCAAATGGATGAATACATCCATACAGAGCTTCTAACTATTTCCAAGATGGCTGCCTTGTAGAATTCTCAGCTAGCTAAAGATCTCTGTGGCAACCTTAATAGCTTCCAGCAAGTGCCAAGGCAGACACCCAATAGTTACCTGGGGAGTGTCTGTAGGTCTCAGTGTCCCTGTAGTAGGCCAGTGTGGTGGCTGCAGCTGTGGCTGTGCTTGGGGAAGTGGAGGAAGCTGCCACATCCAGACCCTCAGGCCCAGAGGAGAAGAAACCCGCCGAGTCTGGTGTTGAGGACACCAGGGAAGAATCCACAAACTGGGGCAGGGTTTCTGAGGCCCCCAGGGTTCCTAGGCCAGGAAAATCCATGGAGACACTGAGGTTTAACCTGTGAGGACAGGAAGGGTTATGAGCTACAGAAATCCTTCTCTCTTCCCTCCCTCCTTTCTCTAAGCCTGACACCTGGGATTCTGTAGTTCTACTTTTTGTTGTTGTTGTTAGTTTTGAGACAGGGTTTCTCTGTGTAGTAGCCTTGGCTGTCCTGGAACTCACTCTGTAGACCAGGCTGGCCTTGAACTCACAGAGAGTTCCATTTGCCTCTGCTGGGATTAAAGGAGTGTGCTATGGCTGCCCAGTGTCTTTCTCCTGTCTCTCAAATTCTTTTCTTCTTCTTCCCTTTCCTGACTTCTCATGCTGTCTCTCCTTCCATCCTCATGTTCTCTCTCTCTTCTTTGAGTTCTTTCCCATTCTTTTATCCTTATTGCTTCACTTGTTTTTCTTCCCTCCACCCTCAACTACTCCCTCATCTTCCTGCCCCCTATTTTCTTCTCTCCTTCCTCTTGTCCTCCTATGCCTCCTCCCATCTCTCTGCCTTCTTTCTTTCTTTCTTTCTTTCTTTCTTTCTTTCTTTCTTTCTTTCTTTCTTTCTTTCTTTCTCCTTTTTCTTCTCCCTTTCCTTTCCTGTTTTCTATCCCTTTCCTTTCTGTTCTATCTTTCCTCCTTGTACCCTTTTTCTTCCCTCTCCTCACTTCTTCTCTTTCCTTCTGTAGCTCCTTTTTCCTTCCTTCTCTTTTATTCTCCTCTCTTATCTTCTAACCTTTTACTTTCTCCTCCTCCTTCAAGCCTTCTCTTTCTCCCATTCTTCAAGTCCTCCCCTTCTATTTCCTCTTTTTGTTCTCTTTCCCCCCTTTCTCTCCTTTCTGTAGAGGCACAGTGCACAACCAAGGTCCCTTGGACCCATTGACAGCTCCCTCAGGACCTTGGTGTTCACCCTTCTGTACTCCCTAACTTCATCCCTATCTGTTGTATCTTGCCATCTGACTTTCTCAGAAAACCCGTGGTTTCCGGCTTTAGTCCCCTCCCCCACCTCAGTTGTGTCTGCAGACAGAGGGCCCCATTAGTTCCTCCCTGCTCTAGGAGGGGGGTCAGTACCCCAGCCCCCACACTGCTTATCTCTGCCATCCCCACCCAACTTTTGAAATCACCCCAAAGCTACTGGCTTCCTCTGAGGAGAGTGACAGGTGGGAGGTGTTCCCACCCTCGTATCCTCCCTCCCTGGGAGAAGGCTCTGTTTTCAGGAACCATTAAGTCTCCTTGCTACTCCCAGACCTCAGTTTCCCCATCTGCTGTATTGAAGGTGGTATGCCTTAGCTGAACACTGACATTTTCCCTCAGCCTCATATTTCATATTTCCTCTTTAGCTCTGTCTCCCTGGTAGAGTTTCTTCCTCCTTGTTTCCTTTCAGGACTAACTGTTTCTCTTACATCTTTCTATGCTTCTAAGATGTACCATTAAAAAACAAGACTTTTATCTTTGTGTATTTATGCAGTGTGTGTGTGTGTGTGTGTGTGTGTGATCAGAGGCAACCATGGGTGCTGGTCTTCACCTTCCACCTTAAACACACACACACGGTCTCATATTTTTCTGCCGTGTACATGAAGATAGGCCTATGAGCTTCCAATGATTTTCCTCTATGTCCCGTTTCCCCATAAGTATGCTGAGCCTACAGATATGCATGCTACCATGTCAGTAAGGGCTCACATATATTCAGCAAGTAATTTATCCTTTGAGCCACCTCCCCAGACTTCTAGGGTGTATCTTGCCCTCTCTTTCTGTGCTTTTATGAATTCGTGTTTTCCTCCTGCCTTCTTTTGTCCATCCATGTATATCTTTCTCTAATATCTTTACATCTTCATTTATATTTGTCTTTGTATTTTTCTTGGCTTGCCTTCTGTGTTCCTGTTACTCTTGCTTTCTCCCGTACTCATATTGCTGAATGTCTTTCAATCTTTCTATCTCTTTTTGTCTCCCAAAGCCTCTTCTTCCTATTCTTTCTCTGAGCTACGGACTCTTTCTTGCTATTGCTGTATCCCTAAATGTATGTTACTGCACACAGCTCAGGAGGAGTCGAAGAACCTGCCTCTACCCCTAACTGATTGATGGCCCTGTTTGTAGGGAGGGGTGGGAGACAGACAGAGTATAATACCATCTTCCCTACCCATTAGATAGATCGGCAAGGGCTGGGCCCAGGGTTGGGGACCATGCTGGGGATAAGAGTGCTCATAATTGTGTCCCCTATCACCGTTTTTTTTTTTTCTTCTTCTTTTTATTTATTTGCTTTTTGAGACAGGACAGTATTTCTCTGTATAGTCCTGGCTGTCCTAAAACTCACTCTGTAGACCAGGCTGGCCTTGAACTCACAGAGACCCATCTGCCTCTGCCACCCAAGTACTGTGATTAAAGGTATAGGCCACCAGGCCCAGCTACACCATCACTTTCTTGACCTCAGAATTCCCACCTTTTTGGACAGTATCTGCTCTTGACCAGCAGTTAACCTTCCGTTTCTCTCCTCCCTGTATAATTCTTATCTCTGTATGATTCATTCTCCCTCCCTCCATTTTTCCTTCTTTCCTTTGTTTCTACATTCTTGTTTTCTGTCCATGGCTCTTTTCCTCTCCCTCTTGTGATTGCTGTTACCCTATCTTTCTTTTTGAGTCTCTGTATCATCTCCCCATGTTTTATGCCTCTTTTTCTCTTGGTGTCTCTTGTTCCTCCATTCCCTTTTTGTACCTCTCTTCTCTCCCTGTCTAACAATGTCTCTTGTTCTCTTCCTGGTACCATTCTTCATCTCCTCACCCACCCTCAGATTCTCCCTCTGGCCTCACTGGCTGCTCCTGTATTTCTCACCTTGGTGGGTCCAGAGCTGCCCACCCACCCCTCCTGTAGCAAGGGCCCACCCTCTACCTCAGTTATCACTCTACAGACAGAGATAAAGTTTATCTCAAGGCTGGGGGATATGAGAGCTCCTTATCAGCTGCCTCAGTAGAGAAAGTGCTGCCCTAACCAGGAGGCACAGCAGCTGCACCTCAACTCTCTCTGGGCCCAGCCCCTCACCCCAGGTAACAGCCCTACCCAACCCTCAAGGAAGGCTCCCATGGGGCCAAGGAGCAGAGGCAGGATCTGGGGAGCAGATGTGGGATTTGGGGGGTTAGAGGTAGAGTTTGAGTATGGCTATGGAGTGTAGCAGAAGGAAATGCTGGGTTTCAGAAGTAGAGCTGAGCTGAGAAGTTCAGAGGCATATTTTGGGTTCAGAAAACAGATGAGGTTAGGGAATCAGAGGTGAGGTTTGACAGTCAGCTGCAAAGTTAGAGATGCCGTTTTAAAGTTAGAGATGGGTTCTGGGGGTCATGGTAAAATGTGAAAAGCTAAGATTTGTTTTTTCTCTTTTTCCTGGGAAGCAACTGGGTTTAGGAGAGAAATGGACTTGGCCAGACAGATTTGTGGCTGATGTCTAGAGATGAATTCTGGGAACACAAGAAGAATGGGAGAAGCCAAGACAGGGTTGGAGTAAAAAAGTGTGGAAAGAATGAAGTTAGGCAGGCAGTTAGGCCTTAGGGAAGACAGGCACAAGGGTTATTGTGACAGAATAGAATGGCCAGGAGCAAACTTCTAAACGGTCTAAAGTAACAAACATATTTTGGCCAATGGTAGGGGGAAGACCCAGGGAGTAAGCATGGAGTCTAAAAGGCAACGATGAGGATGAGGAGTAAAATTAGGGTTTGACACATGAGGGACAGCTGTAGTTAGCCAGAAAGAACAGAGTAGAAACGGAGGTGTTCACTTGGGAGCAGAAATGTGAATCTTGGGGAAGCCAAAATGAGGGTTTTTGTTTGGTTTTGTTTTTTGCAGAAGAACAGAGAGGCAGAGACAAGTTTCCATTAGTGAAAATCAGATTTGGGACAGAGATAGGAGCTTGGGAAATGAAGGAACATTATTTGGGAGTTGGGTATATATGGAAGGTAGGCCTTGGGGGTAGGAGAGAGTTAAGGGATCAGCAGATATAGCTATCATAGGAGGAAGGGGAAGAAGTTGGGGCAGATGGAGAAAGGCTTAGGGACAGAGATGGAGGTTGGAAGCAGAAAGAGCTGTGGCAGAATTTGGGGATGACCCACATTTTAGGGGCAAGCTATGGGTCAGAAAGCCTGGAGCAGGCTCGGGCAGCAGGCTTGGGGATTGCCTTGCTTGGGGGGTTCTTTGGGAATTAAGACTGACCTGGGCTAGTTGATGCAGAGGGTTCAGCCACCTTAGTGATGTGGTGAGTTCAGTGTGATCCCAAGGGGTGTCCTCACTGGCCTTGGCCTTTGAGTCTCCCTTCCTCCCTCCTGCCAGCCCGTCCTCCCTCCCACCTACCTTCTCCCTCCTCTTTCCTCCCCAGGGAGTGGCTGGTGCCCCAGTGGGTGGGGCAGTGCAGGGGAGGGGGTGTGCCGCCTGCTTGTGGGGATCTCTTAGGCACAAGTAGTCCCTCCACCCTTACTCTCTGCCCTGTAGATTATTGGATCCAGCTTGCCTTTGGCTTCTATGGAGTCCAGTGTCCAGGCAAGTTATATGAGCTCTAGTCAAGATAAATGGAAATAAATGTTTTCATACCCCACTAGGTTTTTCAGTGAGGAAAGTGCCTACTGTGTGCACTATGTACTGTGTACTACTATGTGTGGGCTAGACCTGTATGTGTGTAAGCCTTCCTGGATGCCAGGAGAGGAGAGATATACCTGTACCCATTCTGCAGGTGAGAAGAATGAGGCTCACTCAGAGGTTTAGGAACATTTCAACCTAAACCTGTGGGCCACCTCTATGAACCTCTCTGGGGGACTAGGCCAAGACTGGCAGAGTGAAGGTACATTTCTTTAGTGCTTGGGGCTTGAGGCTTGTGCCTGGGGCTTACGCCAACTATGGCCTGCTCTGGGGCAGCAGATAAGTCTTATCAGATGGAGGCGACTGTGGCTGTTGGTGCCGCAGTAACAGGCTGTCTTGGGGTTGGGGGGCAGGGTGGGGAATGCACACAGGGACAGTGCCTCAACTTCTTGCCCGCCATCCGTTAGAGGCGGGAAACTGAGGTGACATCCAGAGTGGACTCCCCTGTGAGTCCCCTAGGATTGGAATAAGATGGCAAGCAGGAAGGATAGTAAGTAAAAGACGGAAGAGGCAGAGGCAGGAACAAAGATCTAGGGAAAGAAATGAAAATGTGGAGACAGAGACAGAGAAGTGGAAGGAGGCAGAGGGAGGGCAGCTAGAAAAGAGAGAGAAGTTCAGAGAGCTTGAGATGTTGAAATGAACACGTAGAGAGAGGTTAAGAGACAACATGAGGCAGAGATGGACAGAAGGTGAAGGAAAAACCTGGAAATGACAAAAGTCCAGGGCAGACATGGAGACAGGAAGAAGTAAAACAAAACCAATGTTGTAGAGAGGAAAAGAGAGACTCAGAGCTGAAGTCTGAGAGTACGTAGGAGCCCTGGAGAGGGGTCTTGCTGTGCTAGTAGCCTTGGTGTTGAAGATGTGGATGATGTGACCTCTGTCACTCGAGGGGACACCCCTCCAACCCTGGTCAGTCCATCCTTACCTTTTTCTCTTGCTCCGCTGGTGCCTCACCTCACACCCCCACACAAACCTTCATCTAGATTTTGAGCAGCATTTCTGCATCAAATCATCTCTGTCTGTCTCTCTGTCTCTTTCTCTGTGTCTCTCTCTGTCTCTGTCTCTCTGTCTCTGTCTCTGTCTCTCTCTCTCTCTCTCACACACACACACACACACACACACACACGCTGCACTGCACTTGGATCCTCGTAAGACTTTCTGCCCTAGCCCTGGAAAACCATAGGATAGGCCTCTCCTACCAACCATCCATTGGACAGTGGGGGAGTCTGAGAGCCACTGCGGGAAAGGCGAGGATGGAACTAGGTGTCAAGAGGGCCAGCCTACCTACCAGCAGTTGCCCACATAGGCTTTAAAAAATGGGAGGCTACTATCCTGCTCGGTGCCACTTTCCTTTGGAAACCCCTGTTTACCAAGGAAGGACACAGAGTCTGGGTCTGGAGCTAGCCCACCATTCTCCACCAGTACACTCAGCCATTAACTGGGGATGACCTAGATGGAGTTACTTATAAGTGAACACTGTCCTATCTGCAATGGAGTAACAGTGACAACTACTTCTTTATTGAAGACAGTGAATGAATTTGAATCCATGTTAAGTGGTCCAACTGATTGAATTTGAGTCCTCAATATATTACATATTCTATTTTTCTATAGAGTACTTGTAAATTTGAAATCTCCAAGTAAATTAGTGTTTTTGTTTTTCAAGATATGATTTCTCTGTGTAGCCTTGGCTTTGTAGACCAGGCTGGCCTCAACACAGAGATACCGGTGCCAGTCTCCCTCCCTTCCCGACTAGCACTGCTGTGAATTCTAGCTGTGATGCTAACAGTGTGCTGACACTGATAGCAATACTAACATCAGCTCTAATAGATAGGAGCTTTAATGCTGAGTCTAATGCTAAGAGCAGTGGTTAGCTAACACTGTCTTAAGTCTAATCTAAAACAATTCTTATTTTGTAATGCTAGGGATGGGACTGAATCTTGAATGCTAGGCAAGAGCTTTATTACAGAGCTATATCCACAGCCTTAACACTAATTCTAATTCTAAGAATACAACCACCTCTAGTTCTCATCCTTAACCCCATGTTAGGAATGTAATTCAGGGCCTTGCATACACTAGGCATGGACCTTGCCAACTGTGCTACATCGCAGCACCTGATTCAGCTAGAGCTTTTACCAGCGGGAACATACTCAAAAATAGAGCGCTAGGAGCAGCACTGTGTGCTGGCAGAACTCAAGTGCTATGCTAAGTACTTTTCCTGCGAGTTTTATTGCATTCTCATCTGGTCTTTGTGGTGGATTACCACTCTCACCTGCCAGACAGGAGTAGGGCCACAGAAATTAGACTCTCCAAGGCCTCTGGTTTCAAGTCTCACACCGATTGACTGCCTAGTTTCTCAGCAAGTCATTCTCTGTGCTTTGGCTGCTTCTCTTGGAAAATGGCTATAATCATAGACTTTCCTTACCCTACACTGAATGTAAGAATGTAAGCCATCTTCACAGTGCCTGCCTGGCACATGGTATGTTTTGTAAACACTAATTTTCATCACCGTTTAATACCATTAGCAGCAGAAGCTGTGAGCCTAGGGGTGAGGTACGGGGGAGCCTGATTGGAACGGGAAGGATAGATACATGACCAATAACATGGTGTGGTACTAGACTCACATCCCATCTCTTCGTTCCTGGAGGCTACAAAGGACTCAGTAAAGGAAATGAAGGGTGGGGAGTAGGGTGCCTCTGAGGCTAGTCCTTGCCCCATTCCCTCCCCCATCCCTGTGGAGGGGGGGGGTGCCAGCCCAGAAGTCTGTGGCTACAGTTCAGCCAGCAGGGAGGCAGCTTGGAAGGCATAGATAAGGGAATCAGCGGGGGCCAGGCTAGGCTTGGGGGAGCCAAGTACAGACGGGGGTGGGGTGGGGTGTCCCCGGTTGAAGTGTCTTCTCTGTCAGGCTTCTTATTTGAGACCCATGCCAATGTCCTCTCTTCCTTGAATCCTTCCTTGACTGTTCCCTCTCCCTCCCAGCATCTTTTGAGGTTATAGAGCCTGTATTTGAGTCAAGCCACAACCCTAAGTTCTCTGGACCTTTTTGAGACTGGAGTTTACCTGGGTGGGATAGAATAAGACTCACCTCAGTAGCACTACCACAGAAAGAAGCAGCAACCAGAACCTGACCAAGGAGCCATGTGTTTGACTTTGGCGTAAAAGTGTGGATTATTACGTCAAGAATCATTCCTCATCCAGATATAACAATTATTAGTGTTTATGGCATGATCATTTGGTACAGGCATAGTATATAATGGTTGAATTGAAGTGATCAGCATATCCACTCCTTCACCGCCAAACACCAGTGGTTTCTTAGAAATGGCAAAAGTTGACTACATAGAAGGAAGACTAGAATAATGGTCATTAGAGTTTGGGAAGAGAAAATGAATGTGTTCTAGTGCCTTATAGCCCAGTAGGGTGACTAGTTTGTAGCAACCGATCAAATTTAATATTTCTTGTTATTATTATTTAATGACGAAAGAAAATAAGTGGGACAGTGCTGATGCACACCGTTTATCCCAGCACTCAGGGAGGCAGAGGCAGGAGGATCACGGTGAGTTCAAGGCCAGCCTGTTCTACAAAATTAGTGCAAAACAGCCAGGGTTACATAGAGAAACCCTGTCTCAAGAAAAAACAACAAATAAAGCCCAGAGATGGACATAGTGTTACATGTAATCTCAATTCTCAGGATGGAGGCAGGAGTATCAGGAGTTCAAGGTCACCCTTAGCTACATAATGAGTTTGAGGCCAACCTGGGATACATGAGATCTTGTTTGAAAAAAAAATGAAAGTAGAGACCTGGGTTTATTTCCTAGCACCCACATAGGAGCTCACAAACATCTATAACTCCAGTTCCAGGTGATCTAAGCCCTTGTCTCATGTAGGCACCCATATGGTACATATACATACATGCAGGCAAAACATTCACATACAGAAAAAAATAGATCTTAATTAAAACAGCCATAGCAATGAATAAAGTAACTGTGATAGTTCTGTTCCTAGTGGTCTATACTATTGACTGTATTGTTTTCTAACAAAATGCCTTTCTTTAGTGTCAGGTCAAAGCTAAGCAACCGTTTAAAGCCCCTAGTTGATTTTATAGCCCTTGGAATTCTTCCTTTTTCTAATTCTCTGTTTTGTTTTTAAGACAAGCCCTGGAACTTGCTATGTCGATGAGGCTGGGCTTGAACTCATAGAAATCGGCTTGCTCCTGCCTCTCCTATATTCTGGTACCTACAAAGACCAGAAGAAGGCATTGGATACCCCATGAGCTGAAGTTACAGATAGTTGGTAGCCACCATGTAGGTTCTGGGAACTGAACCCAGGTCCTCTGGCAAAGCAGCCACTGCTCTTAACTGCCAAGCCATCTCTCTAACTCTAAATTCTTCCTTTTGGGGCTCATTTTCAATTTATAATCTAAATTACAAAAATAAATATGCATGGTTTTGTTTCTTGGGTTTGCTTTTGTTTTTTGTTTTGGGGGGTTATTGTTTTAAGAAAAAGAGGGGGTGGCACACACCTTTAATCCCAGAAGAGGCAGGCAGATCTCTGAGTTAGAAGCTAGCCTGGTCTACAGAGTGAGTTCCAGGACAGCCAGGGCTGCACAGAGAAACCCTATCACTAAAAAAACAAAACAAACAAGCAAAACCAAAAAGTCTTAGCTGGTTACAAATAGTAAGTAGGGGATGACCTCAGTTTAGATTTTCAAAAATTTAGGATAAACATGCATACACAAAATTGAAAGGGCTAGGAGTGTAGCTCAGTGATAGAACAGTTGCTTAGAATTCATGAGGTTCAAACCTCAGCACTGAAAACAAAACAGCATTAATTCTCTTTAGCAATCAAAGTTTATTCCCTTTGCTTTTGTGTGGTTTTCTTTCTACAAGAAGCAAAAGACACAGAAAAGAAGCCATTATGATTATTACTATTATTTGAGACAAGATCTCATTGTAGTCCAGGTTGGCCTCAAACAGAACATTTTCCAGCTACAGCTTCCCAAGTGCTGGGACCACAGGCATGCATCCACCATGCCCAGCACTGACTGTAACCATCCTGGCAGAGGCTGAGATATTCTTTTTTGTTGTTGTTGTTTGTTTTCTGAGAGATGGTTTCACTGTGTATCATTGGCTGTCCTGTTCTCACTTTGTAGACCAGGCTGTCCTTAAACTCACACTGATCCGCCTGCCTCTGCCTCCTAGAGTGCTGGGATGAAAGGTTATGTGCCACCACACTGGGCTACCTGTTTTTTTTTTTCCAATCTATATTTTATGAGCATTGGTGATTTGCCTACTTGTATGTCTAAAGAGACACACTTGTACTCTTTCTTCTACTATCAAGCTGTTGAGAATATGGAGACAAATAAACCGGACATTTCCCAGGGGACTCTCTCTCTTTCTCTCTCTTTCATTTTTCTTTTTGGGAAACAAGGTTTCTTTCTGTAGCCTTTGCTGTCCTGTTCTCACTTTGTAGGCCAGTCTGGCCTTGAACTCATAGAGATACATCTGTCTCTCAGAGTGCTGTGGTTAAAGGCATATGCTACCGTGTCCAACTTCCCAGGCCCCTCACTCCAGGTAAAGGAAAAGGCAGGGACGCTAATACCAACTAAAGGGGGAGCTTGTCTCCTCAAAAGAGTTTCACATAGCTCTGAGAGCTCATCAGACCACCTTGCCAGAGAGACTAGAGCCATGTGGCAATGATGTGCAGTGCTATACATTGGAGCACAACTGCTCGGCTATGCATGCTCTTACAATCTATTTAAACCCAAACCTCTCTCCAGGGCCCTGGAAGATAGACTTAGCAGGGATGGGAAACAAGGTAACTACACCTCTTTATTCTTTCCCTAATGTGACCACATTTAATATATCTCTTTTCTCTGTTTCTCACTAATACTTGATTCACATGGAAGAGGGATGTCTAAGCTTAGATTAGTCAGGCTGCTAGGGCCTAGACTCTGACCCTGATAATTCTGACTATTTTCTTTATATTAGATTTTTTTAATGTGTGTGTGTGTGCACAGACACACACACACACACACACACGCATCCTCTTGATTGTAAACAAGTACCATGTGCATGCAGTGGCTACAAAAAGATACTGGATCCCTTAGAACTAGAGTTACAGACAGTTGTGAGCTGCCTGATGAGGTGCTGGCAACTGAACTTGTGTTTTCCACTAAAGTAACAAGTGCTCTTAACCCCTGAGCCATTTCTTCAGCACCATATCTTTATTTTCAATATTAATTTTTATATCATGAGCCTGTTCTATTCCCTATCTCTTATCTTAAAAATTTTTTTTTGGCCTGGCATTGCTGGCACACAGCTTTAATTCTTGTATCCATGAGGCAGAGGATCTCTGTGAGTTCAAGGCCAGCCTGGCCTATATAGTGAACTTCAGGACAGCCAGGACTATAGAGAGAGACCCTGTCTCAAAAAAAAAGAGACTTCTGGAAGCTGGGGAGATGTCTTGGCAGTTAAGATTACTGTCTGTAACTCCAGTTCCAAGGGATCTGACACCCTCACACAGACATACAAACAGGTAGAACACCAATGAACATAAAAATAAACAAATCACTTAATTTTTAAAAAATTGTTGTTAAATTACCAAGAAGTACAGAATATATATATATGATACCAATACTGTTTGACACCCAACAATCTTAACCCTGCCCCAATCTCAAAATGTTAAGAATTCCAGTGTCACTATTAAAGAAACAATGACCAAGACCCATAGCTCCAACTGAGAAAGATACATCATTTTCAAATCAGTAATATGTAAATTGGTGCCTTTCGATCAAAACTTGTTAGCTAGAAATACCACTGGGAGCCAAAGTTCTTTATCCTTACATTGAAGCATTTTCATGAGAAGCTACAAACCACAGTGGCTGTCTGAGAAATAAATAAGACCAAAAATGAACAGAGACTTTTTTGTATTAACATTGTCTGTTCAGGCAAGTCACTTTTATGTTTTGAGACAGAGTCTCAGGTAACACAGGCCCAAACTCACTGGTTAAGCAAGTGATGCTTCTGCTCCCCACCCTCCACCTCAAATGGTAGAATTGGAGGTCTACACCACCAGACCTGACACAAATCACCTTTTATAGCAAGTTAGTACAACAATTCATCTTTCAAAACATTTTCTATACTAGAAGAGCACACACACACACAAAGAATTATATCAAATAGCAGTTACTAGGTAATGACATTGCGGATGCCATCAAGTCATAGAAAGGGACACTTCAAGAAAATAGGTATTGAAGAAGGAGGAGGAAATATGAATAGAGAGCCATTCTGAGTGAGACACCAGGCCAGGTTTGTAAACCAAGAGTCCATGTTTTACATCCCCCACCCCCAACAAGGTCTCATTGTAGCCCAAGTGTAGCTGAAACTCACTATGTAGCCATGACCTCAATCCTGTGCTATACTCCCAAGGACTGGAATTTGAGGCATGATCAATGCTTTGGCCCCTTCCACTTTTCCTTTTTTTCTTTCTTTCTTTCTTTCCTTTTTTTTTTTTTTTTTTTTGAGACACAACTCTATACATAGTACAGGCTGGCCATGAACTCAAAATCTTCCTGCAAAACCCTTCCTCATGCTGGAGTTTCAGCCTCCACCCCCCACCCCCAGCCTTTATTTCCTCATGCAGAGTTTACTAGGAGAAGGTTGAAGGTCTATGGTTTTTCGTTAGCTATGGTACCTGTCTTCCCATTTTTCCTTTCTGTCTTTCTCTATTCTTTTTCTCTTTTGTGACAAGGTCTTGTTATGTAGCCCTGGCTAACAGAACTTACCTGGCCTGTTGGAAGGAGAGCTTGCAGTGATCCTCCTGCCTCTGCCTCCTGAAAGAGTGGATTACAATTGTGTGACACTCTTCAAATATGTCTTCTTTGCATAAGCATTTTGAGCCTGGAGGAGTGGGCCGTTTTCCCAGGAGCTGCTGCATTCCTGATTGGATATGCTGGCTTTGTGATAAGGGTGGCCCGAGATCACAGTTTTGAAAAAATGCATGAAAAAGGATGGCCCAAAACACACTTTTTTTTTAAAAACCAAAAACAAATTCAGAGAGCCCATTTTGTTATGGGAAAACTATATATGACACTTTCATACGTAATAGTAGTCCAGGCTGCCTTCAGGTTTACTTTGTGGCTGAGAATGACTTTAAATTCCTGACCCCCTCCTGTCTGCTTTCATAGTGCTGGGATTGCAGTCTTGTACCACTATGCCTGGCTTGTATGCAATTTTGAGTGTTGACACCAGCACCCACAGTTTATAAAAAGTATACATTTTTTACATTGTTTTGGGTGTTTTCAAGACAGGGTTTCTCTGCGTAGTGTTGGCTGTCTTGGAATTCACTCTGTAAACCAGGCTGGCCTTGAACTCAGAGATCCACCTATCTTGGCTTTCCTGGGATTAAAGGCATATGTCACCACCACCTGGCCCAGTATGAACTTTTTGATGTGTGTTGTGTGTAGATGCATGGTGCCATGGTGTTAGTGTGGAAGTTAGAAAATGGCTTTCAGGAGTTGGTTCTACCAAGTTGGTCCTATGGATTGGACTCAAATAGTTAGACTCAATGGAAAGTGCCTTTACTTGCTGAGCCAAATCACTAGCCCATTTTATTACTTTATAAGCCTGGCGTGGTAACACACGCCTTTAATTCCAGGACTCAGGAAGGCAGAGGCAGGCCTGGTCTACAAAGTGAGTCCAGGAAAAACAAACAAACAAAGGAATAACAACAACAACAAAACCCAAAAACTTATATTGGAGGTTGGAGAGATGGCTCAGCATTAAGAGCACCTTCTTCTTGCAGAGGGGTTAGGTTTGGTTTCCAGCATCCACATGGTGGCTCACAACTATTGGGAACCCCAAATCGAGGAGATCCTACACCCTCTTCTGATCTCCATACACACTGGGTAAGCGTAGAGCAGACAGACATACATGGAGGTGAAACGATGACACATATAAAGTAAATCTAAAACAGCATTTTTTGCCCCTCCCCCAACCTGAGACAAGGTTTCTCTGTATAACAGATCTGACTGTCATGGAACTAGCTTTGAAGACCAGGCTGGCTTTACAGAAATATGCCTGCCTCTGCTTCCTGAGTGCTGGGATTAAAGGTGTACATGTTTTTTAAAATGTACAATGTAGTTTGACCTCTGTCTATGTATGTGTGTGTGAGGGTGTCAGATCCCCTGGAGATGGAATTACGGACAATTGTGAGCTGCCATGTGGGTTCTGGAAGTTGAACTGTGCTCCCTCTAGAAGGGCAGCCAGTGCTCTTAACCTCTGAGAAATCTCTGTACCACCCTAAAAAAACAGCATTTTTAAAAACCCTTTTATATCAAGCTGGATGTAGTAGCACATCCCCCAGGACAAATCACTTACTCTTCTGCTATTATGCCCACATAGCACCTTCTCCCTAGGTCACACCATGAATAAGTATGGACACAGAACTACAGTCCTCATACTCAAGGGACTTTGTTTTCTCCCACATGACGAAGGAGGTGTGGAAGAGGTCTGAGAAAAATGGCATCTTTTACTATCTCTTTTTCTTGGTAGAGGAGGGACACACAAAGACAACAAAGCTCGGAACTCAACCCAGTGCCTTTTTCATTCTCTCAGTGAGCTATATCCCTAGCATCTGCCGTATCCTTTTTTTTTTTTTTCAAGACAGGGTTTCTCTGTGTAGCCTTGGCTGTCCTAGACTCATTTTGTAGACGAGGCTGGCCTTGAACTCATAGCAATCGCCTTCCTCTGTCTCCAGATGCTGGGAGAGAAACCCTGTCTTGAAAAAAAAAAAAAAGAAATCCTGTCTCAAAAAAAACAGGAGACAGAGAGAGAAATAGAGAAAGAAAGAAAGAAAGAAAGAAAGAAAGAAAGAAAGAAAGAAAGAAAGAAAGAAAGAAAGAAAGAAAGAGAAAAAGAGGTATTGCAGTGGAATCCCTTCTTGATCCTTGGTTCCTTCCTCCTGGTTTTTACAACTCCCCCCCCCCCCCGCAACCCTTCCTGGAGTGCATATGCTGCATACTTTCTTTCTGGTTGTTCTTTGTAGTAAAGAAGGCATCAAAATTAAACATGGCCTGAATGTTACCAGGAAAGGCCCAAGAGCTTTTGTGAGGGATATATGGGGAGTGGGAAGGGGCATCATAGAAGGCAGGACACCAGTCTGTGCAGATCTCGTAGGTAACACCTTCATAATCACATTGTCATACTTTCCAATGATGATGGTGCTGCTCAGAACCACATAAGCTTCGGAGAGGCTAGTGATGCTCTCAGGGCTCTTCTGGATCTTGCACACCATAGTAACAGTGCTTAGGAGGTCGAGACAGACAAATCTTTGTGAGTTCCAGGCCAAACAGGGCTATGTAGTGAAGCCCTGACTCAAAACAAAGCAAAACAAAACAGAAATAAAATTAAAACCTTTTATATCAGGTTGGGGGTGTTGCTGTGGATTTGAATCCTAGCACTGTTTAAACTGGGGTTGGTGACCTCATGAAGCTGAAAAGCTTCCGTAAAGCAAAGGGCACTGTCGTCAGAACAAAATGACAGCCTACAGAGTGGGAAAGGATCTTCACCAACCCTGAATCTGACAGAGGGCTAATATCCAGAATATGTAAAGAATTTAAGAAGTTAAACAGCAACAAATCAAGTAATCCAATTAAAAAAAATGGGTTACAGAGCTAAACAGAGAATTCTCAATAGAGGAATATTGAATGGCAGAGAAACACTTAAAGAAATGCTCAACACCCTTTGCTATCAGGGAAATGCAAATCAAAACGACCCTGAGATTTCACCTTACACCCACCAGAATGGCTAAGATCAAAAGCTCAAGTGTCAGCACATGCTGGAGAGGATGTGGAGAAAGAGGAACCCTCCTCTATTGCTGATGAGAATGTAAACTTATACAACCACTTTGGAAATCAATCTGGCCCTTTCTTAGACAATTAGGAATAGTGCTCCCTCAAGATCCAGCTATACCACTCCTAGGCATATGTCCAAAAGAGGCTCAAGTACACAACAAGGACATTTGCTCAACCATGTTCATAGCAGCTTTACTTTTAATAGCCAGAATCTGGAAACGACCCACATGTGCCTCAGTTGAGGAATGGATACAGAAATTGTGCTACATTTACACAATGGAATATTACTCAGCAATAAAAAACAAGGAAATCATGAAATTTACAGGCAAGTGGTGGGAACTGGAAAAGATAATCCTGAGTGAGGTATCCAAGAAGGAGAAAGACACACATGGTATATACTCACTTATAAGTGGGTATTAGACATAGATATCTTAAATATAAGATAATCGTACTAAAATCTGTACACCTAAAGAAGCTAAGCAAGAAGGAGGACCCTGGGTAAGATACTCAATCTTCATTCAGAAAGGTAAATGGGATGGACATCTGAAGAGGGAGAAAACAGAGAAAATGACAGGAGCCTATCACAGAAGGCCACTTAAAAATGCTACCCAGCAGGATATTGAAGCAGATGCTGAGACTCCTAGCCAAACTTTGGGCAGAGTGCAGGGAATCTTATGAAATAAGGGGGAGATAGAAAGACATGGAGGGGACAGGAGCTTCACAAGGAGAGCAACAGAACCAAAAAATCTGGGCACAGGGTTCTTTTCTGAGATTGATACTTCAACCAAGGACCATGCATGGTGATAACCTAGAACTCCTGCACAGATGTAGCCCATGGCAGCTCAGTGTCCAAGTGGATTCCCTTGTAATGGGAACAGGGACTGTCAGGAACTCAGTGGCTGGCTCTTTGATCACCTATCCCTGACGGGGTGGGGGCAGCCTTACCAGGCCACAGAGGAAGACAATGCAGCCACTCCTGATGAGACCTGATAGGCTAGGGTCAGATGGAAGCCCCTATCAGTGGACTGGGGGAGGGGCATGGGAGGAGAAGAGGGAGGGTGGGAGTGGGAGGGGATTGGGGAAGGGGCTACAGCTGGGATACCAAATGAATAAACTGTAATTAATAAAAAATTAATTAATTAAAAAAACTATACTCCCAGCATTACTTGGCTACACTATGAGTTTAAGATCAGCCTGGGCTGTATGAGGTCCTGTTCTTTTTAAAATTAATTAATTCACTTTACTTCCCAGTTGCAGCCCCCTCCCTTCTCTCTTCCAGGTTCCACCCTCCCTTCCTCTTCCCCCATTCCTGCTCTCAATTCCTCAGATAAGGGGAGCACGTACCCACTCACCCACCACAGTTTATTAAGTCGCATCAGAATGAGATCCTGTCCCAAAGAAAAAAATGAAAAGTGAAAAGGAAAGGAATATATACCATAGAAACAAAGCAGGGAAATTCTCAGAATTATACCCCAAGAGGAAACGGGATCCTTTCATAACAGTTAAATTTCCTGGCCTTGTGTCCATGGGTCATTTGTTTCGGAGCTTATACGAGTAGGTAATGGCAACTCACTGTCTTATTAGGTAGAATTTATGACACCATTCGCCCTTCTTAATCCCAGCAGGATGGGGTGAAGCACCAAGGGTCTGTTAGAGTTAGGCTTTGTTTAAGACATGTCAAGTCAGGGGCTGGAGAGATGGCTCAGTATAAGAGCCCTCAAACTGCTCTTGTATCGCACCTGGATTTGGTTCCTGGAATTTTAATATTTATTTATCTTATGTGGATGAGTGCTTGGCCCATACGTAACTATGGACAGTGTGTGTGTTGAGTGTCTGGTGCCCTCAGAATTCAGAAGTCACGGGGTTCCTTAGAGCTGAAGTTACAGATGGTTGTGAGCCACTATATGCATCCTGGGTCCTTTGCAAGAGCAACATGTGCTTTTACCTACTAGGTCATCTCTTCTTCCCCCTAAATAAAACAAACCTTTTTTTTTTTTAAAGACACCACACACAAGTCACTGAATCAGGCTTCAAACAGTCGGGGTTTGATTAATGAGTAAGTGAGGCTTCTGCTGTTTTTTGTTTTTGTTTTTAATTTTTAGCATGTTATCTCTAAAGTAGTAACTCCCCTAAATTGTCTGATCCTTTTAGAAGGGGTTCTGGTATCTGAACTTTAGCTGAGCATTGAGGGTGACGGCCAAAATACTTGCTATCTTTTCAGCCCTTTTATATTTTTTGGCTTTGACCTTTAAGCCTTGAATACCAAGGTCAATTTCACTATTCCTTTTTTTTTTTTTTCAAGACAGGATTTCTCCGTGTAGTCTTAGCTATCCTAGAATTCACTTTGTAGACCAGGCTGGTCTTGAACTCAAAATGATCCTTCTGCTTCTGCCTCCCCTGAGTGCTGAGATTACAGGTGTGTGCCACCACATCCAAATTCCATGATTTTTGAATTGGGACAAGTAGACGTTACTTTTGACTTTCTAATTTTTTTTAGTCAGGAATACTTGGAGCTCTAAAGACCTGAAAATTTTTGCCCCAATATTGAGCCCTATTTCCTTTTAATTCTATTACTTCTATACCATAGCTCTCATTTTGGAAACACTAATTTTTAGTACAAAAATGTATTATTTTGAGCCAAATTTTGTAGGTTGACATAATTTTAACTTAATTAGGGGCTCATCCTAACAGGGAGCAAAAAGAAAAGAGGTGGATGGAGGTATTGCAGGAGCCCTCTGGCAGAGTCAAACAGTTCCTGAATGGGGAATGAAGATTGAAATAATTAAAGGAAGTCACACTACACACGGGATCTTCTCAAGAGGGCTGTCAGCTTACTGACACAAGTTTATTCCACAATTCCTTTTTATAGGCAAAACAAAAACAAGTCACATCAATATAAGAAAGAAGTTCATGGAACTGCCAAACTTGTTTTCTTTTCTTTTTTTAATTTTCAGATGGATTTTTATATATTATACTTCCTGCATATGTGCCTGCATGCCAGGAGAGGGCATCAGATCTTATTAGATGGTTGTGAGCCACCATGTGGTTGCTAGAAATTGAACTCAGGACCTTTGGAAGAATAGCCAGTGTTCTTAACATCTGAGCCATCTCTCCAGCCCCCAAACTCATTTTCTTAAACTATTTCCCTGTGGCAGATATGGTTCAAGTTCACACAAACAAGTTTTAAAGAGCTTGGTGATAAATCCTCTTATCTTTGGTGAAAGCCAGGGTGAAAACATGTTTTTCACGAATATTCAATAACAAAGCAGCTTGACAAACAAGTTGCTCTCCACAGAACTCTCCCATGGGAGTTTGAATTTTTGACAGTTCTTAGCTCTAAGATTTTATATTTTTTGTATCATTGGGGACTGAACCTGTAATGGCTTTGGCAGAAATGAAGGTAATCTACAGAGAACCTTGTGTTTTTTAGTCTGATGAAGCAAGGAACCCTCTAAAATGATTATTCTCTCCAACTCCTGGAAATCTGATCTAAAAGGATACTAGGCAGAAGGGAATCTTGTCTCCCAGAAAGAGATTTCCAGTAGTTCTAACAAGTGGTCAGACTACCTATTAGGATGGAATGAAGACAGATGATGGTGTGTGGGCAGGGCCATAACTTGGCCTGAATTGCTTAGATGTGCATATCTTGGCCCTCTATTTAAAATTTGATCTCCAATGATCTATTTCTTTGTCCCCCTTCCCAATGTGGTCCACACTGAATAAATCTCCTGTTTCTTTTCCACTTTCTTTTGGATGGAACAGTGCTGTTGAGATTGGGTCTCCCATGTAAGTCCAGGTTGGCTTGGAATTTACTGTGTAGATCAGGCTGGCCTTGAACTCACACTCCTGCCTTTGCCTCCATGTGACAGAAAAGTAATCTCTCTTGAGCCTCTGTGGTTCGGTAGAACCATTTAGAATAGGCAGATCTCAACACCATAGTTTATGTAACCATGAAAATAGTGTCTTTACTAGACCAAAGCTGACTAGGCTTCCATAAACAATTCCTAAGATAGCAGTGTGTATGTGTTGGGTGGAGGGACACAAAGTTTCTGCCCCTGTAGCTTTTGATAAGGAAACCCTGGCCACTTCACTTTTGGCTTTTTGTTTTTGACTCATTATGCACTGATAATCATGATTGCCATGCTTTAAAAATGTTTGAATGAAGCCAGGCAGGGCAGTGGTAGCACATTCCTTTAGTCCCAGCAGCCAGGAGGCAGATCTCTGTGAGTTGGAGGCCAGCTTGGACTGCAAAGTGAATCCAGGTCAACCAGGGCTACACAGAGAAACCCTGTCTGGAAAAACAAAAGCAAAAACAAATAAAAAAAAACCCAACAGTATCATTCACAGAGGTGAAAAGTTATACTCAGAGTCTGTTTGTTACATTATTGAGCTCAATTTTCATATTTACTGAGAAGCTGCTCTTATGATATAGCTGAAAATTCCATTGTCAAGTTGGTTTGATAACTTGCTTTTTTTTTTAAATTTTTTGATAGAAAATGACCTGCCTTCTCCACCTTCTCCTGAGCATTTCTCCATTTTGTTCAAATAGTTATATTCCTGTGGAGTACTCGGACTTATTAGAAAAGTTGGTGCTACAATAGACCGCCCTTACTGGTAATCATCTTGAGTATTAAAAATTATGATGATACCAGGTGGTAATGGCACACGCCTTTAATCCTAGCACTCTTGAGGCAAAGGCAGCAGGCAGATCTCTGAGTTCAAGACTGATCAGATCTACAACGTGAGTTCCAGGACAACTAAGGCTACAAAGAAATCCTGACTTGAACCCCCCAAACACACACACACACACACACACACACACACACACACACACACACACAAAGATAACTGTAATGCTGTGTCTTTTTCCCTCTGCTTCAATCTGCTTGTCAATTTGCCACATGAACTAAGTATATTATATAAACTATTACTAAAAAGAAGAAACGAAGCAGAGGTTCTGCTCCATTTATTTGTCAATCAGGTAGAGTGTGCCCCTGATGAATTAAGGTTGCTAGAAGCCGCTTTTGAAAATTAAACAAATGATAGACTCTCCGTGGATACTTACCATCTTCTTTTACAGCATTTATAAAGGAGAGAGATCCCTACAGGTGAGCAAAGGTGAATATGGCCTATTTGACTAGTTCAAATTTAACAGAAGTTTTCTTATAAATTCCAGTTTCTCTAAATTCATTCTCTGTGCTTCCTACTATGTACTTTTGATTATCCTTCCCTAAGAGCTAATATCTCGGTCTTGAGTTCTCATCTCAATGAGTGTGTGATTTTGGAGACAACAGTCAAGCAATTTTGAAAGCTTTTATTTTCCAACCTCTGTAAACTTCATCTAGTTATTGCTATTAAAAAGACAGCTCCTAGCTGAGTGTGGCTACACAGAGAAAGCCTGTCTGGGAAAAAAGAAAAAGAAAAAAAAGAAAAGAAAAGAAAAAGAAGAGAGCTCCTTTAACTTTAGCTCTTAATATATGGTAGATACATGAAGGTGGCTGTTTTTGAAAGAATCTGTGCTTTGTATGGTATTTATCTACTGGAGACAATATGCACACATCCCTTAGTGGTTTCATGCCACCTTCTGAAAGGAATTGTTTTGTTCTCTGTGATGAACATAAAACAAGATTTTACTTTGTTAAAAAACATTTTATTTTGCATTCTGCTCTTTGTGTTTTGAACCTTTGACTACTTAGGAAATTGTGTTAAACTCCAGCTTTATTTGTGTTACAGTCTTCAAATGACTGCTTTGCAAACCACTGTTCTGAGATGACTATAGTACATTTAATACCCTATGTATCTAACTGGAAACATGTTGAGATGCGTGTGTGAACTTTATAAATTTACCCACAATAATCAGCAAGTGCTGTTTCTCAGAGCAAGGACTGTGTAGCAGCCAGGTGCAACTTAAGAAGATACAATGACCAGAGCTGCATCTAGCCAGAGTTGGCCAGAGCCAGCCAGAGCCAGCCTGAGCAGTGGACACAGCAGATCAGAACATGCCCTGCTTCCCTTTGCCCCTGTGCCAGGCTGAATAGCCTAACCTTGCTGCCCTGGGGATGAAAAGATGCAAGAAGTGACATCACAGCACCTGGATGAGAAAGACAGCCAGCTCACAGAGACCATGGATTGTGGAGCACTGACAAGCAAAGTCCTCCCATTGCCACAGCTAGATAGAACTGTGCCCCTTTAAATGAGCAAATAATTCAAACAATGGACTCTTCATGCTGTATTGGACCTTGGATAATTTTTTCGCTTTAATTCCTCTAGAAACTGGCTTCTGAAACCAATTTCTCCTGGCTTCAAATGGATGCTAATGATCTTTTGGAGATTCTTCCACTCTGTAAAATGGCATTGGGCTTGGAGAGATGCCTCAGAGCTTAAGAGCACTGTCTGTTCTTCCAGAGGTCCTGAGTTCAATTCCCAGCAACCACATGATGGTTCACAACCATCTATACTGAAATCTGATGCCCTTTTCTGGTGTGCAGGCATACATGCAGAAAGAGCACTTATACATAAAATAAATAAAATCATTAAAAATTCAGCTGGGTGTGGTGACACATGCCTTTAGTCTTACTACTCAGAAGGCAGAGGCAGGAGGATCTTTGTGAGTTCGAGGCCAGCCTAGTCTACAAAGCAAGTCCAGGACAGCTAGGGCTATTACACAGAGAAACCCTGTCTCAAAAAAAAAAAAAAACAGAAAATAATTTTTATTTTACATTCTGGCTTATTGTACTATACCAAAGATATTTATATGTTGCTTTAGAAGTGGTGGTAGTGACCCACATCTTTAATCCCAGCACTCAGGAGGCAGAGGCAGGCAGATCTCTGAGTTCAAGGCCAGCTTGGTTTACAGAGTGAGTTCCAGGACAGCCAGGGCTAAACAGAGAAACTGTCTCAAAAAACAAAACAACAACAACAAAGAAATAACTTCCAGGGGCTAGAGAGTTGGCTCAGAGATTAAGAGCATTCACTGGCTGCTCTTCCAGAGGCCCTGAGTTCAGTTTCCAGCAACCGGATGGTGCTTTACAACCATCTATAGTGAGATCTGTTGTCTTCTTCTGGTGTGCAGGTGTACATGCAGACAGAACATTGTATACAGAATAAATAAATCTTAAAAAATATTAACTTCTATATAGTTCTTTTCTGACACACTAAGGTTTGATTGCTTAATTTTCAAATTTAGCTTTACTAACTGTGTAACTGTAATGGCTGTGTGTGTGTTTTTAATTATTTATTTGTATATGTTTTGCCCACATGCATTTCTGTACATAATATGTATTTCTGGTGCCCTTAAAATCAAATGTTATGATCTAAGTGACAGATGCCATAAAGTCACACCACGTGACAGATCTCATGTGGAGGATTTATTGGGAGGGGGTATACAGAGGCTGCCTCTGGGAGAAGGTGGAGGAAAGAAGAAAGGAAGGATTGACCTTTTATAAGGGGATGTATCCCCTGCTCAGGGAGAGGAGATGTGACTCATGGTGACAGTGGGAATAGTTCAGAACTTGGCAGCTAGTGATAATGTATCCTGCTGTCTCTGGGTCCCCACGGCATTTGGATCCCTAGGAACTGAAAATATAGATGGGTGTGATCTGCCATGTGAATGCTGGAAACTGAACCTGAGTCCTCTGGAAGAGCATCCAGTGCTCTTAATAACTGAACCATCTCTCCAGTCCCTCGTGGTGTTTTTGTAAAGCATTATAGTTAACTGTCTGTAATGCCTGATAGCTGTGTTTTGTAGAGCCTTAAGTGAACTGCCTGTTAATGTTCTACAGAAGGACAGCTTTTGACAAATGAACCTGAACGGCACTTTTGAAACACTTTTGGACATTGCCTACAAGACAAATAGAATGAACTTCTGGTCTAAGAGCCATTCCTTCTTTACCTCAGTTGTTTAAATCAGGCCTGTAGGACTTATTAGCACTAGCTCCTTGACATCTGTCAAATCAGACCGACCAGGATGAATCTTTCCCTGGCACCATGGGACTATGGAGACAGAGAGCAAACCACCAGATGGTCAATTAGCAATGTCTTCAAAAAATATTTGCTCAGAGGTGGGGGTGGGAAGACTGTCAGACTGAAATGAAGTCACAGTAGGCATGGTAGCACTTGCCTATAATCCCAACAGCTGGGAAGATGAAACAAGAGGATCCCAAGTTTGAGGCCAGCCTTACGCATCTCTACTTTCATTTCATTTATCACTTTGTTTCAGACATAAACACCTCAAGATCGTGGTGTGAAAACAGAAAGTGGGGAATTGTGACCAGAATGGCAGAAATGAAGATATTCTGAAAAGAATCTTGGGTTGAGATCTTTGTTCCTCTTCCCAGTGTGGCCGTATTGGCTAAATCACCTATTTCTGCTTTCCACTCTAATTTGGCTCTTTAAATTAGCTTATTGAAGACAGGTGGCCAGACCTGAGTTGGGGCACAAGTTGTGACCCCCAAGTTTAATAACAAATCTAGGGCCTTGCACATACTGAGAAAGTGATTTACCAACTGAGCCATATACCTCCAGCCCAAAGCTTTTTACATTCTATGCATTTTTTTCTTTTCAGACAGGGTCTTACCATGTAGCCCAAGCTGGCCTGGAACTTATTTATTTACTTTTTGAGACAGGTTCATACACTACAGCCCAGCCCAAGCAGGTCTGAAACTCACTGTGTAGCCTAGGCTGGTCTCCAACTTATGTTGATCCTCCCGTTTCAGCCTGCTGGGGGGTGGCTCTAAAATAATAGATGTAAGCCGCCATATCTGACTGTGAGCCAGATTTTTAGTGACAGAACTGTACAAATGGCAAAAGGAAGAAAAATGAGTGGGGCATGATGATGTACTTCGAGGTAGAGGCAGAAGAATCAGGAGTTCAAGGCCAGTTTTAGCTATATAGGGAATTTTAGCCGAGTATGATCTACGCGGCAAGTTCTAGATCAGCTAGTACTTTGTGTCATGAAACAAAACAAGGAGCTGGAGAGACAGCTTTAGCTGTCAAGAGCATGTACTGCCCTTACAGACAATCTGACTTTGGTCCCCAGCAAACCATGTAAGGAAGCTATCTATTGTCAGCAACTCCAGCTCCAGAGGGCTCAGGCTTCCAAGGCACCTTGCCCTCGTGGGCACATACTCCTACTCGGATACATATACATACAACTAAAATAAGACAGAACAAGCAAACAATTCTGAATTTTATTAAGTGTACAGCAGAAATGCCAGATGATTCAGTAACCACTTTATGTGTTTAAGGGTTTGTTGACAAATTGCATCATGTATAAAGGAGAGTATTATTGACTGCCTTTTAAGTATTAATCCTACATTCCTTTAGTACACAAACTTTTGCCAAACACTTGGAAAAACTTAGACACATATCTTAACCTCAAAATGTGTGTGCATGTGTATCAACATATATATAGAATTTCTTTTTTATATAGAATTTCAAACATACTAGAATACCCTAAATTAATAGTTGCTTATTTAACCACAGTTGCAAAGGAATTACTCTCAAATTTTTAAAACAGTTGTGTGCTTAAGTAAATATTTTACTCTGGTTTTATTTTTTTTAATTAATTAACTTTTTGGAGACCGTGTCTTTGTGTAGCCATGCTATCCTATAATTCGCTCTGTAGACCAGGCTGGTACCAAACTCACAGAGATCTGCCTGCCACTGTCTCCTTAGTACTGCGATTAAAGGCTTGCATCACCATGCCCCATAACCTTGACTTTAAAAAGATTCCCTAGTAATCAAGAACATAGTAGTATAGACTTGGCAGCCACCTATAAAGGCAGCAGTAGAATGGTGGAGACAGAATCCATGGAGCAACATGGCTAGCTTGACTAGCCAGAATCAACAAGCTCCAGGTTCACTGAGAGACTCTTCAAGAGGAGAATGATTGCAGAAGATGCTAGACATCAGTTTGGCCTTCCACAGGAATACACACCCATGTTCTTCTGTACCTGAATATACCTGTGTGCATACACACAGATCTTCTGTACCTGAATATACCTGTGCGCATACACACAGAGCAGCAGAAATCCAGGCCGGCTGGCTCAAACCTATAATCCTAGTGTTTAGGAGGCTGAGAGAAGAGGATTACCTTGAATTCAAGGCTGGTGGAAGGTATAGAGGGAAGCACTCTCTCTTAAAACAACAACACTCTTGGGAGGCGATTGGTTTTCTTATTTTGCAGTTTTGTTTGTCTTTTGTTTTATTTCTTGTTTGTTTTGAGACAGGGCTTCTCAGTGTAGCCTCGCCTGACCTGGAACTCTGTGTAGTCCAGGCTGGCCTCACACTCAGAGATCCTCCTGCCTTTGCTTCCCGAGTGCTGAGATTAAAGGTGTGTGCCACCACTCCTGGCTTAAATCTTTGTTTTTATTTTTGTTTTTTTTTCCAAGCCAGATATTTGTAAATATTTCTTAGATCAAACCTTAATGTTTTGAACATAAGGTGTTCAGTATTTTTCAAGTTACAAGATGGTTTGTTAGGATCTTGAGTTAGAGTGAAACACTGAATAAAAAATCTAACAAAAAACTATTGTATGTGAAATGTAAGAACATTGAATACTGCAGGGCTGGAGAGATGGCTCAGAGGTTAAGCGCACTGGCTGCTCTTCTAGAGGTTCTGAGTTCAATTCCCAGCACCCACATGATGTTTAATAGCTGTCTGTAACTGCAGTTCCAGTGGATCTGAACATCCTCACATAGAGACACATGCAGGCACATAACAAATAAACTATAAAAAAGATAACATTGACATATTGGAACTTAAACATCTGAGAAACCTGCCAGTGTGGATAGCTCAGCAGGTAAAGACTCTGTATCTATACCTCTAGCAACCTGACTTCTAGCTCCAAAACCCACATAAACGTACACAAATGCAAAATGGGCAGTGGTGGCACATGCCTTTAATCCTGGTGCTTGGGGGGCAGGGGCAGGTGAATATCTGTGGGTTTGAGGCCAGCCTGGTCTGTAGAGTGAGTTCCAGGAC
Source organism: Pachyuromys duprasi (assembly GCA_028658305.1). Taxonomy (NCBI): domain Eukaryota; kingdom Metazoa; phylum Chordata; class Mammalia; order Rodentia; family Muridae; genus Pachyuromys; species Pachyuromys duprasi. The sequence continues at coordinate 94,603,210 of CM053742.1, forward strand.
AGCCAAAACTGCACATAGAGAAAACATGTCTCAAAAAAAGGTGCATGTATGGAACATGCACACACAATAATGATAATAAATTATAAAGAATGCACTTAATAGACAAGAAAATATGTTCCAATTTAGAGACATTTTACATTTATCTTACTTAAAATCTGAAATTTAATAATTTGTCAAAATTTTATTTAAACTGGCTTTGGTATCTCCTGCCTGGAATCCTGCAGCTGACAGGCCGAGGCAGGATTGTCCTAAATTCTAGGCCAGTAGAGCTATAGAATGAGACCCTGTCTCTAAAAGGCTTTTTTTTTTAATCTTGCAAACTAAAGGGCAACTAACTGAGTGCATTCCTGCAATCCCAGCATTTGGGAAGTAGAAGCAGGAGGATCAGGAGCTTAGGCTCATCTGAGGCTACCCATAGAGTTCAAGACCAACACTACATGAAACCATGTCTTAATGGAAAATAAAATCTAGGAGGGATTTATTGTAGAAACATCATATAAAAGACTGGGGGATGGATTAGTGGGCAAGAATACTTGCTGTGCAGCTGTGAGGGTCAGAATTCAAATTCCCACACCCACATAAAAAGCTGTACATAACTATGCATGTCTGTAACCTCAGCATACCGAGATGGAGATCCAGCTGGATCCTGGGAGCTTGCTCAATCAACCAGCCTACCCAAAATGTCATTGAGAGACCCTGTCTCAAGACATCTACATCTTCCTCCAGCATCTACATCCATGCATATGGACTTGTACATCTATATGCTCATATATACACCACACAAAAACACACACACAAACATACCTAAAATAACTTAAAAAAAAACTACTGAATGAGCAAGGGGACTACAGCTGGGATACAAAGTGAATAAACTGTAATTAATATAAAAATAAAAATTTAATAAAAAATACTATATAACATGAGGTAAGTTTACAGGTTTATAGTGTAAGCTTTATGTAAATTCTGGTGAAGCAGCTACACCTACTAGCAGCTTGGCTTTAAAATGACCTTTCCCCTTGAATGAATGTTTGTTAACTCAGAATAGTTGAGATAACAACTTTGAGCAAATGGAGTTTTTGTTTGCTTTTTTTGTTTGTTTGTTTCTATTTTTTAACAAAAGAGGGGAAGGGCAATTCTAGTGGGAGAAAGTTTCTATATTCATACCCTATTTCTAAAAGTTATCTTTTTACATGTCATGTCTAGGGTGAGCAAGGCTCTTTATATGTGATGTCAAATTCAATTCCTAAGATTGTGTGATGCTCTGGCCCCATTATTCCATTGTAGAATCATCTCTCCTATTTGGCCATGAGGGGCCTTTGGTTCAAGTTGCCATGTGCTGGTACCTGACTGGAAAAGTCAGGGCATTCCTATTGCTAATAACTCTCTGTGTGACAAAAGGTACACTGATTTGCACTTCAGAGACCGCAGGCAATTTCTAAGCTTTAGTGAAGGCTTTCTGGTGGGATAACTTGGATGGGCAAAAAAGATTAAGGAAGATAAAACCCGGGATGTTTTAGCCAACCCTTTATCATCGTTAGCTGTAAATACCCTATTATTAAATACCCTCTTATTATTAACTGGGCTGGTTGTAGCACTTTAATGCTCCATCTTAATATGTCATTTTCTTCTGATGTCCGGGGCTCTTAGGCAATGGAATCCAGAGTACTGAGGGCTTTCTTGTGTGATGAGTTAGGCTCTATATTGGTATGTATTTTCAAAGCTTCATCACTATGCCTAGAGAAGAAATATGATGAGAAATTTTTGGGGGCTTTGCCATAATTTCTGGTGTGTTTTCAGTGCCTCACGTGTTGTGTTTAGGGTTTCTGTAAATTTGGTAGTCTACAATGCATGGTCCACCAGAAGAGTGATATAAAGTCCAGGAATAAATGTTTATATGAAATGATTATGTTATTCATGTAATCCTGTAGAGAACCTGACAGAACAGGGTGTGCGTAGCTTATTACATGAAGGGATGGGCCTTAATGAAATCAGTTCAAGGGCTAACTTTTAAGAAATCACACTCTCAGCTGGGCAAAGTGGAAAACGCCTGTAATCCCAGCACTCTGGGAGGGAGAGACAGACGGACCTCTTTGAGTTTGAGGACAGCCTGGCCTAAAAGGGAGTCCAGGACAGCCAGGGCTACCCAAAGAAACCATGTCTCGGGATAAAAGAATAAAAATAAAAAAAGAAAAGAAAAGAATTCCCACTCACTTTGGACACCAACACAGGAAAGTGTGTCTTAGAAGGTCAGGGACGAGACTGTAAGTGGAGAGGGTAGGGGATGCGGAGCTCATTGTCCAGGCTGTGGAAACAGTAACAACAAGAGCCTTTGGAGCAACTGAGCTTTTTCTCAGCTAGGCTATCTGAGAAGAGATCAGAATCCCTTTCCCCAGTGGAAAAATCAGAGGGGATGTAAGAAAGCACAATCAGCTAGGAGACTTCTAAAAGCCCCCTGCACATGGCATGTGACATGATGTATGAATCATTTGTTTGCCATGATTTCCACCCAGGATGGCCTGGCCTCCACAGGATCTTCTGGGCCTCTCAACTTGACAGTGCTGTAGTTATGGAGAGGTCACTTCACGGTCTATTTGTTGCCTAGATTGTGATGAGGGTCAGAGTCCTCTTTCCTCACTTGACTGGTGACTACAGGATAGTTAGAGAAGGGAAAGAAAGGAGGGAGAGACAAGAGAGAGGGAGAGGACAGAGGATGGGAGGGGAAGGGAGAAAGCAGGTGACAGCAGTGGAATAGAGGGACACCCCAGGCACAAGTCAGTCCTCAGCAGAAGGTAGACTCTGACAGCTGCTAGTGGATGGCATCTCAACTCTCCTTAGTTCAAAATCCAGCCAGACTTTACCCCAAGGGCCTGGCCAGGGTCGCCATATATTAATTTACACTTAGGATCTTCCAACTTCAAGACAATAAGAATGAAATAAAGCAGAGACCAGGGACTTCCAGAGTCCTTCTGGAAAAGCTGACCTGTTTAAGGAAGGAAGCGGGGTCAGGGATATGAAAAACAGGAGCAGTGCTGATGGAGACTCCAGACCAGTTTTGCACACAAGAGTCAGTTCTGGTTTGGGGAATGTTTGGTTGTTGTTTTCTGTTTGTTTGAAAGATTTATTATTAACATGTTTTTATATAGGACATGGTTTGTGTGTGTAACAGTCCTGACTGTCCTAGAACTTGCTCTTTAGACCAGGCTGTCCTCAAACTCACAGAGATCCACCTGCCTTTACCTCCAGAAGGCTAGGATTAAAGGTGTGTGCCACCACCACCCAGCTCTTACTATTATTATTTTATGTGTAGGAGTGCTTTGTCTATGTGCATGTAAGTGTACCACATGTATTCCTGGTGACATGGTTAGATTCCTTGGAACTGGAGTTAAAGATGGCTGGTGAGCCATTAGTCAATGCACTTCACTGCTGTGCTATCTTGCTCCTGCCTCTTTCCCTTTACTGAACATGCTGGGCTCTTGAAAAGGGTGGCTCATAATAGTTGGTAAGGAAAAGCATGCAGGCTGTGCAGACATGGTGGCACAAGCCTTGAACCCCAGAACTCTACATTCAGACACAGGCAGATCCTGTGAGTTAGAGACAAGACTTGTCTTCATGCTTAATTCCAGACCACCGGAGCCATACTGTGAGACCCTGTTTCATATATATATATATATCTGCCTCTGCCTCCCTAAGTGCTGAGATTATAGGCGTGCACCACTCTACCAGGCTAGGAAAGGGTCTCATCTAGCATGGTGAGTTTCAAATTCACAATGTAATGGAAGGTTATCTCAAACCTCTGATGCCTCTGTCTCCCCCTCCCCAGTGTTGGGATTACAAACATGCATAGCCATACTCAGTTTTGTTTGATGTAGAGGACTGAATCCAAGACTCTGAGCATGGTACATAAGCACTCTACCTACTGAAGTACATTCCCAGCCTTCTCTCTCCTAGTTTAAGTTATGTACCTGCACCCACCACAGTGCACATATAGAAATTAGAAGGAAACTTTCAGGAGTCATTCTGGCTTTCTATCCTGTTGAGGCAGGGTCTTTCTTGTTGAATATGAGCTGTATACGTCAAGCTATCTGGCCTGTGATCTTTTCGGTGGCTCTCTTGTCTCTACCTCCCATTTCAAAGGAAGAGTGATAGCATTACTCAGATGTGGGGCCTGACATCTGACATTTTACACATGCTTCAGAGAAAAAGCACAAGTCAGCAGGCCTTTACTCACTCAGCCATCTCCCTGACCTACAATTTTTTTTTGAGCCAGGATTTTAGACAGTTCAGGCCTTGATCCTTTGGCTGCTACATCTCAGTGCTCCATTCCCCAAAACTGACTTGTTAGAAGGATTTTGTTTTGTGTTGTGTTGTTTTGTTTTGTATTAGACATGATACCACTTTTCTCCTCAAGCATTCTCTCAACTGAATTACATTCCCAGCTCAATGCTTCATAGGTTCCAGGTTAGAAGTCTTGCTTGTCTTTTGTTACATTTGTACTATTCATATACACTGACATATTGTGCTTGAGGATTTTGTTTTTCAGTTCCAGGGATCAAACATAAGGTCTCAGGCATGCTAGGCAAGTGTCCCATTGCTGAGATACACCCCCAGCCCCACAGACTACAAAGTTAAATGAACCAATTGTGATCAGAAAAGATCATGTTTAATCTGTAATAACGTTTTTTAGAAAAAAAAATATGTGTGTTTTGCCTGAGTGTATGTTAAGTGTATCACATGTGTGTAGTACCTGAAGAGGCCAGAAGAGGACCTAGAATTTCTCAAGTTTGTGAATCACCATTAGGGAGCTGGGAACCCAACTTGGGTCCTCTCAGCAAGCGCTCTTAAATGTGGAGCCCTTTTTCCAGCTTAGATCCCTAATATCTTAATTTCATTTTATACATTGTTAATTGTTCATGTGTAGAGTTAACTTTTGCATGATCTTACACATTCCATACTGTCGTGTATCTTGAAGCCTTGCTGAACTTATATACTAACTAATGTGACTCTGCTAGTTAGGATTTTTTCTCTCTCTGTCTCAAAACTAACTAACCAATCAAACAACAAAAGACTCAAGACAACAAATCATGAAGTTGCATAGGTAGAGGGATAGAGAGGATCTGGAAGGACTTGAGGGAGTGGAACAAATATGTTCAAGGGCTGCAGAGATGGCACAGAGGTTAAGAGCACTGGCTGTTCTTCCAAAGGTCCTGAGTTCAACACCCAGCAACCACATGGTGCCTAACAATGATCTATGGTAAGAGATGGTACTCTCTTCTGGTGTGCAGACAGAATGCTGTATAAATAATAAATAAATAAGTGTTTCAAAAACAAATGAACATCTGTTCAGTTATCTTTTCTTCGCCTGAAGTAATATTGTAATTTCAGAGGCTCACTGCCTGAGTCTGCTACCCTAGGCCTGCTCCTGGACTCTTCTAGCCTCTATACAATCTAATCTAGGCCTAGAATGTTTTTAGATTCTGAAACTTAGCTGAATATGCTTACCCTTTCTAGCTCTTTCTGAACTCTGGCCAGCTGGATCAAATCTTGTAGCTGAACATATTCCTCTTCAAGCCAACTGATTCAATGTGGCTTCTCTCGGCCTCTGACTGAATTATACTGCTTGGTCTCAAACTAATTCTAGCAATCTGTTCTAATCTTCTGGCTCTTTCTCATCCTCTGGCTCCTTCTGCCTTGACCTGTGTCTAGCTTGTTCTGTATTCAACCTCTCTTCCAGTAAAACTGCCTCTGACTTCCAGGAACTGAACTGCTACAAACTCACCTTCACTGCACTGCCTCTCCACTCACTGATTAAACCAAACTGCCTGAACAGAACTGAGTGCTAGGATTAAAAGCCTGTACCACCATGCGTGAACCTAAGCTTTTCTTTACCTGAAGCTTGCTCAATACCAGGCTGGCCTTGACCTCAGACATCTGCTTGCTTCTGTCTCCTGGAAATATAGGTGTTTTAGTATTCCAGCCAGACCACACAGACCTAGAGGGTCTTTAGATGTGATCTCTTGTCAGAGCAGCCATGTTCTGAATTAAAATTCCTCTACAAACATCCAGTGCCAATGATTGACTAATTCCCTAAACATTGTTGGTTAGGGAGGCCCCCAAGGCCACTAGATAATATGGGCTATTGTAAATTTTGACACTGCTGTTTGTCTATCAGAACTCAATGGTAAGACACTGACTGGTTGTGGACACATGGAAAATAAAGCTGGGATTGTGCTAGAAGCTTCCCTGCTGGCTGGTACTATGCAGGTTGGCTGGTGCTATGCAGGCTGTAGAGGGTTAACTGTCATCAATGGTTCTCTGCAGCCATGGGTTGCATGTGCTTACTGCACTACCAACATGCCAGGATAGATGTCTCCAGTGGTGCAATAGCGGCAGAGATTAATATGGGTTCAACCAGGTGCTTTCTGATTGGATTTAAGTGAGGGAATTCCCATGTGGTCCAGTAAGCCCAGTCTTCAGGCTGTGGCTGGGGAGGTCCCAGGACCTAGTAGCTGAGCTACTGCTGCTGTTTGCTTAAGGGGCATGGTATGTTTGTCAAATTACGTTTTTTAAAAATTATTTTTATTAATTACAGTTTGTTCACTTTGTATCCCCCCTGTAGCTCCCTCCTCCTTCCCCTCCCAATCCCACCCTCCCTCTCTCTTTCCCACCTGTGCCCCTCCCCCAGTCCACTGATAAGGGAGGTCCTCCTCCCCTTCCCTCTGATCCTAGTGTATGAGGTCTCATCAGGACTGGCTGTGTTGTCTTCCTCCGTGGCCTGGTAAAGGTGCTCCCCCTCAGGGGGAGGTGATCAAAGAGCAGGCCAATCAGTTCCTGTCGGAGAGAGTCCCTGTCCCCATTACTAAGGAACCCACTTGGATACTAAACTGCCATGGGCTACATCTGTGCAGGGATTCCAGGCCATCTCCTTGAGTGGTCCTTGGCTGGAGTATCAGTCTCAGAAAAGACCCCTTTGCCCAGAATTTTTGGTTCTGTTGCTCTCCTTGTGGAGCTCCTGTCCTCTCCAGGTCTTACAATCTCCCACTTCTTTCATAGGATTCCTTGCACTCTGCCCAAAGTTTGGCTAGGAGTCCCAGCATCTGCCTTTGATACTCTGCAGGGTAAAGCCTTTCAGAGCCCTTCTGTGGTAGGCTCCTGTCCTGTTCCGTTTTCTCCCTCCTCTGACGTCCATCCTCTTTGCCTTTCTGAATGGGGATTGAGCATTTTAGTCAGAGTCCTCCTCCTTGATTAGCTTCCTTAGGTGTACAGATTTTAGTACATATCCCATATTATATGTCTAATATCCACTCATGAGTGAGTATATACCCTGTGTGTCTTTCTGCTTCTGGGATACCTCACTCAGGATGAGGTATCAGGATGATCTTTTCCAGTTCCCACCATTTACCTGCTAATTTCATGATTTTCTCGTTTTTTTTTTTTTTTTTTTTTATTGCTGAGTAATATTCCATTGTGTAGATGTACCAAAATTTCTGTATCCATTCCTCAATTGAGGGGCATCTGTGTTGTTTCCAGCTTCTGGCTATTACAAATAAAGCTGCTACAAATATGATTGAGCAGATGTCCTTGTTGCATACTTGAGCGTCTTTTGGATATATGCCAAGGAGTGGTATAGCTGGATCTTGAGGAAGCACTATTCCTAATTGTCAGAGAAAGCACCAGATTGATTTCCAAAGTAGTTGTACAAGTTTACATTCCCACCAGCAATGGAGGAGGGTTCCCCTTTCTCCACATCTTATCCAGCATGTGTTGTCACTTGAGTTTTTGATCTTAGCCATTCTGATGGGTGTAAGGAGAAATCTCAGGGTCGTTTTGATTTGCATTTCCCCGATGACTATGTCAAATTACTTTTTTTTGGTCTTTTGGAGACAGGGATTTCCTCTGTGTTTCTTAGCCATTTTTAATTCTTTTGAGAACTGTGTTTACATTACAAGCCTGTTTTTGAATGGGTTATCTGTTTTTTGTCTGTCTGTTTTGACTCCTTGTTTGGGGGTTCTTTATATATTCTAGATATTAATCCTTTGTAAATGTGTAGCTGGCAAAGATTATCTCTCCTTCTGTGGGCTTCCTCTTCACCCAAGTATTGTTCGCTGTACAGAAGTTTTATGAGGTCCCACTTGTCAGTTGTCCCCAATTCTTGGGCAGAAGGTGCTTTCCTACACCTGTATCGTGTAAAGTACTGCGTGTAGATAAGATACCTTCCCATTCTTGTGGTTATCCTCAGGCTGTTCCTTGGATAGGGAATTTTATGGCCCTGTTTCCGGGACTGATGACCTTTGGAGATCCGGGGGTGTCAGGCCTGGTCCTTTCATCCAGTTAGTTTGAAAAATTTAATGTAATGCTCCACAGTTCTGAATGCCCATTCTAATGATATGGATGTTCACTGAATTGTATTTGCTTTTAGGATCTATTTGGTTGCATGAAAGTGGCATCAGTCAAAGGAACAAGTAGAGAATTGTGTGCAGGCAGGATGTGGATGGGATGGGATCTGCCATGTCTGAGGTTTGAGGAAGACCTATCTCTTTGGGTCACACTTCTGTCTCCAGGGAGCCTGGAATGGAGCGAGCTGTTGTGGGATCAAATTCCTTTCCTACCTCATATAGGTTAAATTTTTGGTCTCTGAAACACAAATGCTTTCCGGTCTCCCTGTTTGGGAAAGAGAAAACAATGTAGAACTAAGTTGCCAAGATGAGTCTGAACTAAAGCCTACCTACTTCAGAAAAGGAGAAAGGGCTGCAACACAGTAGCCCTTGTTTCAACTTGCAGGTTACTCTGGGCTAAAGTGAAAAGTGTTTGTGAAATGCCTGGCTTGTTACCCGGGTACTGGGGTCTGAATTCCATCTGGTCTTCGTGGTTGCACAGCAAAGGCTTTCAACCTCCAAGCCATCTAAGCCATTTCTCTCTCCAGACCAACATTCCTTAAATTCTTCTTTTCTTTTTTTTCCCTTTGGCCAGTTGTGGTGGCATACATCTTTTGTCCTAGCACTTGGGAGGGAGAGACAGGCAGATCTGAATCCAAGGCCAGCCTGGTCTAGGAGTTCCAGGCCATCTAGGACTACATGGTGAGACCCTATTCAGGACCTTTGGAAGAGCAGCCAGTGCTCTTAACCTCTGAGCCATCTCTCCAGCCCCTATCTCAGTACTTTTATACTTAACTTTGTGGACGTTGTGTACTATGGCACATGTGCAGAAGCCAGATAACAACTTTCAGGATCCATTCTCTCCTTCCACCTTGTGAGTTCCAGGGATCTAACTCAGGTAGGTGCTCAGGCTTGCTGGTGAGTGCCTTTACCCACCACAACCATGTTTTTCAGAGACAAAGTCTCATGTGATTCAAGCTGGCCTTGAGTTCACTGTGTATCAGAAACTGGCCTTAAACTCCCTATCTTCTTGCCTCCAAACCCTGTGTGCTGAGATCACAGAAATACAAGTCATGCCAAGGTTCTTTTCTTCAGTGTTTTCAAGATTTATGTATGAATGTATGTATGTATGTATGTATGTATTTAATGTGTGCATGTTTCTGAGTGTATGTTTGTATACACATGTGTACAGAGTTCTCAGAGGCCAGGAGAAGGTATTAAAGATCTCCTGGAACCTGAGTAATTGGCAGACATGTGTTCCCAATGTGGGAGCTGAGGGATGTGGTCCAGCCAGCCTTTAATTCCAGCACTTGGGAGGCAGAGGCAGGCAGATCTCTGTGAGTTTGAGACCAGCCTGGTCTACAGAATGAGTTCCAAGACATCCAGGGCTACACAGAGAAACCCTGTCTTGATAGATCGATGGATGGATGGATGATAGGTAGATAGACAGTTTGCTTATCCCAGATAGGAATCCTTGCCGCCAAAGGAAACATTGTGGGATCTGGAATTGTAATTCTGGTCCTCTGGAAGAAGAGCAAGCTCTCTTAACTGTTGTACCATCTTTCCATCATCCCAGCTTCCTTCTTCCTTTTTCTGAGACAGCATCTCACCACATAGCCCAGGCTGGCCTCCAAATCATTATTTTTCTGCCTCAGGCTCCTGAGTGCTGCTTGTTTCAAACATCTGCTTAGGTTCTTCTTGGAATGTCCATCTTGCCAAATGTTTAAAACCCACCCATGGCAGAGATAGAAATTTGTCTACCCAATATATCTTCCTTTCTGCCTTCCTGCATTCCTGCTTTTGTTCCCACAGCTCTCAGGTTAGATTACATTGTAGGTGTTCTTGTGGTGTCCTTGACCCCTCCAACTCCCTCTATCCTTCCTCCCACTAGTCCACAGAACTCCCTGAACTTGGCCTATTGTTTGGATGTGGGGGTCTCTGCATCAGGGGCTGACTCTCTCCCTTGGGGTGGATCTCAAGTTGAGCCAGGCACTGATTTGTCATTTCTTCAATCTCTTGTTGGTACAGTGTTCTTTTGGAATGTATACAGTTTACCCTTGTTCATTCAAATGCTGATCTCTCTACTCCACTATCTGGTTTCAACCCCGACATTGCATTGTGACGCTTATTCTAAGCATTACCTGTCTCAGGTTTCTGCAAACATGCCAACATTTGTTCTCTATATTGTCAATTAAACAACCAGCTCCAATGCTGAACAATGGAGAACATAGGGTGGGACATCTTGTTCTGGAAGGAAAGGAGAGACAAGGAGGAGGGAGAAGCAGAGAATCCGGAGGAGAGGTCTTGGAACCAAGTGGAGAGCTGTACCAGAGCTAAGGTATCACTCAAAATAATTATAGTGGGTCAAATCTGAAACCTTGTGAGCTTGGAGGTTTAGGATGGAGTAACTATTGCCCAGCATTGTGCTCTAGGTTAATTAAATAAATCCTAGTCTCTGTGTGGTGATTTGGGTATACAGCTGGTTTAGGACTAACTGCTGCATAGCTAAAAGATATATTAATAGTAAATATTACCTCCACAGCAATCTCTTCTCCCCTTACTAGGGAACCCACTTGGTTACTGAGGTTCCATGGGTTACATGTGAGCAGAGATTCTAGGGTATCTCCATGAATGGTCCATGATTGGAGTATCAGACTCAGAAAAGACCCCTGGGCCCAGATTTTTGGTTCTTTTGTTCTCCTTTGGAGTTCCTTTCTCTTCCAGCTCTTTCTATCACCCCCTTCTTTTATAAGATTCCCTGCACTCTGCCCAAAGTTTGGTTATGAGCCTCGGCATCTGCTTTGATACACTGCTGGTTAGAGTCTTTCAGAGGCCCTCTGTGGTAGGCTCCTCTCCTGTTCCCTGTTTTCTCCCTCTTCTAATGTCCGTCAGTTTGCCTTTCTGAGTGAGGATTGATTTTACCCAGTGTCCTCCTTCTTGCTTAGCTTATTTAGTTGTACAGATTTTCGTATATTTATCGTATATTATATGTCTAATATACACTTAGAAGTGAGTATATAGCATGTGTGTCTTTCTGCTTTTGGGATACCTCACTCAGGATACTTTTTTATAGATCCAACCATTTGTCTGCAAATTTCATAATTTCCTTGTTTTTAATTGCTGACTAATATTCCATTTTGTAAATGTACCACAATATCTGTATCCATGTCTCAGTTGAGGGACATCTGGATTTTTTCCAGGTTTTGGCTATTACAAATAAAGCTGGTATGAACATGGTTGAGCAAATGTCCTTGTTGTGTACTTGAGCATATTTTGGAGATATGCCTAGGAGTGGTATAGCTGGATCTTGAGGAATCACTATTTCTAATTGTTTAAGAAAGTGCCAGATTGACTTCCAGTGTGGTTGTACAAGTTTACATTCCCACCAGCAATGGAGGAGGGTTTCCCTTTCTCCCATCCTTTCCAGCATGTGTTGTCATTTGAGTTTTTGATCTTAGGCAGTCTAATGGGTGTAAGGTGAAATCTCAGGGTCATTTCGATTTGCATTTCCCTAATGAGTGAGGACATTGAGCATTTCTTTAAGTGTTTCTCTGCCAGTTTTACTTCCTCTACAGAGAATTTTCTGTTTAGCTCTGTTCCCCATTTTTAAATTTGATTACTTGATTTGTTAACTTCTTGAGTTCTTTATATACTCTGGATATTAGACCTCTGTCAGATATCAGGTTGGTGAAGATCCTTTCCCAGTCTGTAGGCTGTCGTTTTGTTTTGATGACTGTGTCTTATGCTTTACAAAAGCTTTTCAGTTTCATGAGGTCCCGTTTGTTGATTGTTGCTCCTAGAGCCTGTGCTGTTGGTGTTCTGTTCAGGAAGTTGTCTCCTGTGCCAATGAGTTCTAGGTTCTTCCCCACTTTTTCTTCTAAACGATTTAGTGTGTCTGGTTTTATTTTGAGGTCTTTAATCTACTTAGGCTTTAGTTTTGTGCAGGATGATAAATATGGATCCATTTGCATTTTTCTACATGCAGACATCCAGTTAGACCAGCACCATTTGTTGAAGATGCTATCTTTTTTCCATTGTATGGTTTTGGCTTTTTTGTCAAAAAACAGTGCCCATAGGTGTGTGGGTTTATTTTTGCATCTTCTATTCAATTCCATTGATCCACCATTCTGTTTCTATGCCAATACCATGTGGTATTTATTACTATTGCTCTGTAGTACAGCTTGAGATCAGGGACGGAGATACCTCCAGATGATCTATTGTACAGGATCATTTTGGCAATTCTGGGTTTTTTGTTTTTCCATATGAAGTTGAGAATTGTTCTTTCAAGGTTTGTAAAGAATTGTGTTGGTATTTTGATGGGAATTACACTGAATCTGTAGATTTCTTTTGGCAGGATGGCCATTGTCACTATGATAATCCTACTGATCCATGAGCACAGGAGATCTTTCCATTTTCTGATATCTTCAATGTTTTTTTCTTCAGAGACATGATTTTTTTTTTCGAATAGTTCTTTCACTTGCTTGGTTAGAGTCACACCAAAGTACTTTACGTTATTAGTGGCTATTGTGAAGGGTGTTGTTTCCCTAATTTCTTTCTCAGCCCTTTTGTTTTTGGTATACAGGAGGACTACTGATTTTTTGAGTTAATTTTGTACCCAGCCACTTTGCTGAAGGTGTTTATCAGCTGAAGGAAATCTCTGGTAGAATTTTTGGGGTTGTTCATGTATACTATCATATAATTTGCAAATAGTGGTACTTTGACTTCTTCCTTTCTGATTTGTACCTCTTGATCTACTTTAATTGTCTTATTGCTCTAGCTAGGACTTCAAGTACTATGTTGAAGAGATAAGGAGAGTTGGCAGCCTTGCCTAGTCTCAGATTCCAGTGGGATTGATTTAAGTTTCTCTCCATTGAGTTTGATGTTGGCTATAGGCTTGCTGTATATTACCTTTATTATGTTTAGGTATGTACCTTGTATCCATGATCTCTCCAAGACTTTAAACATAAATGAGAGTTAGAGTTTGTCAAATGCCTTTTCAGCATCTAAGTAGATGATCATATGATTTTTCTCCTTCAGTTTGTGTATATGGTGTATTATATTGATGGATTTCTGTATATTGAACCACCCCTGCATGCCTGGGATGAAGCCTATTTGGTCATGATGGATGATATCTTTTATGTGTTCTTGGATTTGGTTTGCAAGTATTTTATTGAGTATTTTTGCATCAATGTTCATAAAAGAGATAGGTCTGAAGTTCTCTTTTTTGGTTAGGTCTTGTTTGACTTAGGTATCAAGGTGGCTGTAGCTTCATAGAATGAGTTTGGTAATGTTCCTTCTGTTTCTATTTTGTGTAATTGTTTGAAGAGAATTGGAGTTAGCTCTTCTTTGAAGGTCTGGTAGAATTCTCCACTGAAACCACCTGGCTCTGAGACTTTTGATGACAGCTTCTATTTCCTTGGGGGATTAGGACTATTCAATCTATTTACATGATCTTGATTTAATTTTGGTAAATGGAATTTATTAATAAAATTGTTCATCTCATTTAGATTTTCAAATTTTGTGGCATATAATCTTTTGTAGTAAGACCTAATGACTGTTTGGATTTCCTCAGTGTCTGCTGTAATGTCCCCCTTTTCATTTCTGATTTTGTTGATTTGGATAGTTTCTCTCTGCCTTTTAGTTAGTTTGGCTAAGGGTTTATCTATCTTGTTGATTTTCTCAAAGAACCAGCTCTTGATTTCATTGATTCTTTGGAGAGTTTTATTTGTTTCTAATTTATTGATTTCAGCCCTGAGTTTGATTATTTATAGCCATCTACTCCTCTTGGGTGTGTCTGCTTCATTTGCTTTCAGGTGAGCCATTAAGTTGCTTGTATGAGATGTTTCAAATTTCTTCTTGAAGGCACTTTAGTGCTATGAATTTTCCTCTTAGCACTTTATTTTTTTGAGACAGGGTTTCTCTGTGTAGCCTTGGCTTTCCTGGACTCATTGTGTAGACCAGGCTGACCTCGAACTCACAGAGATCCGCTTGTCTCTGTCTCCCAGAGTTCTGGGATAACAGGCGTGTGCCACCATACCCGGCATGGGTTTTATTTTCAATTTTTTTCTCCATGCAATCTTTTTAGGACCTGAAGAACATCCAACCTGTTCTTGCATGATGTTGTTTTCTGCAGTGTCCTCTTTAGATTTAAAAATTTTATAGTCTGCCACTTCATGACCCTTTTCAATTTATATGCTAATTTTAGAATCCAGTCACAGCAAAACTGTAAAGAAGGTAAAAAGATTTCTCATATGCCCAGATTTACACAGAGTTCCCATTATCAACATCCCAGCAATGGGGTATATATGCCACAATTCTGTAACTACATTTGATATATCATCAACCAATCCATTGTTTCCATCACAGTTTACTTCTGAGGAGGCGTTGTACATTCTACAGGTTTAGACAACTATGTAATGACATGTCACCACCATTGCTATCATAAGATAATGTCAAGGTCCTAAAATTCACAGTGGTCTGTTCATTCTTCTCACCCTTCAATGACTGACAACTACCCATCATTTTTATTGTTTTTATAATTTTGTCTTTTCTTGAACAAATTATTGGAATCATGCAAAATGCAGTTTTTAAGGATTGGTTTCTTTCACTTAGTGATGCATATAAGATTTTTTCCAAGTTTCCTATAGCTTGTTTTTTTCTCTGTCTCTCCCTCCCATTCTAACTTCAGTCCTTGCAAAAAGTAGCATAGACATTCTGCTTAAAGCAAAACAGCAAGCTGGGTGCAGTGGCACACGACTGTGATCCCAGCACTCAGGGAGGCAGAAGCAGGGGGATCACTGTGAGTCCGAGGCCAGCCTGCTCTACAAAGCGAGTCCAGGACAGCCAGGGCTATACAGAGAAACCCTGTCTTGAAAAACCAAACCAAAAATAAAAAAAGCCCAAATAAGGCAAAACAGCCCAGGAGGGTGATGTACGCCTGTAATCCCAGCACTCTACAAGGCAGAGGCAGATGGATCTCTGTGAGTTCAAGGCCAGTCTGGAGTACAGAACGAGATCCAGAACAGCTATGATTACACAGAGAAGCCATGTCTCAAAAATAAATAAAGTCAAAATTAAAAATAAAAAACAAAACAAAAAAAGAGTGACTGCAGGCTACATCAGTGAGAATGTACTTGAGGCCTTATTTTTCTTTAACACTGTAAAACATGATCTAGACATAAAAAACATTATTTGTTATCTAGTTCAGGATATCTTCACAAAGCCTCCCCCCCCCCCTTTTTTTCTCTGCATTTTCTACTTTTGAAGTTGTTCCATATTCTCAAGACACAATTAAATCTGGGGAAACCTCCTTTTTCTTTTGGTCTTTTCCTTGGAACCTTTCCTTATTCAGGCTTAATTGACTTTTCTCTAGGTATATGGGTTTTTTTTTCTTGGGAATCACTGCATGTCAATCCATGTATTTCTTTGTTCCCAGCAGCTTAATCATTCTTTTACTGGGGGTTAGGAGCAGAGGAAGAAATCAGGTATCTTACTCTGTTGTTCTCCACCTTATTTAATTAATTCATTATTTGTTTGTTTGTTCATATGCATACACACACACACACACACATACTGTGTGTGTGTGCTTATGCAAGTGTGTTTACCATGGCTCATGTGTAGAGGTCAGAAGACAAGTCTTGAGAGCTGGTTTCTCCTTTTACCATGTGCATCCCCGGGACATGAGTCAGATCCTCAGACCTGGTAGCCATCTTGCCAGCCCTCGATCACTCATTTTCTTTGTTTATTGTGGTGCTGGGAATGAAACCTAGATCCTCTTGCATGCTGGATAAGTTCTCTACCACTGAGATACACCTCCAGCTCCTCAGAGCACAAATCTCAGGTCTTTGTGCCTAAAAAAGGTTTTATTCTACACTTACCTTTGATTTCCAATTCAATTGCATATAGAATTTTAGGTTGATTATTTTTCTCCAGAATCATTTTTCAATCAATTAATTTGTTTTTGACAATTTCCATTTCACAATGCGTATCAACCACTCTCACCCCCACCTCCCTGCCACCCCTTCAACACCTCCTTTTCACAAATCTCTCTCCCAATTTCATGACTACTTTGTTTAGTGCCCCCACTGAGATTAACCAGGGGTGTCGCTACAATCATGGGTTTAAAGCTCTCCATTTGGAGTCTAGTGGGCTCAGTGCTGGGCACACAATTAAAGACAATGGTCCCTTCCCCTCAGAGTCTATCAGTAGCCAGAGGTTGCGGGTAGGGCCCATGAGCCCCTCCCCCACTCTTGACTTCCAGTCTTGTAAGCGCCCAGTCCAGGTAACTGCAGTTGTGAGTTAATAATTGCAATTGTTCCCTAGAGCCTTCAGAGTGGTATCTCATCATTCTTCACCCTGTCTTCTAGCTCTTACACAGTTCTCATCCTCTTTTCACAATGTTTCTGAGCCTTAGAGGGGGTGGTTGGGATATCTTATACAGGGCTGGGCCCAGCATCGTTGCTCTTGTCTTCATTTCAGGCAGCCTGAGTGTCTGTATTCATTGCCTTCCTTTGTAGGGAGAGGCTTCTCTGATTAAGGCTGGGAGGAGCTTTTGTTCCGGGCGTTGGGACCACCTGGAGAGATGCCCAGGCAGAACTGGAGGCGGGGACTGAGGGCCTTCCCAGAATCTTCAAGTATAGCCCTATTGTTTTCTGGCCTCTGGTGTGACTCAAGAATCCTGACATTTGCATGTTTCTTTTTCTTTTGTAGATGGGCCGCTTTTTAATCTCTTGGCAAACTCTTAAGATCCACCTTTTTAGTGTGATGTTCTACAATTCCCGCAGGGCATATCTGGCTGTTGATAAGCTGAATACACAGTTAACTCTTTGGATATAAAAACTGCAAATTTCTCTTGCACTTTTTGAGGTCAGGGACCTTGAACTCACAAAGCTTTATTTCGAAGGTAGTTCTCTCCCATTTTCTTTACCCTCTTTCTGAATACCTTCTTGTTGGTACTTTGGAATCACTTCCATTGATTCTTTTACCTTTTCTCTCATATTTTTTGTGGTTGGGGGCTTGGAGTTATAGTTTGTTTTGCATTTAAGAAAAATTTGGCAGGGTTCAGGATTGATATCAGGATTTAATGACTGTTAGGCAAAAACTCAAAGTGCCCTCAGAGCTGGACAGTGGTGGCACATGCCTTTAATTGCAGCACTTAGGAGGCAAAGGCAAGCAGATCTCTGTGAGGTCGAGCCTTGTGTGTACAAAGCGAGTTCTAGGACACCCAGGATCACGCACAAAGAAACCCTGTCTTTTCTTTTTAAAGAAACCCTGTCTTAAACAAACAAACAAGAAAACCCCAAACCCCCAAACAACAAAACCTCAGCCTTTAAATTACATTTAAATTATTACCAATTATTTTTAAGGTATCTCACCAGCACTGAGAGGAAGATGCAGGCGGATCTCTTGAGTTTGAGGACAGCCAGGGTTGTCTGGAAATACACTGTCTCAAAAAACAAACAGCAACAGACTGTATCTCATATATCCCATGCTGGTCTCGATCTTGCTAAGTAGTGGAAGATGTTCTTGGACTTTTCATTCTTTCATGTCCGTCTCCAAGGACTATGTGCGTATTTGGTTGATGTGGTACTGGGATAGAACCCAAGGGGTTTGTGTGTATAAGGCATTCTGCTAACTGAGCATACTAACAAAGTTTCATGAAGGAAGCTGGGGGTGTGGATCGGTTAATAAAATGCTTGCTACACAAGTATGAGGACCTGGGCTCAGGTTCCCAGCACCTACATAACAAAGTCAGGTGTGGCAGTACAGTCATAGTCTTAGGGCTGGGGAGGCTGAACCAGGAGTCTCCCTGGTTTTACTTAGCCATTCATTCTAGTTCAATTAGACATCTGGCCTCCGCCTGCATATGTACATATGTACACCTGCATATGTACACTCACATGCTTTAATGCACTTTGAGGTTTTTTTTTTTTTAAGATTTACTTATTTTATATATATGAGTGCTCTATCTGCATGTACACCTGCACACCAGAAGAGGGCATCGGGTCCCAGTATAGATGGTTATGAGCCATCATGTGGTTGCTGGGGATTGAACACAGGACCTCTAAATGAGACACTGCTCTTAACCACGGAGCCATCTTTCCAGCCCCGCACTTGAAGTTTTGACTATAGGCCCATGATTACCCTGAAAGTAATGAGCTCTATGCCCAGGATCTTGGAATAGAACATGGTTGTGTCTTCAATGTTCTTTACAGTCATCCCGATGTGGTTAGGTCCACGGACAAGACTCAGGGAAGGGACCTCACTGCTGTTCCTCCACAACTAAAATGAAACAGCTACCACATGGTGGCCCATAACCATCTATACTGGGATCTGATGCCCTCTTCTGGCATGCAGGCATAAATGCAGAACACAACAAAACTCAGGAAAAGCCAAATTGCTGACAGACACTTCCAGATTCTCTTCTTCTCCTTTTCTATCATGATTTGTGATCCTCTTCACTGTGATCCTCTTCACCCCCATTTCTGAAGTAGAAAATCCTGTAAGAAACTCTCCATAAAGTCCATTGTGCCCTCATAGATTCCTATAAGAGGTCACATGACTGCTGTGTGCACTCTTCCATGTTTTCTTTCTTTTTCTCCTACTAGAGACAAAAAAGGAGAGGACTAGGAAAGTAGAAATTAGCATGACATGTCTGTTTTTCCCAAGTTGGAATTTATCTCTTTTTAAAGTTATGACAAGACTTAAAAGTAGGCCCAATTCCTAGTCAAAGCATCCAATGAGCAATTTCCCCCAGCTCCCTCCTTTCCTGGTCTGCAGCTATACTTGTGGGGACACGGCAAGGAGAATTCAGGGTGGGTAGTGCTGGAGAGATGGCTCACTGTTTCAGAGCACTGGCTGCCCTCACAAAGGACTGCAGTTCAATTCCCAGCACCCACATGGCAGCTCACCGCTCTCTTTTTCTGCAGTTCCTGGGAATCCAGTGCACAGACATACATACAGGAAAAACACCCACACACGTCACGAAAAGGGAGAAGTATCCAAAAAGAAATAAAACTTTCTGAAGCCGGATGGGCTGCCCTGCCCCTGTAACCTCAACACTTGGGAACCTGAGGCAGGAGAATCAGCTCAAGATCAACTAGGCACTGTAGTGAGACCTTGTCTCAAAAACAAAACAGGAGAAAGAGGGGCTGGAGAGATGGCCCAGCAGTTAAGAGCACTGTCTGCTCTTCCAGAGGTCCTGAGTTCAATTCCCAGCAACCACAAGGTAGCTCACAACCATCCATAATGAGATCTGATACCCTCTTCTGGCATGCAGGTGTATATACAGATAGAGCACTCATATTTGTAAAATAAATATACATACCTTTAAAAAAAAGGAAAAAGGGAGTCCAGGACAGCCGAGCATACACGCACACACACACACAAAAAAAAAAAAAAAAAAAAAAACGAAAGAAAGAAAGGAGAGAGAGAAAGAAAGAAGAAAGAGAAAGAAAGGAAGAAGAGACAGAGAGACAGAGAGAGAAAGAAAAAAGGGCTGGAGAGATGGCTTAACAGTTAAAGGTATATTGCTGGACCAGGTTCAGTTTCCAGCGCTCGCATGGTGGCTCATAACTGTTTGTAACTATATTTGCAAGGTGTGGTCCAACACCATTTTCTGTCATCCACAATCACTGCATATATGTAGAACATGTGTGTTCATGCAGACAAAACACTCATATATACAATATAAACAAAATATTTTTTGTTTGTTTTTTAAGACAGGGTTTATCTCTGTAGCTCTGGCTGTCCCGAAACTCACATTGTGGACCAGGCTGGTCTCAAACTCACCTGCCTCTGTCTCCCAAGTACTGGGATTAAAGGATTGTGCTACCACTGCCTGGGTAAAAGTTATTATTTTAAAAGGAAAAGTGTCTGAGCATGTGAGCCATTAAGATACCTAGTTGGGAAATTCTGTCTCAAAACCAACTAACTAACCAAAGAAATAACTAACATTTAGGCCCCATTGCAAAGATAGCTGTAAAGTGTAATTAATATTAAAAAATAAAAATTAAAAAAGAAAAGATTGGTATATATTTTGTCTTCTTTTCCTCTATATTTTTGGTTGTGAGCCTAGCCTTTAATGGATGAGCAATCTCTCCAGCCCTTGTTTTATTTTCTCAATCCTCTTTGGGGCTGGAGAGAAGGATCAGAGTTTATGATTTCTTACTGCCCTCCCAAAGGACCTCAATTTGATTCCATAGTACTCATGGACAGCTTACAAAGGCAAGTAACCCCACTCTAGGGGATTTGGTGCCCTCTTCTGGCCTCCAAAAAGCACCTGTACTAACATAGAAGTGAACAAAAATAAATCTAAAAAAGTCATATTTAACCTTTCATTTTTGTAGAATCTGTATGAGTGCCCTGCTTTGTTCCTGATATTACTAATTTTATGTTTTTCTTCTAATTTCTACTATGTTAACAGAAATTACTAGTGTTTTCTGAATTTGTTTGAAGAACCAGCCAGTCTTTATTATTGTATGTTTGAGTTCTATTCCTGTCTCTGCTCTTATCTTTTTCCTATTTTTTTTTTATGGTTTAAGAAAAGCTGTTCATTTTGCCACTTCTTGATATGAGAGCTTTTGTCACTTTCAGTTTTTCTAGTTTTCCAATCTACGCATTTATATCTGCACATTTCCCCCTATGCACTGTTATAGAGGCATCACTGATGCTGATGGTCTAGAAAATAAGCTTACCCATTCCTCTTAGTAGGCAGTTGTCCTGGATACCATGTCCTCCCACCTTTGGTCTGCTCCAGAACCCTGTTTAAGGTTCCCTTCAGGCTCTCAGCCCATCTTCTGACAAGCTTCAAGGTCATTGTTTCCTGGGCCTTCCTTACAATGCTCTGTGATGACAGCCCCATGGAACCAACTTTGGGTATCTCCACATGTCTGAGACTGAACTGACTCCCCATGGAGCCACCCAGAGAGAGCAGTCAACCCTTAGCCTAGGCCCTCCCAAGTGCACAAGGACGACATACCCCTTTTTCACCCCGAATAAAGTTGAGCTATCTCACTGATATGGTTCCCGAAGGTTGTTCCATCATAGTTGCCAGCCTTCTGAATCCCCAGTTCATTACCTCTGTTCCCTTGTTCTTGCGCAGTGGTGACCAATGACCCTAGGAATGAGGGAAAGCCATACATAGCTAGGAGATGAAGTGTGTCAATGTCTGAGATAGAGAATTTATTATGAGTCTGCTTCTGACCTAAGATTCTTTTTTCAATGGATATGGGTGTTTTGCCTGCTTTCATGTCTGTGCACCACACCCAGTGCTTCCTGGTCACAGAGACTAGATGATGATGGGATTGTGTCCCCCTGATACTGGACTTACAGACAGCTGGGTTGTGAGCTACTGCTTGAGTACCTGGAATTAAACCTCCAGAGGAGAACAGCAAGTGCTCTTATCTGCTGACCCATCTCTTTATCCCAGAGCTAGGTTCCCCTACCCCAAGGGTCTTGCTATATTAGAAGCCTCACAATTGCTCTCCACCCCTGGACCGCTCTTCTCCCTACTACTATTTGTCTTACACCGAACTGAACTCTCTTCTCTCTTGTAGGTTACGTATCAGGACAAGGGATAGATGACTTTGAGATTTTTGCTTCTGTGCACACCTGATTACCCCAAACATAAATACTATGTGCCCTGTGTGTTATTTAACATATTGTTTTACTTTTAAAAATTGTTGCCAGACAGGTTTGGTGGCAGATCTTTAGCTTCTCAAAAGGCTGGAGCAAAGGAACAAAAGTTTCAGCCTGCAGCCAGGCATGGTGGCATATGCCTGTAATTCCAGCACTCAGAAAGCAGAGGCAGGCGGATCTCTGTGAGTTCCAGGCCAGCCTGGCCTACAAAGCAAGTCCAGGACAGCCAAGGCTACACAGAGAAACCCTGTCTTGAAAAACCACACAAAAATTGTTTCAGGCCAGGAGAGATGGCTTAATGGGTAAGAGCATTGACTCTTAGGAGCTAGCAGAGGACCATGGTTCAATTCTCAGCAACAACATGGTGGCTCACAACTGTCTATGACTGTAGTCCTCAGAGATCCAACATACTCTCCTGGACTCCTCAGGCACCATATACAAATGGTGCAAAGACATACATGCTAGGAAAATATGCATACACATAAAAATACACTTTTTAAAGTTTTGGGCCAACCTGGGAAAATTATGAAGATTTTCAAGATAAAAAGTGAAAACAGGGCTAGGGATATAGCTTAGTGGTAGCATGTTTGTCTGGCTCCATGTTCAATTGCCGGGACAACAAAAAAGAGTCTTGTAGAGTTAGGCTAGTGGTACAGATCTGTAATCCCAGCAGTTAGGAAGCTAAGGCAGAAGAATTGTGAGTTGCAGACAGGCCTGGAATATAGAGTGCATTTTTAAAAATATTTATTTATTATATATACAATGTTCTGTCTGCATGTACACTTGCATGCCAGAAGAGAGCACCAGACCTCATTATAGATGATTGTGAGCCATCATGTGGTTGGTGGGAATTGAACTCAGGACCTTTGGAACAGCCAGTGCTCTTAAACTCTGAGACATCACTCCAGCCATAAAGAATGCATTTTATGTGAAACCCTGTTTTAAAAAGTTGAGGGTATGTAGCTCAGTGACCAAGTGGTAGAATGCTCATCCTGGCAGTACCAAGCTCAGGGCTTGCTCACCAGCACTGAAAAATAAAGATGCAAGTGAATGCCACCTATTAATATATGGACCAAACAGGCCATTCCTGCCCCATCCACAAAATTACCATCGTTGGAGTTAATTCCAAGTGTTTTGTTTTAGATACTTTCCTGTGTATTCATGAGTGTGGGCAGGCATGCACTCTGGGTTACCACAACTGGCTCACTTTTGCTTGTCTTGTAAGGGGTACCTCACTCTGCAAGTAGACATGGGGCCCATGTGTTCTGCATTGTGCTTAGTGGATGCTCTATGTACAACAGGAACCCCACATCGTCCATAGCACTCAGCAATAGTCGCTGGCTATGAACGGCCTTTTGTTGTTATTCTTTTTGAGATGGATTTTCTTTATGTAGCTGCCCAGGATGGTCTTAGACTCAACAATGATCCTTTCTGCCTCAGCTTCCTGAATGTCAGGATTACAGGTCGTGTATTCCCACAACCCGAGTGTGGATAGTTATATGATTTTCCTACTGGTATTGCTCCTCATTTTTGGCTTTTTAAATTAAAATTTAAATGTATGTGTATATATGTGTGTATGGTATATGTGTTCAGGTACCCATGGAGACTAGAAGAAGGCATCAAATCCCCTAGAGCTGGAGTTACAAGCTGTTAGGAGCTGCTTGGCATAGATGCTGGGATCTGAACTTGGGTCCTCTGAAAGAGCAGCAAGCATTCTTAATCACTGCGCTACAGATCTTTTGCCTTTTACGAGGTTTCCTCATCACTCCTATAAGCTTTGTGCCCTCTCTTTCATGGACTTATGTTAGTGTTAGGGGTACAAGTAAAGCTCTTGGGTAAATTAGGAAGGATTTTCCCAAGAAACAGAACCAAAACCAATGTATGATTTATTTAAAGGAACTAGCTCATATTGTCGTGGAAGCTGAGAAGTTCCATAAGCCACTGGAAAGCTGGGGGCCTATGAGAGAGGGACAGTGACAGAAGTCCACTTGGGAGGTAAGAGAATATACTGCAGCTCCAACCCTCTGGCAGAAGGAGCAAAGCCCCCTTCTTCTGCCTTTTGTTCTATTCAAACCTTCAGTGGGTTGGATGAAGCCGTTCACAAGAGCAAGTGTCATCTCCATTTTTTAGTTTGGACTTCAGTGTAAACTTCATCTGGCACACCCAGAAAGAATGTTTAGCTGGGGCACCTTCCATCCCAGGCAATGCGACACATCAAAAGTTTGAATACATATGGCTCCCATAGCCGATTTAAATGCTTGGTCATTGAAGAATGGCACTATTTAGACGAATCGGGTATGTCTGTGTTCAAGTAGGGGAGGCCTTATTAGAGGAAAGTGTCACTGGGGATAGGTGGGTTTTGAGGTTTCAAAAGCCCAAATCAGTCTACCTGCCTGCCTGCCTGTCTGTCTCCCTGTCTCTTTATGTCTCCTTCCTTCTCTCTCTCAACTATTTTTCCAGCACCATGCCTGCCATGCCTGTGCAGTGCACTCTCCATAATAATAATGAACTAAACCTTTGAAACTGTAAGGGAACACTGCTAAAATACTTTCTCTGATAATAAGAATTATATTGCCGAGGTCATAGCAATGGAAGAGTGACTAAAACACACCCTCTGTCAGTTTAGCACACATGCATCTCGTTAAGCCATGTTAATCACCAAATTCAAACAACGAATAGGCCACTATTCACCTAACCTGACACAGCTATGCCGTTGTACACAACTGAAAAGCTGCTAGGTTGTACTCCTTGAGCTATGCTGACTTTTCCTCTTGGTATTCCACAATTTGAACAATAAACTCAATCATATTTAAATAGTGATAGAGGGTCAGGAGCTCAACGTCATCTTTGGCTAGTTAATGATTCTGAGGCAACCCTGGGTTACATCTCAAAAAACAAACAAAACAAACATGCAAATAAATAAATACTTCTAAAAATATTTTTTGAGACAAGATTTTACTATGTAAACCTTCTGGCTTAGAACTCTCTAAGCCAATCAGGCTGGGCTCAAACTCACAGAGATCTACCTCTCTCTACCTCCTGAGTGCTGACAAAAATTAGATTTATTTGTTTATTTTATGTGTATGATGCATGTATGTATGTTATACTACATGCATGTCTGGTACCCACGCAGGTTGGAAAAGGGTGTCAGATTCCCTGGAAATGGAGTAGATGAATGGCTGTGGGCCACCATGTGGGTGCGGAAAACTGAAGCCAGGTCCTCTGGAAGAACAGTCAGTACTCTTAACCAGTGAGCCATTATTCCAGCCCTTCAGAAAGAAAGAAAGAGAGAGAGAAGGAAAGAGAGAAAGAGAGAGAAAGAAAGAGAGAGAAAGAAAAGAGAGAAAGAAGGAAGGAAGAAAGAGAAAGAAAGAAAGAAAGAAGAGAGAGAGAAAGAAAGAAAAAAAGAGAAAGAAAGATGTCTACAGGTATTCTGTGTCCATTTCTCTTTTGAAGTTATTTTATATTATATATATCTATTATATATGGTATATATAATAGATATAATGTATATTATATAATATATTATATATTTTACATAAATTATATGTTACATAATAATTATATATTATAATAATAATATATATATAATTATATGTATAGTGTATATTATATATAAGACATGCAGAGGTCAGACAACAACCTCAGGTGTTACCTGCAGCAATACTTCTCATGTCTGGAGCTCACCGGTTAGGAGACTAGCTAGGAAGCAATCCTCCTTTCTGCTTTTTCCTATCATGAGGATGTTTTTAAAAGATGTATTATATATGTGTGTGTGTGTGTATGTATAATATAATGTGTATATTTATACATATGTATAATATATAATGTTCTGTATGTACACCTTTACGCCTGAAGGGAGCACCAGATCTCATTATAGATGGTTGTGAGTTACCATGTGATTGCTGGGAATTGAACTCAGGACCTTTGGAAGAGCAGCCAGTGAGTGCTCTTAACCTCTGAGCCATCTCTCCAGCCCGAAAGCAAAGTTCTTATGTCTGGTTTAGAAAAATCTTAATCTCTGGGCAGTGGTAGCATACACCTTTATTTCCAGCACTTGGGGAGGCAAAGGCCTGTGAGGTCAAGGCCAGCCTGGTCTAAAGAGCTAGTTCTGGGACAGCCAAGGCTACACAGAGAGACCGTGTCTCAAAAAACAACACAAATAAACAAACACTCATAGTCCATGTCTTTGAGTATTTAGATAATGACCGTAGGGGAAGTAGTGGAGAACCCCTTTTGCAAAAGTGGGCACTGGAGGCAAAGATGAGCCTGGTTCTAGCCCTGGTACTATACTGCGGTTGCTATATGGCTTAGGTTCTATCCCTTGTTCCCTCTAGGCTGGATTTTCTTACTCTGTGCTAGAAAGAATTGAAATCAGCAGTCTCGAAAGGCACAGAATCCTTTGTCTGAAGCTATAGACTGAGGTCAACTATAGAATCTATGGCAGAGAAGGCCTACTGAAAAGAGCAGGTCCAGAGGCCATTTGGATTATGTCTCCTCTTACTCATCAAGGGTAAGAATTTGTCTTTCCCTGAGAATCAAAGTCATTTCCGTTGTCATTGAAAAGGTCACTATGGCTGTGTACAAGGGGGATGTGGGAAAACAGCAGGGGTCCATTTCTGGCCCTTATCATTACTACCACTGTCTAATCTCAACTTCATTGCTCATGTCATTCTGAATGATCTTGACCAGCTTCCTAAGCCTCTTGGTATCTCGCTTTTTCAGTTGGTCAATGAAGGGATCAGACAGGGTCTTTGCTGGAATTTAGCTCATAAACTGCTACGGCGGAGTGGCTCAAAGAGAGAAGAGCCTGTGTTCCCGAGAGCTTGAGATGTCCGGTATGAGGGGTGAGAGGTGGCAGAGAAAGAAAGCAGAGCCTCCCTTTTCCAGGGAGTAGGAGCTGCCTTCCAGGCTGATGTTTTGAGGGTCTCTGCTTAGAAAGCCCACCGTGCACGTTCTAGACTTTCAGGGAAATGTAACCTTCCTGTCTCCCTGTTTATGCTCTTGATGGCACCAGGCTCAACCACTGTCTGCAGTCCCTTTTGCCAGAAAACCCAATACTTAGACAACTCCCATTTGGCTACCCAAGATATCTTGGACTCTTTCTGGACACAAGTGATCCTTGTGACTCAGCCTCCCAAACATCTAGGGTTACAAGTGTGTACCACCATGCCTGGCTTCTCCCTGTCTAAACAGTATTTACCGACAATCTATTGTGTGTGCAGATTGGTGCCAGATGGTACTGGGAAAACATCTGAAAGCTGCTCTCCCCCAGCTAAGAGTTGGGGGAGCGTGGGAAGGGACAAAAGCAAAAGGCTGGGAGAGAGCTGGACTGCTTTTCCCAAGCTTTACAGGAGACTTCATTCCCTGCTTCTTCCAGTTTCTGAAGGCTGCCAGCCTTCCTTGGTGTGTGACTTCATTATTGCTACCTTTTCCTCCCTGATCGCACTGACTTTTCCTCTGGGTCTCCTAGTGTTCTGTCTGTATCCTGTCCCACTCTACCTTCCTCTTATAAGAACACTGTAGGGGCCAGGCAATGGTGGTGCAAGCCTTTAATCCCAGCACTCAGGAGGCCGGGGGAGGTGGATCATTATGAGTTCGAGGCCAGCCTGGACTACAGAGTAAGTTCCACGACAGCCAGGACTACACAGAAAAACCCTGTCTCAAAAAAAGAAGAACACAGTAGAGGGGCTGGAGAAATAGCTCAGTGATTAACAGAATTTGCTACTCTAGCAGAGGATCTGAGTTCAATATCCGGCACCCACATGGCTGTTAACAGCTGTCTTTAACTCCAGTTCTTGGGGATCCAATGCCATCTTTTGACTTCTGTGGGTACTGGAGGCATGTATGTAGCATAATATGTTGTGCACATGCATACATGAAGGAAGCACACACATAAAATAAAAATTTAAATTAAAAAGAACACCATAAGGGGCTGGCCCTGAAGCTGGGTGCTAGACTGTCTGCCTAATATACTCAAGGCCCTGGGTGTCACCCCCCCAACATACATGCAAAATAAAACCAAAATAATAGTTATGATTGCATTTAGGACTCAACTGGATGCTATTTTCAGATATTCAACTTTGAAAAAACACTAAATGTGTATGAGTGTTTTTGTATGCATGTAATATGCATGTCTGGTGCCAGTAAAGGCCAAAAAGAGGCTGAGGCAGGAGGCTCATGAATTTGAGAGAGTTCTGAGTTAGATATCCTGGATCACAGAGACTCTGTCTTAAAAATGAAAGAAAATGCTCGTTTATGTAATACATTGGAAGCTTTAGATGCACTATACTGTCATCATGGATGAGGGTAGGGAGCATGCCAGGCATATGTTCAATTCCCTACGCTGCCTAAAGTTCAGTTTTCACTAACATATATATGTTTACTATAGCACTATTAATGTGATATAGGATATTCACGTATGAGAAAGAATGAAAATGGAATACTATTTAGTTATAAAGAATGAAATCATGTCATCAAAATGGGTATAAGTGGAGGTCATTGTGCCAACTAAAAATAGATAAGTACGACATACTCTTTTCATATGAGAAAGCTGGAGTTAACACGTTTTATTTTATTGGGGGTGGGTAGAAGGGTTTCTTTGTGTAGCCCAGGTTGTCCTGGAACTAGCTCCGTAGACCAAGATGGTTCCAAACTCACAGACATCCGCTTTCCTCTACCTCCTGAGTGCTAGGATTAAAGGCATGTGCCACCACCACCCAGAAAATATTCTTATTAATATGACTACGGCTCCATCATTTGGGGGAGTTGTTTGTTTTTGAGATGGATTCTCACCATGTAGCTCTAGCTGGACTGGAACTCACTATGTAGAGCAGGCTAGCCTCAGACCCACAGACTGGCCTGTCTCTGCCCCCCAAGTGCTGGGATTAAAGGAACTCACCACCATGTCTGGTCTAAATACGGCCCAATCTTTACATAATCATATAAGCTGTTAACACCATCATTCATAACTTTAACAGTTATTTATTATTCTGCATGATATGTGGGTGTACACATACATGAGGGTCAGAGGACTCTGTGGAGTGGTTTCTGTTCTTCTACCTTTAAGTGGTACCATTTCACCTGCCTTACTGTTCAGAAAGCTGAGTTGAGAAAATATTCACCCATCATATTCAGGGTATAAAGTTAGGTGAGATCAGGTTGCAAATTGGACTCTGAGAGTCAAGGCAGTATGAAGTAGTAGGGGGGTGGGGCTTGGAGTAGACACTTACCAAAGAGCCATTATGCCATGCACATGAAGAACATAGGAGTGATTTTTGAACCTCTGGGTGGAATTAGAGAAACATCTGCCCACATTCCTCTCTGGGATCTCCAGAATTGCAGGGAGATCAGTTCATAGAAGATGAAGAAAGAAGCAGAGACAGAGTAACTGTGCTTGCAGAGTGCTCTCCTGAAGGAAGCACACCCAGCAATGGGCTCAGATGTCATGGGAGATCCCATGCCCTATTCAGAGGGGCAGCAACCATACCAGCCGCAGCGCAGACCACTGTCATTGTCCAGGTGGAGATGTCTAGTAGCAAGGAGAAACCATGGAGTGTGCAAGCATTCTGCCAACTGAGTTACATCCCTAGCCCTTATTTTAAGGCTGGCCTTGATCTTTCTGCTCTTGCCTCAGTCTCCTCAGTGCTGGGATTACAGATGTGCAACACTATGCCAGGCTGCTAATAAAATGCTTTTAAAGAAATCCTTTGGGGGTTGGAGAGATGGCTCAGTGGTTGAGAGCACTGGATACTTCTCTAGAGGGCCTGGGTTTGTAGACAAAGCTGCCCTTGAACTCACAGACATCTGCCTGCTTCTGCCTCCCAGAGTGCTAGGATTAGAAAATGTGCCCAGTTCAAGACTGTAATTTTGAATGATCAAAGTTTGAGTGTAGGGTGTCTGACCAAGATGTCAGGTCAACTCATAAGGTAATTATTACATGATGAGTATAATTTGGAGAATTGTATTCAGGACTATGTGAAAGGTAGATTATCTCTAGATCGTGATGAGTCCTTGTCCCCCCTCCTTTTATTTTCTGAATTGTCTCTCCTTTTAAGGGTTAATAAAATCTAGTGGGACAGGTTAGGGACTTTGGTAAGGCACTACCCCTAGGGAGAGAGGTTCACTTTAGGATTATATACTTTTCTTCCCCAGAATTCTCACCCCTTAGTTCAGTCTGTATGATCAGGTTCAGCTGAGTCTGCCTGCCTATGGCATTAACTATTTCTTTTTCTTTTTTCTTTCTTTCTACAGTCCGAATTTGTTTTTAAACTCCCTTAACTTACACTTTGGGCTTCTTCACTCTTTCTAAAGTGCCTTTCTCAGCTCAGGTGAATGTGTTAGTGTACCACATGTGTGCATACTGTGCTCAAAGGTGCCAGAGGAGGACAGGGTATCCTGGAACTGGAGCCACAGTTGGTTGTGAGCTACCACGTGGGTGCTGGGAATTGAACCCAAGTCCTCTGGAAGAACAGCCAGTTCTCTTAACTGCTGAGCCACCTCTCCAACCCTGATTTCTTTCTTCATCATTTTATTAATGAAATTGAGAAGTGCATAAAGGGATCCTGATTTCCCTTATATCCTATGATGGCATCCTAAGATGGCTTTGCTGGAACTCTCCAAGATTTCTGGTAATACTTCTTTTCTGTCTTTTAATTCTGTAATTGGAAGAGAAAACAAAGCCATTCTGGCACCCCTGGGTGGTGTTAATGTGAAAAGTCAGTTCAGGGTATAATATCTGCACAGTCTGTGAGGTCTCTGGGGCTGGAGCAAAGGCTCAACTTTTTCTTGCAGAGGGCATAGGTTCAGTTCCCAGCATCGATATGGAGGGACACAACCTTCTGTTACTTCAGCTTCAGGGGATCCAACACCCTCTTCTGACACACAGGCATACAGGTCATAAGGGATTGGGGGGTAGGCATGGAAAGACTGGGAATTGAGTGTGATCAGGGTGCACGATGTGAAATTCTCAAAGAATCAATAAAAATACACTGGAAAAAAAGTCAGCTGGGCAGTGGTGGCTTATGTCTTTAATCTTAGCACTTGGGAGGCAGAGCAGGCAGATCTCTGAGTTTGAGGCCACCCTAGTCTACATCCAAAACTACATAGAGAAACCGTATCTCAACAAAACAAAACAAAACAAAGCAAAGCAAAGCAAAGCAAAGCAAAGCAAAACAAAACAAAACAGGGAAGGAAGGAAGCAGAAAGAAAAAGTCTGAGATAGGCCCCACTCCCATTGTTGGGAGTCCTACAAGAACACCAAACTACACAACCATAAGGTATATGCAGAGGACCTAGCTCAGACTCATACAGGTTTCCTGATTGTCCCTTCCATCTCTGTGAGCCCCTATGAGACCTGCTTAGTTGATTCTGTGTTCTTATGGTGTCCTTGACCCTTCTGGCTCCTACAGTTCTTCCTTTCCCTCTTCTGAGGGATTTTCCAAACTCCATCTAGTGTTTGGCTCTGTGTCTCTGCATCTTCTATCAGCTGCTGGATGAAGGCTCACTGATGAAAACTGGGATGAGCATTGATCTCTGAGTATAGCATAATATCATTAAGAATTATTTCGCTGACTTTTTTTTTTTGCCAGGTGTGTTTGGTTCTGTCCTGACATGTGTGCTGGAAACTGAGCTAGGTTCTTCTGCAAGAGCAGTGCCTGGTGCTGGACAGATGTCTCAGTGATTAACAACACTGGCTTGTGTTCCAGAGAACTGGGTTCCAGTCTCAGCACTCATGTGACAACTCACAACCTCTGTATCTCCAGTTCTAGGGGATCCAACACCTTCTTTAGGCCTTTGAAGGCTCTAGGCACCCGTGTAGTATATAGACATACATGCAGGCAAAACACTCATACACGTTTTCTTTAAAGATTTATTTAATTTTATTTATGAAGGTGTCAGATCCCTTGGAATTGGCAGTACAGACAGTTGTGACTTGCCATGTGGGTGCTGGGAATTGAACCCGGGTCCTCTGGAAGAGCAGACAGTGCTCTTAACCACTGAGCCATCTTTCCAGCCCCCCTCATACATGTTTTTTAAAGAGTGGTATGTGCTCTTAACCATTGAGCCCCAGATCTCTCACCCCATCTGATTTTTTTTTAAAGTATCATGTTTGAAATAATATCAAGAACACTGGGTGACCTAATGGAGTGAGGGCAATAAATGAAGGAGACAAGCATTTCAAACAAGCAAAATGTATACCATTTTTTCCTTATTTGTCTGAGACAAGAATTCACTGTGTAGTACTGGCTGGCCTTGAATTCACAGAATCTGCTTGCCTCTACCTCCCAAGTGCTAGGATTAAAGTCATGGGCCACCATACATGACCAAAATTTATCTAATTTTCTTCTCTTTTGAAAAGCTTTATTTTTTCTTGATCCAAGGCTTTGGACAAGCAGAGGCTTTTACAAAGCTGCCTAGGGGCTGGAGAGGTTCAGTCCTGAGGCTGGCTAGAGCACAGCAGAAGCGAGAGCCCCCTAGAAGGCCAGGGGACCATATAGTCTGCCTGAGAGTGAGCCCCTTGAGGAGAGACTCACCCAGAGATGGCTGGAGCATGCCAATCTGCAATGACTGTGTCCCCGCCAGCCTGTGGAATTTGCTCAGGTGGTTGCCCATTTTCTTGATGAGCTTCTCCTCATCCAGGAAGTGGTTCTCCCAAAGGCCACAGAGAGGAGGGTCTGTGCAGGCAGAACCCAGAGCATTGAAGATTCAAGAAGTGCCTAGTTCAGGTTCTTCGTTAAGATCAAGGCAGCATCCTGAATTTTGCTCTACTCATTGTAAAATGGCTTCTGCATGTCCTAGAAGAGCACTCCTCTTCATGGCTCAGTGCACTTGTGGTTCCATTTTTGGAAGAAGTGCCCTCCAGAGCCCAGAGAAAGTTGCAAGTTGACCAGATGGTTGAAGTAGTTTCCACTTCAATAGAATAATTCTGCAGTATCTGGGAGGCCATGGCTGACTGGCAGTATGGAGCTAACCACAAAAAGACAGTAGCAAAGAGATGGTCCAGGAGGCTGTGACTGGAGAAACCGGAAGGCAGTTAGAAGCTAACAGAGAGTACCTGGGTCTGTTTCATCCAAACACTGTTGAAGCAAGATAAAGATCCATAGCACCTCTGGGCATTGTTCATTTACACATTTTGTTTGTTTGTTTGTTTTTCCAGGCAGGGTTTCTCTGTGTAGCCTTGGCTGTCCTGGACTTTGTAGACCAGGAGATCCACCTGACTCTGCCTCCCTAGTGCTGGGTCTGCAGGTACCAATCCCCACTCATTTATATACATTTAAAGAACTGACTGTGTTTCCCCTGTATTCTAGTTATTTGTACTGAATGAACTATCTTAGTTATATTTGGAATATTATACAAAGCTCCTTTAAGTGTTTCTATAACTATAACTTCATGTGGAGTGGCTAGCTCTAATTCTAGGAAAAGTTGATCCTCAGTATCCAAATTACCATGGCTCTTATATGTGGATGCCGACTTGACCTGCTTTATTATATTGCCATTATACCAAGTTTGCTTTGGAAAAAATAAGTGGAAAGCAACATTATGGAAGAAACTAGATAGCAATTTAAACTTTATTTTAACCTGATTGCCTTTTTTAAGGTACCAAATGTCAATAACTGCTGAGAAACAAATATTAGATCTCTTAGAAATCAGAATTTTAGCTAGATTGTAGGGCACACCTACAATCCTAGCAGTTGGGGAGGCAGAGGCAGACAGATCTCTGTGAGTTCAAGACTAGCCTGGTCTACAAAGTGAGTCCAGGACAGCCAAGGCTACACAGAGAAACCCTCTCTCAAAAATGCAAATGAAACCAAACCAACAAAAAACAAAACAAAAAGCATAATCTTTAAAAAAATGTTTAGATTTGTATCTTAAAATTGGCCAAATTACAGACATTGAAACACCTCGTTTTTGTTTGTTTTGAGTTTTTTTTGTTTTGTTTATTTTTTAAGGGGCAGTAGTAGTCAAAGCATCTTTAAAATCCTTATGTTTGTATGTATGTACAAATACAAATCACATCTAAAAATAAGGGTAATTCATCCTCTGAATATTTGGAATAAAGAATTTAGCATCATAGTGGAGGATAATTATCTAATGGAAAATGGCATCCTGGAGCCATTTATCTAAATTAATTTATAGCCTCAGGTGTTGATATAATGTTCTTGTGAAATGTATACAATCTACCCTTGTTCATTCACATGCTGATTTCTCTATCCCACTATCTGGTGGCAGTCTGGACACTGCACTGTGATGTTTTTTCTAAGCACCACCTGTCTCAAATTTGTGTAAACATGCCACCATTTGTTCTCTGCATTGTCAATAACACAACCAGCCAATGCTGAGCAACGGAGAGAATAGTGTGGGACATCCTGGTTCTGAGGGGAGGAGAAAAGTAGCTAGTGGGAGGAAATTCTGGGAGAGAGATCTGAGAGGGGAGGGCCTGGAAACACCAGGAGAGATGAAACAGACCAAAAATATGACTAAAAAGGAAATACAATGTGGGAAATCTGAATGGGAGGAAGCTAGGCAGGCTTGCAGGTTTAGGATGGAGTAACTATTGCCCAGCATTGTGCTCTAGGTTAATTAAATATATCCTAGTCTCTGTGTGGTGATTTGGGTATACAGCTGGTTTAGGAATAACCGAGGTTTAACTAAAAGATAATAATAAATATTAGTAAGCAACAACACTTAGGGAAATAGGGACCTTGATGTGGAACTAGAATTGAGACAGGAATCAATTATATTGGAACTGTATAATTATATGTATCTCTTCCCCCTCTCCTTTTTTTCTTTTTTGTTTTTTCAATTAGGGTTTCTCTGTGTATCCTTGGCTGTCCTGGACTTACTTTATAGAGCAGGGTAGCCTTAAACTCACAGAGATCCACCTGCCTCTGCCTTCTGAAGCGCTGAGATTACAGGCATGCACCACAGTGCCTGACTCAACTTGCTTTTTTTTTTCATTTTTCTTTCTTCATGGTCTTTTATTACAGCAATAATAACCCTGACTAAGACAGCATCCCAGGGCTGGGGTACTCTCGCCTCCTTGTGGATATATTCCAAGATTTTATGTTGCTTTAATTATTCTGTGTATTTATGAAAATGTGAAGCCTCTAATAATGTGTGGGTTTTTGTTTCATGATAATGAGGTATCTAAACTATTTGTGCCATAGTACTTGAGGTTTGTACAATTTAGAAGGGGGCTAGGGGGTTAGACTCTGAGGTCCATCCCTGTGGTGATGAATAAAAATGCCCTCCACAGGCCCACAAGGAGTAGCAAAATTAGAAGGTTTAGCCTGGGGGGCTGAAGAGATGTCTCAGAGGTTAAGAGCACTGGCTTCTCTTCCAGAGGACCTGGGTTCGATTCCTAGCACCCACATGGCAGCTCATAACTACCTGTAACTCCAGTTTTAGGGGATCCAACACTTTCACACTGACATACATGCTGGCAAAATATGAATGCACATGAAAAAAATAGTTAAAAATAAAGAAGGTGTAGCCTGTTGGAGTAGGTGTAGCATTATTGGAGGAAGTGTGTCACTGCGTACACTCATTGAGGTTTCAGATACCCAAGCCTGGCCCAGTGTCTTACTCTCTTTCTGCTGCCTCTGATCTGGATGCAGCAGAAAGAGAGTTCAGATCCTTCTCCAATACCATGTCTGCCTTCATACTGCCACGTTTCCTGTCAGATGACTAAATTTCTGAAACTGTAAGCCAACACCAATTAAATGTTTTTCTTTTTTGTAAAGAGTTGCTGTGGTCATGGTGTCTCTTCACAGCGATAAAAAACCCTTACTAAGACAATTCCCAGTACTATAAAACCAAGCAAAATAATCTCTGCCAAAGACAAACAAACAAACAAATAAACCCAGTATGTTTGTTTTTTGCGGCTGTGTCTCATGATGTGGATGTGTCTGCTCGCTCTATCTCTCTCATTTTTGTTTTCGAGACAGGGTTTCTCTGTGTAGTCTTGGCTGTCCAGGAATACACTCTGTAGGCCAGGCTATCCTCAAACTCACAGAGATCCATCTGCCTCTGCCTCCCTCAAAGCACTGGGATTAAAGGTATGGGCCACCACACCTGGCTGTGTTTGTTCTCTTTAGATTTACTTCCAAGTGGAATATTTCTTATCACTTTCTTGTTATGGGACTCAGGAGAGGATCTTGAGCTGATTCTATGTCCAGCATCTTAGGTCTCTGAATTTTGTGGAGGCATATGTTATAAGATGCTAAGTTTTTAATTGTGTATATACATCTCTGCTCTTAAGGTCCCCTAAAATTGCCCATGTCCTGATTTGGATATTGTTGGTCTCAGCTGTTGACAAATCTGGAACTCAGCAGAAGCTGTGGCCAAGTCAGCCTTGGTGAATGGAAGTCCATGTTGTTGAGCCCAGACATAACCCCTATTTCTGACAGCATGTCAACTTTGTTCATGGGCCCATGGGGCAATGACAGGAATGGCTGCGGAAAGAGGTTGACTGTCCACAGAACAGGTCATACTATCTTCTCGATTACTGAACTCCTCCTCTGATGAAGTCACCTTTTGATGACCACTCTCACATGTGATACAAGTGTCTTTGCATCCTTTGCCCATTTGGAGATCTCTCCATATACTTCTTCCCTAGATGTCTTTCTCACCAGTGTTCCAATTGTGCTCTGGATGGTCCCTGACAATCCAGCCAGTCCCTGTGCCTGTGAATCAGCATATAACCACACATCTGGCCATTTTTTTTTATGTGTATGTGCTTGCATGTGTGTATGTATACCACCTGCATGCCTGGTGCCCCTTGAGGTCAGAACTGGACTCCAGGGTGGTTGTGAGCTATCATGTCGGTACTGGGAACTGAACCAAGTTCTTCTGCAGAAACAGTGACTACTTTTAACATTTGAGCCATCTCTCCAGCCCTTTCTTCGTGGACTCACTCTGTAGACCAGGCCGGCTTCCAAGTCTCAGCGATCCGGCTGCTTCTGCCTCCCTTAGTGCTTGGATTACAGACATGCGCCAGCATGACTCTCTCCACTCTCTCACTTTTAACAGCAGACGCGCTTCAGACTGGGGCTTAACTTTGCATTGTAAATCAGCCAACTCTATCATGTCAGCTTCTGTTTGGTTTTCAGCAATTTGGGCTCTATGGCAGCTGGAGAGAAGTCTGCCAGGACACACTTTGTTTACGCGCATCTTAAATTAACTACTTTTATTGGTGAGTTCATTCTTTTCCTCTGCATTTTATCCAGGGATGCCAGCATCATTATTTTCTTTGCCTTTTTTACAAGTGGTCAAAAGCTTTAAAGTCCCCAAAGTCTTTTCTCTTAGGACAAGAGGTCCATCAAGAGTACCAAATGCATTTATTTTATATAGTCTTTAAATAGTTTTCACCACAGTGCTCTTCAATAGTGGTTTCTTGAGTTAGAGAAACAAGTCTAGATACCCACTAGAGAAATTCATCCTTAGTTTCTCCAGAACTATGTCTGGTACTGAATTTGAAATCTGTACTGAAATGTGATGTAGTTTCTCCAAGGAATGGAACCAGCAGAATATGTATTTCAAAAGGGATTGTCTTGATTGTCTTAGTTGATGTCGGAGGCAGCACCTTCTAGTGGCAGTTAAGTGACTTAGAAAGGAGGGAAGCTTTTTGTTTTTGTCCTTTGACTTTCTTTCACTCTTGTTGTTTTATCCAGCCTGTGTCTGCCACTGCTATTGACTTTGCTGAAGGTAGGACAAGCATTCTCAAGCTTCCATTGTGGACTGAAGCCCAGCAGCTCTTCAGGACTCCTCTAGGCCTCCTCCAGGCCTTCCATGCTAGACTGGGACTTCTGAGACCTACAGCCTCGTGGACTGAGTAACCACTAGACTCTCTCTCAGGAAGCCAATATAATCTATCACTTTTTTTGTATTGATTTGTGGACAGGGTGTCCCTGTGTAGGCCTGGCTGTCCTGGCACTGGCTATGTAGACAAGGCTAGCCTCTGCTTCCTAAACATTTTAAAGTACATTCCATTTTAATGTGTACTCATTCTCTTCCTGTAGAGAACCCTGAGTAATACAGCCCCCTACCCTCATGAATGATATTTAGTAGGAGTGGGTCCTATCTCTTCTGTGACTGGATTAACTATTTGGAGGTTTTCTTTCTTCTTTGCCTTTTATTTTTCCTTTTGCAGTTCTACATTCTATGGAGTAACTGTACTGATGAGCTGTAGTCCAAGCCTGGAAGCAAGACTACTCCATGTCTTAGCACTTTCTGCACACACGCACACAGGCACTTCTCTACTTCTCTGCTGTGTTTTGACAGTCACCAGAATGCCAATGCCTTACTGTTAGTAAACTCCAGTCATCAGAATCATGAGCTGAAAAACCCCAAAACATAGAGTAAAACCTTGCATGTTTGTCAAGGGGTAAAGTATCCTTTGTTTAATTATATGACATAGCTTGTGAAGTATCTACCCTACTTGTGTAGAAATGACACAGAATATGTACTTCACTTCTCTTTGAGATGTATATCCAAAGGTGGGAGGTCTGTGGGACACTTATGCTATTTATGGGTGTTTCTTAGGATATAAGGTTTTTTGTTTGTTTTTTTCTCCTTATTTTGTTGTTTGGGTTTTGTGTTGTTGTTAGGTTGGTTTTGGCTTTTCAAGACAGGGTTTCTCTGTAACAGAGCCCTGGCTGTGGAAAGGAGGGCTGGAGAAATGACTCAGCTGTTAAGGGCACTGACTGTTCTTCCAGAGGTCCTGAGTTCAATTCCCAGCAACCACATGGTGGCTCAAGCCATCTGTGATGGAGTCAGATTCCTTCTTCTGGTATGCATGAAAAGAGAGCACACATATATATTAATTAAATAAATAAAAACAGAGCACTGGCTGTTCTGTACATGATTTGTACACCAGGCTGGCCTTTACCTCCGAGCTGAGATTAAAGGTGTGCACCACCACACCCAGCCTGTTTGGAGTTTTTTTGAGACGAAATCATCACTTTCTAGACCAGGCTGGCCTTGAACTCAAGAAGTCTGCCTGTCTCTGCCTCCCAAGTGCTAGGATTAAAGGGGTATGCCTTTTTATCTGTTCGCTGTTCTTTTGAGACAAGATCTCACATGGTAGCCCTAGCCTGGAACTTTCTCTCAGTTTACTGAATTTTGAGATTTATAGGCATGATCCACTATATCCAGATAAGGTATGATCTTCCTATTTTTTGTTTTGTTTTGTTTTCCAGGACAGGGTTTCGCTGGCTGTCCTGGAACTTTTGTAAACCAGACTGGCCTCTAACTCACAGAGTGGCCTGCCTTTGCCTCCCCAGTGATGGAATTAGAGGTGTGTACCACCATTGACATATTTTTAACTGCTTGTGCACATATATCTACAGTTGGTGGAACAATGGTCCTTGAAAGATGTCCATCTCCCAATATTCTGGAATGTCTGGATATGTGACCTTTTATATCAAAAGGTTCTTTGGAAATATGACAAAGGAACAATTCTTTTTTGTTGTTTTAACTTTTGTTTTTCAAGACAGGATTTCTCTGTGTAGCCCTGGTTGTCCTAGAAATTGCTTTGTAGATAAGGCTATCCTCCTCACAGAGATCTGCTTATCTCTGCCTCTTTAAAGGCATGTGTCGCAACAATCTTGAGATGTTCTTGGATTTCCAAGGTGACCCCGAGGCATCACAATGTAAAGTGTATGTACTTGGTAGTCAGAAAGCAGTACTCCTAAAATGCCCACTTCCTAATCCCTGGAACCAGAAGTTATAATAATTAACATGGAAAGATGGGATTAAGCTAGGCATCCTGGGAAGGGGAAATGATCCTAGGTTATCTGCATGGTCCAACATGAACACAAATATTGTAAGAAGAAGGTATGGAGTGAATATCAAGAGATGGTCTATAAGCTGAATGAGAAAAGATAAGCAGGGGTCATTCAGATAGAGATAGATAAAGAGAGAGACAAGGGGGGGGGGCTGGAGAGATGGCTCAGAGGTTAAGAGCACTGGCTGCTCTTCCAGAGGTCCTGAGTTCAATTTCCAGCAACCACATGGTGGCTCATAACCCTCTATAATGAGATCTGATGCCTTCTTCTGACATGCAGGTATATAGGCATATAAATCACTCAATATACATGAGAAAAAGAGAAAATCAGGCAAAGAAAGGGGTTGGAGAGGAAATAGGAGAGATTTAAAAGTGAAACAGTGCTGCCTTTGAGGGTGGAGGATGAGACAGTGAGATGAGGAATTTGAGACCTGCTTTTTTTATGGGTATTTCTGGTGTTATATGGCTCTTGTATAGTGAATCCCTGGATGTGGACTTTTTGTTTGTTTGTTTGTTTTGGTTTTTGAAGACAAGGTTTCTATGTATAGTCTTTGCTGTACTGGACTCACTTTGTAGACCAGGCTGGCCTCAAACTCACAAGCCTGCCTCTGCCTCCATAAGTGCTGGGATTACAATTGTGTGCTACCTTTCTGGCTGAATGTGGAGTTTTTGATCTGTTTGTTGTACATGACTCAGGGCCTTGAATTTGAAGTCTGTGGATTCTTTGTGGGTCTATGAGCAGACCTCTAATCTGTCTGTGGTCACGTATTTCAGGACTTCAACTCCCTGACCAGTTTGATGCCAGGATGTCAAATAGTATTAGGACTCTGAACAAGAAGAAAAAGAAAAAAAGAAAAAGATCTTGGACCTTAAATCTGTTTCTGCTTTTTTGTCTTGCATGTGAGGTTTGTGGCTTTAGTATGGATATTTACCGTGGGATTTAAAATCTCTGTTTTGTAGGTATCGATCTCAGGTGGCAAGGACTTTGACTGTCAGACTGTCAGGTTTCTGTAATTATTCTGGGTGTATATCCTTCCGGTAAATTCTCAACCTGCCTGTCTTTCCATGTTGTAGGATTTAAAGTCTCTGGTCTCTCTTTTTTTATTTCTCTTTTCTCCCTGAGGTTTGTAGTCAGTGAATGTAGAATCATAGTGAGTAGAGTCTGATCTCTTTGTGTGCATTTTTCAAGGCAGTTAAATCTGTTCAGTTTTATTATGTACCTCTTTGTAAGGACCTGACTTGCTTTTGGATTTATGTCTGAAAATAAATTTCCATTTGCATTGCGTGTGTGTCCCTTAGAGGATTGATGTACTCAGGAGTGGCATCCCTGATATCTTTGTTTGTGCTACCCTAATCATGTCAATTACCATAGCTGCAGGTTCCAGAGATTGGGAGCCATCTGGCCACCAGAGACATAGAAACACAAACATCTCACAGCCCTCACATGAAGCAATAAATTTCCAAGTCACACAAAAAGAGCACACACATGTGGGCTGGAGAAATGGCTCAGAGGTTAAGAGGACTATTTGCTCTTCCAGAGGTCTTGAGTTCATTTCCCAGCAACCACAACGATCTATAATGAGATCTGGTACCCTCTTCTGGTGTGCAGGTGTACATGCAGGCAGAACACTGTATACATAATAAATAAATCTTTTTTTAAAAAGTGCATACACATACACATCCGGGGACATATACCAAAACATCCTTGGGGTCTTCAATCAGTTGGGACTAAACTCACTGACACATAAGAGACTTTAGTTCCAAGTGACTGCCGTTTCTGCAGCATAGCCACTGAAAAAGAACAGAGACTATCAGAGTAGCATGCACAATCCCCGGAACCTGCAGCTATGCTAACTGACATGACAAGAGGTTTTGCTAGATACGATTAAGCTAAGTGTCCTGAGAGGGGAAAAATATCCTATAATAGCTGGGTGGTCTAACATTATCATAAGTGTCACTATGTGATAGAAGCATGAAGGTAGGGGGTCAGAGAAGGTGATAGAGTGATGGAAGCAGGACAAGAAAAGGTTACAAATCAGAGAGCTGGAGACAGAAATAGATAGGTACAGAGAGATGGAAACAAGAGGAAGATGCTAAAGGAAAAAGAAATGGACAGTGAAATGTCGGTGGTTTTCAAGGTAGAGGGGGAAAGAGCAGTAAGGCTTCCTACAGGTCATCTCCTAAGGCATTCAGCCAATATGACTTGAAAAAGCAAAATTACAGTTTCTTCTGCTTATATCCAAATCATTTATATATAAACAAAACCATACAATGTATTCTGTTTTCAAACTTATCTTTTGATGGATGATCAAAAGGGTCTTGCCATGTTGCCAAGGCTGGTCTCAAACTCCTGTGTTGAAGCAGTCTAACTGCCTTACCTTTCCAAATACAGGTGTATATCACACAGCTCAGCCTACAGTTTGATTTCTACCATATACTAAAACTTGTCACGTTTTTGACCTAAACAACTGTAAAGTTCTGTTTCTACAGATAAGCTATTCTAGGTTATGCTATCTCTCCCTGGTTGGGAGGTCCCTGGTCTGTGTCTGATGATAGAAGTCTCTCATCTCTGGGTTGCAGTATAAAACGATGAATGGGCTCTCTGATCTCTTGGAGGGTCTGTGCTGGAGGATGTCAAGTCTAGGAACTGTTTCTGATATTCCTGACCCCAGATGTCTCATAACAAATACAATTAAAAACTTAGGATACTTCAGATACCCACTAACACTCTGGAACATAAATAAAAAAGCATATCAGAGACTTCAAAGTCTGTGAATATATTTCAGAGTTAAAAGATGCTATTTTATTGATTTGCTTTCTTCTGAGACATGGTCTATGTAACCCAGACTGCTCTGGAAATTATAATCATCCTGTCTCAGTCTCTCAGCTATTGGGATTACAAACACACATGCCACCCTGCCTGATTGACTATGGTTCTGTTTTGTTTGCTGGTTTGCTTTGAGACAGCATCTCCTCTGTAGCCCTGGAACTTGCTATATAGACAAGGCTGGTGTCAAAATCACTAAGTTCCACTTGCCTCTTTCTTACTAGTGGATTGAAGTTGAGTGTCACACTGCATAACTGGTTCTGCTTTTGTGAGCGTATTTCTAGGTTGTTGGTACTGTTATCGTTCGTGTATACATCATGATTGTGAAGTGCATGGTTTATTTGGGGGTATAATAGTCAATCCTCATCATGGGCATGTGTATTAAGTATGAGAAGGAAGTTCTTTGGCTTATTTTTAAAAGTGATGTTGAGTGGCTGTTTGTCCTGGCATAGGAGATAATCGATTTTTTTTTATGTGTGTGTACTTTTAATCCAGGGATTGAGTTCTATGATCTATTCAGCCCTGGATGTTATTCCTCTGAAATGTCTGTGGATATATATTCCATCTTGAATGGTTTTTGATCTGTATGTCATAGGATGTGAGGTACTTCCTAGAATTTGAATTCTCTGAGCTGTTTTAATGTCACAGCAGGTGGAGCTCCCTACTAGTTTGTTAGTGTCCAGCAGTGAGGTCTCACATGGTGTTATTCACCATTTGAACTGTCTGAATTATATTTTGAAGTCTATGTCTTAAATTTAGGATTACTTAATCCTGGATGTTGGGAGGCGTTTGAGACAGGGTTTCTCTGTGTAACAGAGTCCTGGCTGTCCTGGACTCAATTTGTAGACCAGGATGGACTCAAAGTCAGAGATCCACCTACCTCTGCCTTCCCAGTGCTGGGATTTAAAGGCATGCCCAGCTTGGGTTTTAAATCTCTTTTTACATGGGTGAGTTCCCTGAGCTACTGAGTTGCCTGTATTAAAATTGAGATCTCTATGCTGTCTGATGACTGGTGCCCTAGATATATGCCCCCTTAGCTTG
Organism: Pachyuromys duprasi; assembly: GCA_028658305.1. Classification (NCBI taxonomy): domain Eukaryota; kingdom Metazoa; phylum Chordata; class Mammalia; order Rodentia; family Muridae; genus Pachyuromys; species Pachyuromys duprasi. Next base: position 94,646,876 of record CM053742.1, read on the forward strand.
TTGATTCCAGTGTTTGTTGACCATTCAGGATGTGTTGCCAGTTAAGATAACTATTTTTTCTTTTTTTATTGTTTGGTCTCAGTCCCAGAGCATGATAAATGTACCTCTTATGGATTTCTTGCAAGGCCAACTCCCTGAACTTTTAATGAGTATATATGCAACACGGCTGTATTTTCTGGGCTGTTTGCAGCGCCATATTTATTAAGTATGTAAAAATGTCCTAATTCTGTGGTAGTCTCTAGACTAGGCCTAACTTAGTTCTGAACTACTTAAAAAAATCATACTGTCACATTTAAATTCTCTGTATTTAGGATATGGAGCCTAGGGTGTTCCCCCTTTGAAGTTTTGAGCCAGTATCACAGTGAAGTCCTTCATGACGATGACTTTTGTCTGAGTAGTTTCAATATCTGGTCCTGGCACATGGCATGTTTCTACTGTTGTTCATTTACTGTATTAAGCCTCCCAGGTGCTTTACCCATGTCCCAAGGCATAAACTTTACAGCTCTCTGTAATTCTTCCTGTTGGAAGTCCTCGTAGCTTTCATTTCCAATGTTAAAGCACTTTTCTATTTGGCGGAGTTTTAGTCAAGAGTACAGGATCTGCTTATTACAAGTCTAGGGATTGAGGTTTCTGAGCAGTATAAAGTTAATTCCCAAGTTTCTAGTATTTCTGGAGTGTTTCAGGATCTGTGTCCAGGTATTTATAGTGTGCTAAGTCATATTTTCACAGTGGAAGTGTGCCATGTGCTATTATGTTCAATAGTCTGTGCCCCCTATCACAATAGATACCTTAGTTGCTATGCTAACCCATGTAACTGTTAAGGTTCCAAGTAGTCAAATTACAACAAAGCTCTTACAATGTCCAGGTATAAAAAAGCAAAAAACAATGAGCTATATAGATGCGTGTAAGCTGACTGTCCTAGGTCCCCTGCTCTGGCTGGTACAAGGCTATTTGAGATTGTCACCTATGTTACAGAATTTTTGAGCAAAACAGTTTGAGGAATGATGAAAACACGTTGGGCAGTGTTTGGCATAAATGGGCGCTCACTAAATATTGGCAGAAAAAAAGTTTTCTTTCCAAATGTACCAGATAGGCTTTAAGATGAAAACTTCCTAACATTAAGGGCCTGGCTTGAATTTACCACATTTTATCTCCATTGTATTTACTTCTGCTATTTTTGTTTGTAGTAACTAATAGTGATTAGTCAATTTTGTATAAATTGTAAGACTGGACTGTTTTCTCTTCAAGTGCATCTTAAAAATGCAAGTATGTAGCAAGTTTACTTTGGACCACTTTATAGGAGTACCCAAATAGGAAGATTACAGTCAGATGTGGCTTTTAAACCACATTCTATGGCAGCCCTAGCTCCTAGCCTCCCATTTCCTAGTTATCAAACCCCAGTCCCTCAGCTTATTGTCTCAACAACGCAGTTTATTGATCTGCACTCCAGGACAGGGAGGGCTGAGGGATACGCAAGATAACCAGATTCAGTCCATGCCTGAAGGTCAGCCTGGGGAGTGTGGGCAGGACACATACAGACATACACGTGGATCTGGTAGCGGGGTGTACAGTCTCACATAGGGGCACTCTGGGTACAGAAAGTCAGGAAAGTGGGGAGAGCAGGGAACAAGGCAGCCATCAGAATCTTTGCCTTTTGTACATTTCTAGGCAGTTAACTTTTGAAACAGGTAGACCCAGGTCAATACTTAGAACTGACTCAGAATATGGCTCACCATATTCTAGCAAGTAAGCTCTCCCCAGCCATTTTTGGCCTAGACAGTGTCTTTTGACACATGGGCCTTTTCCTGGGGCTCCACCTGTGGTTTTCAAGGCTTCCCTGAGACAATCCATATGGACCAGGTGCTGTACCCAGTGCCTAGCACCTCATCAGCTTCTAGTCAATGCACATCATATCTTAAGTGCTGTCTATAGACTACCGAGATCTTGGTTCCAGCTTCTAGCAGTTCCAGTGATCATCACATGCCAAGGCAGGATTGTATCTAGCATACCTAGAACTCTACTCCCTGACAGTAAATCTCAGTCCTAACCCTCCTATAGGGCTTTCAAAGAGGCATTTACTCTGTCCCCATTCTGGTGGTATTTGGGCAACTAGTTTTCAGACCTGCAACTTCTGAGACCCTGTGGGTATTAAGGTTAATGCTAAGCAGTGTCAAATGCACAATGAGCAGACCAGCCTTATGCTCTAGGTCTTTCATGAGTACAAGGGCTCTATGGTTGCTGACCCAGCTTGATGTTAGGCTGGTACCTGAGCTCTGATGTCTATCTGCCTGGGGGGTTGCTTCCTCATACCATTAAGAACATTGAAGAGGCCTGCAACAGGTCACACATGCTCCAAGCAGAAGCAAATGAAATAATAATCTCAGCATGAGGAAAGCTGAGACTAGATTAAGGGTCCAACACCATACTGAACTACATAGAGCTGCAGAGATACTATTTAAAAAAAAACATTTTGGGGCAGAGTTGCTCATCTTTTGGACCTCTCTGACATGAATTCCAACTCTAGGAAATCCTGATATGAAAAATAAGCTTCTGAAAATGGGCCTGGGACAGGGGGAAGGAATAGAGCACGGGTAGCTGGAATCAGTCCTCACCACAGCCTGACCCTGGAGCAGGTAGGGACAGGTTAGGGCAGGTGAGGTTAAGCGGAGGCAGACAAGGCTCTGATGGTCATTCTTGACAAGAGGGCAGCAGTAGAGAGGAAGGTGGCTTCAGGCCCCTTCAGTTAGTCTGGCCTCAGACTTCTCAGAGCTAGAAGAGGTATTTTCGGCAAGCTGTTGTCCCACATTTGCATTCAATACGGACCCGTTTCTTGGGGGAGCCAGGGAGGCCAGCCAGGCCAAAGTTGGAGTCCATTCGGGTACTCTCCATGTCCACGGGGTCCACTGTGAAGTCACAGCCAGAGAAGGAAGGAGGGGGCATTTGTTAGAAGACCTGTATGAATCGTCCTGCTACCCTTTACTTATATCAGAAGACCCAGGGATCTTGGGGTTAGGAACAGGTCTGAGATTTCACATAGGAGAGGATCTTTGGAATGGTGAGCTGGGGTTAGAACTGGAGTGGGGTGGAGGGATGTTTGGGGAGGAAGAAGGCTAACAGGGAAACAAGGGTCATGTAAGGTGGGTTCAGGAATGAATGTAGGGCAACCTGGGCAGCCAAAAGGCACCTGAATGCTCTTGCCCATTATTTGCCACATATCTCAGAGATGATTAGTTTATCAAGAAGAGGACTGTCTGGAGACCACAAGATATCCAGTGGCTCAGAACAAGGAAGGTGAAAGAGGATTAGAGTTGGGAGGGACATTCAAGATGCAAGCGAGGTATGCCTTAGCTCTCCAGCTGAAAATCCTCTCCCACAAGTCTTGAGAGGTTATACAAGTGTATCAAGGTTGGGGTTCAGGGGGTAGAAATACTGGAAACCACAAGCTATGGGCAGGGTTTAGGTAGGAAACTAGGAGTCAGGAAGAATATCTTAAAACTTGGAGCAAAAGAATTTCCCTTGGTCCACTGAATGGCCTTGGGGTAGGGTCTTCACATCCCATGTCACAATGTGCCCCTGCCCCTGGGGCCCTTGCCACCCCCACCTTGCATGTTGTAATCAAAGGTGAGCTCCTCGCCCGCCCAGATGGTTCTTGTGGCAAAGAACGCGATGCGGGGTAGTCGCTCATCAAGGTTGTCTATGAATACGTTGTACACCTGCAGGTTGGGATCACACTGGGCAAGAAAGAACAGTGGGAAGGTGAGGAGGGGCCTTGGTCTGACCCTCCCAACCCCCTGCCCACTTGCTGGAGGCACCCACACTATGGTTGACAAAATGAGAGATGTTGCCATAAAAAGCGGCATCCACAGTATACACGTCTTCCACGTAGTCCAGGTCAAAGAGGTAGGTTGCACCCTGGCGGTCGTAGATCTGGCCCCGCCGCTCTGCCTCCTCTGAGGTAATAATCTGAAGAAGGTGGGTTAAGATTCGTCATGCAGGTTCAGGAAAGCCAGCCCCAACTACACCCTGACCTGGCCCCTGGGAAGAGAAGAACAGTGAGCAGGAGCAATGTAGGTCTGCCAGCCCTCAGAGGGCTGGCCACCACCCACCCCTTCTTCAGCCCCTGGATGGCAGGACCTGTTTTGCAATGATATGGGGAGATGTGGCTGCAAGGTGCAGTTAGTGAAAGGAAATGAGGACTTCCACTTTCTGTTCCCAGCGAGATTTCCTAGAGGATCATGTACATTTGGGGGCAGAGCAAGATGGGACAGAGACACAGAGACAGAGACAGAAAGATCCAGAGAACAGGCAAGAAAGTAAGAGGCCGGGTACAGGGAGGAGACAAGGAGAAACTGACTGACCCAGAGCAGGACAGCAAGAGACACAGTACAGGGCAACAACAAGGGAGTGAGAACCAGTGTAGGCCATGCAGATGGCAAGGACATGGAGGATGTGGGAAGTAAAGAATCCTTGGACAATGGAGACGAGGGCTTCAATGAATAGAAAAAGGGACTCAGACAAGAGAGCTAGAGTCAGAGACAACACAGAATGAAAGACCCAGGTCAGAGGGAAGGCCAAGGCCTTCAGAGAAAACCCCAGGCCAAGATCCTCAAATCCTGAGATGATTAGAAAGAAGTGAGGATAAAACCCAACGATAAAATGACAGATAAAGGGAGAGTAATAAGAGAGAGTATGTAAAAGGAGAGCAAAATAGGGCTGAGAGAAGGCCCTAACATAATTCTATGATGGTAACATCTGAGGCTGAAAACAGTAGGCACCTCCTTCCACATGTCCTCCCTAGTAAACATGAAGCTGCTTCACCATCCCAGTTCTGATCTGCTCATGCATCCCAAATGCTACTGATGGATTTTTTTTAACCTCAGATCTACTCTTCCTCTTGTACCCTCAAAACTACAACCTCTAGCAATCCTCAAGTGTTACTGATACTTTTCTGGGTGGCGGTCTTACTGTACTAAAGACCACCACCATCTCTTCAGCCCAGGGTACCTCATTCCTGGGTTTCTTCCATCTGCCTACTTTTCATCGTCTTCCTTCCATCTCTTTCTCAAAGATACTGTCCATCTCCCTGATGACACTGGACACAGACCTCTTCCCAGCACCTTATGCAACTTAATGATCATGTTCTTTCATGTTTCAACTCTAACTCCCTTTGGGCATGGCTGCCATGTTCTCTAGCAAGGAAGGCCACATTAGTGTGTACTGTTTGCCTCTTCTGCCGTCACTTACATCCTGTGCTAAGTTCTAATCAACTGTTTCCTCTATAAAACTTAGATTTGCCTCCAGACCACACTCCACACCATCCCGTACTCTAGTTCATTCCTGAAGGACCTGTCTTGCCCATCTACAACTCATTTATTCATTCAAGTGTTTTGTTTTCTTGATGGTGTAGAAATATTAAGTACATATATATTCTACCACTGTAATATGCACCTTCAGTCCACTGGGTTATTTTTCACTGGGGACCGTGTCTAGATCTTGCTTGTAGAGGTCACAGTCTGATTGGGAAATAAAAGAATCCAGTCCTATCCCTGACCCCCAGGGGCCACAAAGTCAAAAAAGATGGATTTAGACACTCACACTGTAGGGTGTACTCCAGGGAAATCTCACTGGGAAAAAGAAAATGTCCTAAGGTTGCAGCAATGGTTAAAAGCACTTTCATCAGAGGACCAGAGTTTACATCTTAGCACCCATACCAGGCTGCTAACAAATACCTATAACTTGGCCAGGCATGTTTACACAAGCCTTTAATCCCAGCACTAAGGAAGGAGAGACAGGCCAATCTCTGTGAATTTGAGGCCAGCGCTGTCTACAAAGTGAGTCCAGAATACTCAGGGTTACACAAAGAAATCCTGCCTCAAAAAAACAAACCAGACCAAACCACAACCCAAATAACTATAACTCGAGTTCAAGGGACCTGATACCCAGCTCCTTCAGGACTGCATGAACATCTGCACACACATGAACATGCAGTTGAGAGCACATACACACTCCTCTAAAGCAGGCCCCAGGTCCTAAACAGGGTATCACCACAATGAACAGTGAGGCTTGTCTCCTGAAGAGTACAAGCAACAGTCACAAGAGTATTCACACTATCTTCCAGAGAACCATGTGAGTACTTGGAGGCTCTGGCTTTCCAACCCCTCAGAAGCCAGACAGTTTCTAATTAAAGGCTGGGAACAAAGGGATAACCTCTCTAGTTCACCAGCAGACTGGCTTTTCTCTGAGCCACCTTTCTAATTGGAGTCCCTCGAACCAGGAGCAAGCCCACATCCTCCCCCAGTCCATCCCAGTCTTGCAGGAATGAGTCATACCCTCCAGGCCTAAAAGGCCCTTCCTTCTTCCCTCCCTATCTCTCTCCTGTGATGTCTGATGTCCCACCCTGAAAACTCATCCCTGTTTCTATCCTAATCTCTAATAGCCTTCCAGACTGTCAAGAAAAGCAAGACAGCCTAGGAATTGGCAGCTTAAAAAGGCTGTTCATATGAATGAGAACTAGAAAACTGAGACAGGGACTACTCAGCCTCTTCCTGGATGTGAATATTTATCTCTGTGCCTGCTTTCTTGGGGAAAAAAAAAGCCTGCCAGAACACTAGGTAGGTTTCCTACCTACTAAACTTCACTAGCTAGCTTTGTAACTTGCACCAAGTTCTTGCATGACACCTCTCTGGGCCTCTATTTTCTCATCTATAGAATATCATTAGCAAAACCTCAACCTATTATGAAAACACAAGAGCATGTATATGAAAAAATGTTTTGTGTTGATTTTGTAAAGAGTACCATTACCTTATTGAAATCTAAGCTTCACCCTTTATGTGCTCACTATCCAATAAAAGCTACCAATGAATTTCTATCATTTAATCAATTAAAACTCACCTCCATTCTGAAAAAAATAGAGAAAATGCACGTTTCAGTATTCTCTAGCATTTACTGCCTGGTGAGGCTAGAAATAATCTGTGGAAACATGAAAATCAGGAACATGGAAAGACCCAAAGGAGCAGGAACTGTTGATATAAACTATCAGTGGCCCCAAAGATTGTCATCCAAGCCTGGGGATATTACTCTGAATTAATTACATACCACTTTACAAGTTAGAATGTGGCTCAGAGCCAGGCATGGTGTCACAGGCCTTTAATCCCAGCACTCTGGAGAGGCAGAGGCAGGCCTCTGTGAATTTGAGGCCAGCCTGGTCTACAAATCGAGTACAGGACAGCCAAGATTACAGAGAAATCCTGTCTCAAAAACAAAACAAAGAATAGCTCAGTGGAAGAGTACTGCCTAGCGTAAGGGAGACCCTTGGGGGATTGGAGTCACAATAATTTAAGACAATGCTGCATAAATAAAAAAAATCTGATTAAATATAAATATTAACCCCAAGTACAAAGACCCAGTTATTAATCAGGCCCAGTTATTAAAAAAACAAAACAGCCCAGCAGTGGTGGTACACGCCTTTAATCCCAGCACTTGTGAATTTGAAGCCAACCTGGTCTACAGAGTGAGTTCCACGACAGTCAGGGCTATACACAAAAACACCTTTCAAGTTTTTAGCATTTTGGATTGTCTGTTGAAGTGCTTCTTCCAAGTGCTTCACAAGGAGGAATGACCTCAATGCTTCTCTTTTCCAGATTAGGAAACCAAAAGAAACAAAGTGACTGCTTCTGAGTGGTAGGGCTGGGACAAAACCTTGGGCAGGCTGGCAGGCAGCCTCCAGGGACCACCCTTCTTACTCTACTGTACTTACTGCTTCAGGTCACATGGAGAGGAGTTTAGCTCTGAAAGTATTTGGGGTGCATCATCAGAAGGATCCACAGGTCTAAGGTGACTAGGAGAAGGGCTGTACTTAAGGTCAGGTAAGATAAAAATCAAGAAACATGGAGAGAATGGATGAGAGATGGAAAGCAAGGTGAGGGGACTACTGGAAACCCTGCTATTTCCAGAGTGGAGGAACAAGGATAGCAAACCCAGGGGACTGAGCCTTCCTGTGGAGCGTAGTGCTGTTTCCTATACGATCCTGTACAGAGGGGGCTTTTCCTCTACCTTGGTCAATACAATTATGCTGACTTGCTTCCTTCTTGGGGTGACCTTTAAGAATACTGAAATTCCAGAGTGTCTGGATACCTCCCCTTCTTGACTATCAGGGGTCCCAGGCTAAAAGCATTCTCTAAGAAAGATGTCTACATACCAGACTGGTATCACTCTGGGATGAAGACACCTTCGGAATATGAGAGCTCAAGCTTCCTTCAGGTCACTGGGCCACTATGGTATGTAGAAACCTCTTACTGCAGATGCTCAGGATCCCTCTACTTCTTGCTGTCAGGAACCCCTTTAGTATCTACACCTTCCTCTGTACTCCAAACTGCCTGGCTCTCCAGTACGTGCATATTTTCTCTAACAGACAATCTGGGGGTATGGTCATCAACTCCTCCAGACTGTTTACTATGTTGTAGACTATTCTACCTTGAGACCATCACTTTCCTGCTGAGATGTGACCTGTTATTCTAGTTTCTAGTCATCAGTATCACTGATACAGGTGGACACCCTCAGATGTGTCCTCAGGACAGTTACTGTCACTTTTAAGTATGTAACACCTAGGAAGGACCTATGGAAATAGATAAACAATGTCATTATGACAAAACACACCTTTAGACAGTCAAGGTCCAGGGATACTAAGTCTCTCAAGCCATGTCTACATATAAAAGAACTGTCCAACCCTAAATGCCCATCTTACCTTAGGATGTGAACTTTCTGCTGCTCACGTGCTAGCTGCTCATCCAGACCCCTTCTGTTTTACACTTAACAAAGTTAAAGCACACCTGTGCACCTGTGCACACATACACAAATCCCCCAGCACTGAAGTAAGGCTCATGACTCACTTCCAACCGGTAGATAGTGGGTACAAGTACCATATATTGTTTCTAGGCCTAAGTCATTATTCATTATCTTCCCCTTCAGTCCCTTACTACAAAATGATGAGTATTGGATGGAGTCTCCTAGGTACAGAGGTAGAAATAATACGGGGCTACAGTCATTATGTGAAAAGGATATTCACTGAAACGCCCATACCAGAGTGTTCACAAACCAGGTGAACCAACTCCTTAACCAGGCAAGGTGGCACATATTTGTGACCCTAGCATTCAGGAGGGGGAAGCAGGACTGTGAGCTCAAAACTACCCTGGGCTACAAAGGGAGACTCTGCGTTAAAGCAGTGCCAACTAACTCCTAATGTGTTAACCACAAAGTTCCAGGGATTGTTGATTACAAAAACTATCATGCATCATGTACCACTCAGCTTTTCCCCAGGGTGACCTGAAAGCCTAGAGCAGTGGTTCTCAGCCTTCCTCATGCTGTGACCTTTTAATACAGTTCCTCACATTGTGGTGACCCCCAACCATAACATTATTTTCGTTGCTACTTCATTAACTATATAACTTTGCTACTTTTATGAATCATTACATAAATATCTGCGTTTTCCAATGATCTTAGGCAACCCTTGTGAAAGAGTCATTCCCAACCCAGTCTGAGAACCACTGGTCTAGAGGCTATTGCCCAACCTCCATCCAAGACAAGCTTACATACTACTATAGACTCACTGTTTATGATACAATGACCCTTATCACAAAATGAGAACTTGCCTCTTCACGTGATACAGCCCTATGCTCAGACCACATAGTTTTGGAAAGGATTGTTGCCTCGAGCTCAGTTCCCATTTTCTTTGCTATATATACCCTTAGGAAGCCAGCTGTCAGAGGCACTTCAGTGTCCTATTAACTAGCAGCATGGTCCCACTGCTATGTGCTAAGTAAAAGCACTGGCCCCTGCTACAATGCCCAACACAACACTCAGACCAACAAAGGAAAGCGGAAGAGTTTGGGGTACATGGTTCAAGGCACACATACTACAAACAGGTAGTGGGAAAAGCTGCACACGTACCCAGACCGATTTCCTTACCTCGCCCACATACTCCATAACAAAGCTATTTTTGCGGATCTTTTCCAGCGTGCGGACACCCCAGCCTCGACCATCATTAGTGCGGAAGATGCAGAGGTTGTAGCGGATGCCTTTCTGGACTACACGGTTCGGGCATTCATGGCCACAGCAACAGCGGGAGTTGCACTCGTAGATGGGCTGCCCAGCTTTCAATCTCACCTGGCCTTGGTCATTGTAGGCAAACTTGTGCATGGATGCTCCTGGGCAACAGCCTCCAGTGGGTGCCAACAGACAGTCCTGGCACTCACAACCAACAGCTACCTGGTTGAGGGTGATACCCTCACCAACACGATACTCATTGACATAGACAAAAGATCTTGGAGGACCATCCAGGTCTACCTCATTCTCCACGGTGATTCGCCCCAGGTGGTTGCGCTTGGCATTGAGCTCCTGTTCCCAGAGCTGCAGTGCCCGCCTCTGCTTGGCTTTCTGCACCAGGTAGCTGGCTAAGTTTGGGTCCAGATGCCTGGGTGGCTTTGACCGGCGGTGCCTCCGGAGAAGCTCTCTTTCTAGGTCCTTGTGGAACTGCTTGAGAATGCGCACACATTTCAGATTCTGCCGTGGTTCCCAGGTGTTCTCTGAGTCAGGATATCCACGCCACTTAACCAGGTAATACTCCTGCTCCTGTTAGGCAGACAGTGACACAAGAGTACCATGAACGTTGAAACCCTTGAACTTTTTCTGAAACGGTTCCATGCAGTGCCTCTGGAGTAAGGATTACTAACTTAAACTTCCACCCCACCTTGAAATTCCTACTTTTCAACTCCCCAGACCACTTCCTTCTCTACCTTCCAATGATCTGTTCCTTCTTTCTAGCTGTTGAGGCCCAAACTCCTGTAGTTACTCTTGGTTCCTCTTTTGCTCACAATCCCCACTAAATATATCCAGAACCTGAACCCTTCACACATCATCAAATCATTGTCACCACCACCAGACAGCCCTCTCTAATGTTCCCCCTGCTTCTACTCTTACTCTTTCAGACAGTTTTCTGCACAGTGCCCGGAGAAGCTTTAATGAGTACCAGTCAACTATAGAACAAAGTTTAAAATGTTATCCTGTAGCTCTAGGAAGATTATGAAACTATGCCATGCCTGTTATCTCATCTGCAAAGAAGAAAATACAAGTCGGGAGAAGGGAGCATGTATCTCTAATCCCATCACTCAGTAAGCTGAAGCAAGATTCTGAGTCTGGGGCCAGTCTTTGCAACACAGCAAAACTGTCTAAAAATAAAGAAAAGGAGGAAAGGAAAAACAACTAATGTTTTTCTCCTGGCACTATGCAGCAGGTATTGTCCTGAGCAAGTTACACACCCTAGAACTAATTCTCACAACTCCAGTCCTCCCCATTTCATAGAACTCTTGTATTATTTCTCTGGCATCAGTAACTTGCCATCTTACATTTCTAGGCTCAGAATCTCAATCTTTACATGTCTTTAATTTATATTTCCAGGTGCATATGGACATACATGAGGATTCAATCTGCCTCTTGCTCTCTGAGAAAGCCACTTAAATCAGAAGGTCAATTCATCCCATTTTCCTCCAGGAAGAATCAGAGGAGAAAACCTTCTTTGCAAACAGATGTGGGTATTGGGTGAAGAAGAGTCCTCTGCCAGGGTAGTCACACACACAACACTGCACACACTGTTAGTATTGAGGCAGCCTGCTTCTGGGTTGCCTAGCAACCTAGGATGTCATGTGTTGCCCTCTTGGTAGCCACACCTGGCAAGCATGGTTAAGTTTCTCTTTAAAAGGATCAACCGGATACTTTCTTGCTCTCATCCCTTGACCTCTCCCCTGTCTCTGTCTGGATACTTTCTTGCTCTCTTGACCTCATCTCTTGCCCTCTCCCCTGTCTCTGTCTGGGTACTCCCTCCTTTCCTCCTATCGTTTCTCGTTCTCTCCTCATCTCCACCTAATAAACCTCTTTTATATAAAATCTGTTGTGCACATCATCATTTCATTGGCCCTAACAATCCCCCACCCCCATCAGGCTTACACGAATCTTCTTATAATCACACAGGTATTCGACTTCGAAGTCATAAAGATTCTTCTTTGAAACACCAAGGGCAGGACAAGAAAGCTTGGCCAGTCGGCACAGATCCTGCAGCTGATTCCACGAAGACTTGCAACACACAGTACAGCCTGGAATGAAAAGACATAAGCGTCACGAAAAATTTCATCCACAGGCCTTACCCTAAGCTAAGACCCTCTGCAACAGGACTGCCAGTTCCTTGAACTGATCAATTAATTCTCAGAGCAACTCCTGGGAGAAGCCTGCCCATCACGGAAAGTCACCCCTGCACATGGGAGATCTCAGAATTCAAGGCCAGCCTGGCCTACATACTGAGTTCCAGGACAGCCACAGTAAGTAAACAAACAAACATGATGGATGTTACATTACCGGAAGCTTCCTTGACTTAGTCTAGACCACTTCATATATACAAAGTTTAATTTTCCAGTCTGTATTATCACTTGCTGTCTCACCCCATGTTTCTGTGGAAAGTACAACCCAATCCAAAAGGACCTGCTCTTATTTCAGGAACATGTAAACAATGCGCGTGGTAAGTCGCTGAAACTGACTCTTTAGGGTCACCCAAAGTGTTCAAGACAAATTGATCGTGGGAGGCAGAGGCAGGTGAGATCGCTGAGTTTGAGGCCAGCCTGGTCTACATACTGAATAGGACAGCTAGGGTTACGCTGAGAGATCCTGTCTTAAAAAAATATATATATATAGATAGATATATCTATATCTATCTATACATATATCTTCAAAGCACATCCTTAGAATTTGCTTAGAAGCCTTTTTTTTAATCGAATGTCACAAAACACTTCATGCTAAGTGTATGTTGCCAATAACCAACATACACTTTAAAAAAGGGTCTTTAAAAAAAGTGCTTCAGTATTTTCTACCCACATCACACAACTCAAACCTAAGACAGTTCTAGCCAAACACTCTAGACATTGACCTAAAAACATACAAGCACGTTTCAAAAGCATTGCGTGTATACCCATCCTTCTCTCAGGGCCCAGCGGGGACTAAGCCCTCTCAGAGGCCTCTCCTTTCCCGGAGCCTTGAACCTGCCTCAGAAAACACCTCCAGCATCTGGCAGCTCGATAGCCGCAGCTGCAGCTCTTACCCCGCGGAGCTCGGGCTCACACTTGTGGAGTCTATTCTCACAGCTCTACTCACGGCCGAGAAGCCCGCTCGACACGCAGTCACCCCCTCTTTTCCTGCACATGGAGGAGCCCAGGCCTCCTATCACTGAGGCCTTCCACTCTAGCTCCTGGAGGGAGGGTCTCCCCTACACCTTGCCCCTGTCTCGCCGAGATACCTTTCACACCTCGAGTCGCCGATTCCCCCATTTTAGGGGTGGGGGGCTCCGTTCCCCTTCTTCCTCCTCTTCCGGCGTCTCCCGTGGAAACCGAAAGGGTAACGGTCACGGGGAGCCGCTTTTCCCGCGCGTGGCCGCAACCTTCTCCTCAGGACTCTCGCGAGCGCGTGGGCGCGCCAGGCAGCCGTGCGCGGCCAAGAAACCCCATGCGCAGTCTGCGCAGCCTGGTGCCCCCCGCGGCCGAAGCACGCGCCCCCTCCCCTCAGCCCCGCCCAGCCCGCGCGCTGGGCCCGCGCTCTCTCCAGCCGCATCTTTTCCGCGCCGGCCCACCAGCTCCTGGCTCCGTGGCTTCGGACGCCAGGACCGGAGCTTAGATACCTTCCCTCCATTCTACACGGCCCCGCCAGTAGCCTGTTTCTCTACCGCCACAGCTTCACCTTTTAAATTTTCCGCCATCTTTCTCCACAGCTAACGACATTCGGGCCTAGCAGGTCTCGCGAGAAGAGAGCACGCGCGGGCGTGGCCAGGAAAGAACAGCGTATTGGCCTTCTCTCGCTGGCCACAGCTCCCGCGTGGACCAACCCCGGGTCTGTGACTGGACCCTTTCCCGTCACCGAGAGTGATCTGGAGGCTTGCTGCTCGGTTGCTCGCTGCTCGCTCCCAGAGTGCATTGGGCTGTAGCAGTGGTTGAAATAGCTCGAGGCCCTGCCCCGTCAGTCATCCTGCTATCCAATCACCTCGTCAGCCAGTCATCAAGGGACTGTTTTGTCAGACCCCAATTAAGTCCGTCATTATATTTTAACCTCAAGCAGGCATTCACTTCCGGGTGGACCTGACGCCATATATAGGTACTTAGTCAGTCACCTGATTCAAACAAATAATTACTCGGCACAGTCAGATGTCCATTCTGATCACTCGCTTCTTCACTCAGGCTGTACACCAGTCAATAGCAGTAGTCATCTGTGCCCTCCAGTTCTCTGTGTGACTTTATGAAGTATAGCCCTTTCGCTGTTGGGCAGGCAGCCTGCCGTTCCCTTCAACTGCCCCTATCACATTGTCAGCCAGTCAGCCCTTTTCTCAACTGGTCCCATTACCCCTGAAGGAAACGTCTCATAAACTACAAGGTCCACCCATGTCCTGAGGTAGACTGGAACTAGGTCAGGACAAATCATTGTCAGGTCCCCATAGCTCTCTGTGGACAGTCACACAGCCACTTGGTTACTGTGATTCACTTTCATTACTACTCGTTTATATCATGATTGATCCATAGCATCTAGCTAAGCCCTCAGAATACGGAAGGGTATGATGAAGATTTGGGGTCACCTATCAGTATCCACTTTTTAATTTATTTTTAAAATTTATTATTATTATTTTTGTGGTGGTGGGGGTTTCACGACAGGATTTCTCTGTGTAGCCTTGGTTGTCCTGGACTTGCTTTGTAGATCAGGATGTCCTTGAACTCAAAACACTCGCTTGCCTCTGCCTCACTAAGTACTGGGATTACAGGCATGTGTTACCACATACCACGTCCGGTCGGATCCCCTGATTTAAAGGGAAAACTCCGTGTGAGAGAACTGGCTGCTAAAGCACTGAAAGATCAAACAAAGAATTGGGCAAGGGAACGGGATGATGACTCAGTAAAGTGTCTGCCATGCAAGCATAGGGTCTTAAATTCTGATCCTCAGCTCCCATGTAAAAGCCAGACCTAGAAATAAATCTGCAACTCCATCGTTGGGGGACACTGAGACAGGAGGCCTGAGTTTGCTCTTGTGGAAGAGCAGTATCATGTACATGTAGAAGAGTAAGAAAAAGATGCAGGATTTTTTTTTCTTTTTGAAACAATGTTTCTTTCTGTAGCCTTGGCTGTCCTGGACTCACTTTGTAGACCAGGCTGGCCTCGAACTCACAGAGACCCATCTGCCTCTGCCTCCCTGAGCACTGGGATTAAAGGCATGGACCACCATGCCCAGCAAAATCCAGGATCTCTCAAAGGGAAATTTATTAGATATTTACGGACTAAAGCTGGACTCAGTGGCGTGCCTGTAATCCCAGCACTCTGGGAGGCAGAGGCAGGCAGATCTTTGTGAGTTCAAGGCCAGCCTGGTTTACAAAGGGATTCCAGGACAGGTAGTAGTATACTGTCTTGAAAAACAAACAAACAAACAAAAAATTACAGACTTAATTGTATCTCTAGTGTCAGCAAGAAAAACTACACTATACAGCAAGAGGAAGCAGTTTATACACAAAGTTGAATGTAGCCCCCATCAATTATTTTTCTAAACCTATTTCATTAAATATCAGTTAACAACAATTTGGCCATCAATAGTTATCATGAAATGCTTACCTGACTTATCTTAATGACTTTGTTTTTCCTATAGCCTTAGAAAGTATGCTGTGGTCACATGCCTTAGCACCAAGAAAGTTATGACTAAAATGGCTGTGTTCATGTCAAGCTGGGTTCCTATAAATGAGGCTATCATTTTTCATTCCCACTATGGGTTAACCTGTAAATATCTTCTGATGTTTTGGGTCCCTCAGAGAGACTCGGATTCTATCAGTACAGACAGTCTGCAACCAATAGAATCCAAGCAGTCAGGCAGCTTCACTGACCGAGCTATTAGTCACATAAACTGGGACTCACTCATTTTTCCTCTCATGTAATCAGATAGGCCAGTAGTAAGTCACAGTATCCCACTGACCATACTACCTGTGGATGATCTGTCAGAATGCTCAGGATCACATGACTCAGCCCAGGTAGACAACCAGTCACCAGAAACAGCTGCCTAGCAGGAAAGCTCCAGACTTGTTTATCAGCTTGAAAATTACCAAGGTTTACGCCTGCTGTTAGAGCACCCACATTCATTTACTCATCACTGGAAAAAGCCAGTGACTCAAAGGTTGGGAACAAAGAAAAAAAAAGTTTTTTTGGAAAGTCAGCAAACAAAAGAAGATAGGAGACTATCTCTAGTGGAGACCATTTTGCTTAGGGTCTGCAGTGCTATGGCAACCAAGGGATTTGAGCAAATTATCTTTGAAGTTTGAGAAAAGCTGGGATGGTCATAAATTCCACAGTGGCCTGCTTTTCTGACTCGTAAGCTTTTACTGTCTGAAGGTCAGTTGGTGTTCTGCAGTCTGTAAATCCAGAAAAAAGTTACTGATTAGCGAGTTTTCTGACTCATTTCTTTTTGTCAGGAAGTTACTTAACCTTGCATTTTAAGATACCGAATAGGGCAGGGATCAGGGAGCACAGAGCAACTTTTGCCAGAGAACAATTTAAGCAGCTCCACTCAGAGGCCTTACGGGAGGCTAGCGGGAAACTAATAATAAATTGTTTGCCTTCGTGGCCTCCAAAATTAGGGCTTTTTCCTCTGAAGCAAATGAGACTTATTATCACAGACTTAGTATCACATCTGGACATTCTCTCAGGCCTGATGTGATTCTTAGAAATAGTTAGCAATCCGAAGCTGACATTTGGTAACTTGGTCAACAGCAGTGCCATGGATCATGAGTGAAACAGACTGTAAAGCTATCCACCCCAACCAGAGCAGGGAGGCTTGTCACACAGTTGTATGTTCACTGCCTCACAGCATCAGAAAACTGCAGCACCGCTTCCTCACATTCCCCTCTCGATGTCACTCCATGGGTTAGAGAGTTCTGATGGCTGTTCTTCATGGACAACTTGACTATACATGGAATAAACTAAAACCCAAGCAGCTGGGTATACACCTGTGAGGGATTTTTGTTTTGTTTTGTTTTTTTGAGAAAGGGTTTCTCTGTGTAGTCTCAGCTGTCCTGGACAGGCTGGTTTCTAACTCACAGAGATCCATCTGCTTCTGCCTCGATGAGTGTTGGAATCATAGGTATGAGATACCATGCCCAGCTGGATGTTTTGTTGTTGTTTTGTTTTTCTTAACTAAATCATCTGAAGTAAGATCAACCTTTAATCTGGGCCACACTTTCTGACAACAGCCTATATGAAGGACATGGAAGTCTTTGCCTGACGTTTTTGCTGGCATAATCCATTTCTTCATTGAATTAAAGCCTACTTCTTCAGGATTCTGTCATTCCATAAAGACCAGCTGAGATATCCAGCCTCATGGACTGAACACCTACTGGATTCAATGGACAGCCATTGTTGAATTGGCAGGGTCACAGCCTGAGATTCTAGTAAATCCCCTACGTATACATAGAATGAAATATATAAATTCTGTTTATCCAGAGTTCCCTGACTAATACAGATTTTGGTGCCAGAAGTTGTTCTAGAGAAATGGATGTATAAGGATGATTTTTGTTGGTGTTTCCAGACAGGGTTTCTCTGTGTAACAACCATGGCTATGTTAGAACTAGTTCTGTAGATCAGACCTGGCCTTGACCTCACAGAGATCATCCTGACTCTGCCTCCATGAGTGCTGGGATTAAAGGCATGTACCAAAAGGTTAATTAAAAAATATCTACAATAGGCTTTCCAATTTTCCAAATCCTAGAGTAACTGAAACATCTTCAGTTACTAAAGCTTCTTGGAGAAGCTGCTGAAAGCCCATGGTGTGAACTATTTTGCAAACTTAAGGAGACAAATGCCACCAATTATGAGAGGCAATGGATTTGATGACTCTGTATATAACATTTTTGACAATTTGTGGAAAACTAAAGAAAATGCTGCTGCTGCTAGGTTGCTCCTAGCACATCTGGGTAAATTGACAAAGGCAAAGAATGTGTTCTCTGATAACCATTAACCACATTCCAGCATCTCAGAATAGGGTGAAGGAAAACAATGAACTCAGTGATAAGACTGACAGGCTCCAGATGGACATAAACAGTCTAAAGGTGTCTACGTGCACCCTGGAAGAGAATCTCCTCTCCAGCAGCCACAGAGATCAAGGCATGGAAAATCAAACCAAAGCCCTCAGTACAAGATTGGTTGAATTACAACGAAAATTCAAGTCTCAGCCTTGGAGGGTGTCAGCAGTTAAAGTAAGGGCATTAGTTGGTAAAGAATGGGATCCTGTAAACTGGGGTTGGATGGAAGGGAAGGAGGTCCTCCCCTGTTGGTGGACTTGGAGGGGGCGGGGAGGAGGGCGATGAGGGAGGGAGTGGGAGGGTGGGAGGGAATGAGGGAGGGGGCTACGCCTGGGATTCAAAGTACCTAACCTGTGATTGAGATAAAAATAAATTAAAAGAAAAAAGAAAAAAAAAAGAATGGGATCCTGTAACTTGGGATGGGATGTGTGGGAGGACCCTACTGAAGCTGAGAACTTTGAACCCTCAGATTCTTACCTGAGGAAGTAATCAGCAGAAGATGTACCCCCAACGACTCACACTCCCTGAAATATTGCCTTTTCAGCTTTGAGAAAATAAAACCTTTATTGTCTGCTAAACCAACAGAGACTTTCTCTGAAGGAGACGTCAAACAAGACCTTGGTGCCCACCAATTGTTGCCTTTAGACCTGTAACCAGACTAAAGGCTAAGAAAGCTATTATATTAGAGGAGGGGTGGAAAGTGCAGTGCACAAGGTCATATACTGCAGTACTAGAGAGCTTAAAGAATTTGCTAATTCAGTCAAGCAGAAGTGTCAGAATAGATGTTATTGATGTAAGATAAAGGTGGAAGGAACATAATATTGGATCAGCCTGAGTTCACTGATATGGGCTCACTGAGTGAAAATTCTAGGTCTAATAGAAGCTCAACAGTTTAAAAAAAAAAAGGTGTCCCCAGACAGTGGTGATGCACACCTTTAATCCCAGCACTTTGGGAGGCAAAAGCAAGAGGATTTCTATGAGTTGAAGGCCAACTTGCTCTACAGACTGAGTTTCAGGACAGCTATGGTTACACAGAGAAACCATATTTGAAACAAATGAACAAACAAACAAAACAAAAAAAAAGGTGTCAATGTTTGTTTGAATGGTTGACTAAAGCATTT
Organism: Pachyuromys duprasi; assembly: GCA_028658305.1. Taxonomy (NCBI): domain Eukaryota; kingdom Metazoa; phylum Chordata; class Mammalia; order Rodentia; family Muridae; genus Pachyuromys; species Pachyuromys duprasi. Next base: position 94,666,127 of record CM053742.1, read on the forward strand.
CTCAAAAGCTGGCCTACTGAAAAGGAGTTGGAGATGCCTGATCTCCCTTGCCTTCATGTTGACGAAGGGATTTTAATGTTCAGGGAAACTGAGTGCTAGAGTAGAGCAGTTTTACACTGTGTAAAACTTAATCTCCACAAGCCAGGTGTGGTGGCACAGTCCTGTAATCCGAGCACTCTGGGAAGCAGAGGCAGGCAGATCTCTGTGAGTTTGAGGCCAGCCTGGTCTACAAAGTGAGTCCAAGACAGCCAAGGCTACACAGAAAAACTCTGGAAAAATACAAAGCAAAACACCCTTAACTTTCACAAAGGGAAGGCCCAGAACATGCCCTTCATGTACCTACAAGGCAGGAAATTTTGAAAGGAGCACCAGCACATCTGAAGAGCTTTGTCGTCCTCCTTTTCCTTGTGCTAGACCTTAGGGTTCGGGATGCTGTTGCTCAGTTGGATGAATTAAATGCATTGGTTTTACTTTTACTTGGGCCTTGAGGTAGCAGCGCCAGGTGACAGGACTGAACTGCCTGAGGCAAGGTTATTATAGTGATAATAGGCAGCATAGTCAAAGCAATGTCTATAACAGCCTGACCTGTAATTAACAGCACAGGCAAATGGATTTTAACAGTGGCATAACTCATAGATGTTTGGTACTGGCTAATCAATCATGGTGTTTCCAAGAGTGAAACAGATAAACAACAATAACAAAAATGCCTACTGTATTTTTCTTTGATATTAAGTGGGAAAATTCTCAAACAAATGAAAAAAAAAAAGGCTACATTGACTCTTGGCAAAAGGCAGTCTCAGCCAATTTCCTGACATGAGCCAGTTTGCAAACCCAGAATCCTTTGAATAAAGGGACATCCAGGTTCCCCCGAGGAAGGACCTTCATAAAATACCTAAGAGGTTTTAGGGTTTTGTTTGTTTTTGTTTGTTTGTTTATTTTGTTTTGTTTTTTCAAGAAAGGGTTTTTTTCTGTGTAGCCTTGGACGTCCTGAACTCTATAGACCAGGCTGGCCTTGAACACACAGAGATCTGCCTGCCTCTGCCTCCTCAAATGCTGGGATTACTGACATGGGCCACCACACCAGTCCTTCACCAGAAGAGCCTATGATGTTTTTTACAAAGGTAGTTGTACCCTGGGGGAAAGGAAACAATCAGACTTTCCAAGTACCGGATACTGGTTTTGAACTGATGTGGATTCTGGGAGACCCCAAGAAATATTGTGGCCCTCCAGTTAAAGTAGGGGCTTATGGAGGTCAGGTGATTAATGGAGTTTAAACTAAAGTCAGACACACAATATGTTCTTTGGGTCCCAGAATTCATCCTCTGGTTATTTTCCCAGTCCCAGAATGTATCATTGGGGTAGATGTGCTTAGAAGTTGGCAGAATTCTCACATTAGTTCCTCAGCCTATGGACTGAGGGCTATTGTGGTTGGAATGGCTAAATGGAAGCCATTAGAGTTTCTTCTACCAGGGAAAATAGTGAATCAAAACCAATATTGTTTCCCTAGAGGAATTGCAGACATTAGGGCCACCATGATGGACTTGAAAGATACAGGAGTAATGGTTCTCACTACATCTCCCTTTAACTCTCCTATCTGGACAGTGGAGAAGACAGATGGTCCATGGAGAATGACAGTTGATTGTCAAAACCTCAATCAGAGCCAGGCAGTGGTGATGCACACCTTTAAATTGCAGCACTCAGGAAGCAGACACGGATAGATCTCTATAGAAAGAAGAATTATTCTTTTTAAATTAATCAATGCAGGAAATTATTACAACAGCTTTCCTTGTTTTTGTTTTTTACAAGACAGGGTTTCTCTGTGTAGCCTTGGTTGTTTTGGACTCCTTTTGTAGACCAGGCTGGCCTCTAACCCAGAGATTCACCTGACAACAGTTTTCTTTAAGCAGCTAGTTCCCAATGACTGACACAGACTATGATTTCTTATTAAGCTGTAGGCACTATGATGGGCAGATTATGAAGTATTCTAATCCTAGGACTTTTAAAACCCACATAAAAGCCAATAATTTGCCAATCTGATGACTCTCAGGCTCCTTCAGTCTGGCCTTACTGCCACGTGTTCATAGTCCATCCTATCTTCTTCTACCTCTACTTCAGTTACCTCTTCCTTCCCCATCCTCTCCCCAAGCCTTGGCACATAAAACTCTGCCTCCCTTTTTTCTACCTACTCATACATTTCAGCATCTTTATTTACCAATCAAGGATAATTGGGGAACATTCCTTATCATCATGTGGTTATAGGAGATAGTTAAACATTTGTAACAATGCCTATCATAGGGCAGTAACCAGATCTCAAGGCACTGAAATCAGCATCAGAAAACACAGGTGGAGCCAGAGCTACATGGCACATGCCTGTAATCCTAGCACTCATGTAAGCATATGCAGGCACATCTCTGAGTTTTGAGGCCAGTCTGGTCCACAAAGTGAGTCTAGGACAGCCAAGGCCACACAGAGAAACCTTGTCTCAAAAAACCAAAAGAGAAAAAAAAAAGTAGATAGGATGACTTGTTCTGTGGACAATCACCTTCCTTCCCCAGTCATTCCTGTTGTTGCCCAATGGACCCATGAACTAGGTGGTCATGCTGGCAGAGATGGGGATTATGTATGGCTATCCTGGTCTACAAAGCAAGTTCCAGGGCAGCCGGAGGTGTTATATAGAAAAACCCTGTCTCATAAAAGAAAAGAAAAGAAAAGAAAAGAAATGACATATGACATCACCAGAAAGGGCTCAAGCATCATTTGATTAAATAAAAATCATCTCTGAAATGAACTTACATCTTCAAGTTCTGCTGAGTCATATTTGAAAGAACAACAATTTTTCTCTCTTTTTCTTAGTGATACCATAAAATAATTGTACATTTAATGATCAATGGCAGGTCAACAAAGTCCAGTACTAATAATAACAGTATTACTATGGCACTAAACTGCTATCCTTTATAGATGTCTACAAGCACCACAGTGTATACTTCCTGTAATCAATTCTCATCACAGCCCCAATCATCCTCACTTTAAAAATTGAGGAAACTGATGCCCAGAGATGAAGCAACCTGTTTGGTCAATTTCTCTTTTCTTTTATTTCTCTCATTATCTTTCTCTTTCTCTGTGCAGAGATGAAAGTCAGAGCTCCATGCACACTAGACAATAGTGGACCACTGAGCTCCTCGATCGATTCTTTTACTTCAACACAAGTTAGGCTCTGAGGCACGGAAAAACTGAGCTTATGGAGGCCTCTTCAGAGACAAAAGCTATGGAAAGGGGCCCAAAACACCAGGTTTCTAAGGTTTGTGTGGACAGCAGAGAAGGGGAATAGGTGATGCTGACGGGCTCTTGTTTCTTTTGTTCAATTTTGTTTGTGTCAAGACAGGCTTTGTATGTGGAGCCTTGTGTGACCTGGACTTACTTTGTAGACCAGGCTGGCCCTGAACCCACAGAGATCTGCTTGCCTCTGCCTCCTGAGTGCTGGGAATAAAGGTGTGTAACATCCCCCTCCCAAGGTCTAGGTTTTAATATGCAAACATTTATTTTTTTAAAATTTACATCATAATTTATTTTCTTCTATGCCTATGACTATTTGTTGCTGTATGTCAGTTATGAGTCAATCCACATATATATTTCTGCGACCAAAACAAGCTACCTTTTCCATTTTCTTCATTGTGAATATGTGTTCCATGGGTGAATGGTGTCGATTTTGTCTTCACTGAGTATAGAAATTGTTGGTATTAAGCTGTTTTCAGGTTTGCAGATGGAAGAGTGTGCCATGAGACCACATCAAAGGCTACGTGGGGTTGTAATTAAGAACATAAAAGGGTTCCATCTCTGTGGCCTTTAAGTTTTATGGCAGGTGCTACATAGACTTCAGGTCATTTCGGAAGCCAGAAGAAGACTCCATCGACACTCATTTGTCCTTGGCTCCTTTCATTTGTTTGGAAGGTAGGCATTCTGGGTTAGAAAGGGGCTTTCAGTGACTTGAACATGGGACATCAAGCCTCTCTGATTTCAGCTGTTCTCAGCATGGAGGCTGTAGTCCTGTTCTCTCTTGCTGGACACATCTGGGGAATAGAACAATGATTCCTGTGATAATGTCATCAAGCACCTGTGAGGCATAGATCCATGAACCTCTTTTTGGCTCTTCTCAGGAGACAAACACAGGCAGTTTTGGTATACTTAGGTAATTCAGGATAACTTATGGCAGAGATCATTTCCCAATTCTAAAGCAGTACTTAATTTGCTTAGTGTGGGATGGACATATTTCTACACAAATATTTCTAAGCACTCCTTTGGAAATAGTTTTAAAGACTCAGAACAAATCTGGATTCCAGTTTTTGTGTTTTTTTTTTCTTTATGAAGTGGTGGACTGTGGGATCTCAGTTGTCAACGTGGAATATGGTTATCTCCAATGCATAGGCTAGGAAGCAGACTAGAGTGAGGCATCTTGCCTGGGTTCTAGATTGAGCTCCGTGTTTCCTGGAAGCTAGGCAGAGGTAAAATTCTGCAGTTGAGAAGGTTGTCATGCCAGTCATACTCAGAATCCTGGTGTGTATATGTATGTGTATGTGTCTGTGTGTATGTCTGTGTGTGTGTGTGTATGTGTGTGTGTGTGACAGTGTTCATCATATGTCTCATCTCATATTGTGTCAGTCTGAAAAATCAGTAAAGCCAGGCATGGTGTAATGCATGTTTAATCCCAGCATGTGAGAGATGCAGGCAGCAAGATCAAGGCTTCAAGGCCAAGCTGACCTGTGTATAACAAGTCCAAGAAGCTCCAGACACTGCATGAAATCCTGTCTCAAAATGGCAAAGCAACAAGGAGATTGATAGGGGTGGGGACTTTCCTACTCATTATCCACACTCATCTTCAAACTGGGGTTTTCATGTTGGGACAGTTGCATAGGCTTCCCCTGCCTGGAATGCCTTTTCCTCTAGATATTTACCTGATCAACCTTCTCTCTCAGCACACCTCACCTCTTCCAAACTGGTCTTCCCAGGTTGCTTCATGGAAATGTTGTCTTTCATCTGTGCCTCAGCACTCCACAGCACTCACTGGGACCAGTGAATATCTTTCTTGTTCCTCAGCTCTCATCTCCTGGCCCTTCTAGTCATGTCTGGTGAATAATGTCTTTTGCCTAAAGACGGAAGCCAGAAGGAGATAAATACAGGCTAGCTGCTTTGGCAGTAAAGGACTTGCCACACACACAAGGGAATTTGATTCAAGCACCATGTAAAAGGCAATGTTCATATTTATTTGTTTAGAGGTGGGGCACTGTGACATTGCCCCTTTCCATGATAGTATTTCTATTGGTATTGTCATTGTTCAGGTGGCTAAATAATATTGTTAGATATCATGAATGTAGGCCCATGACACACACCTACAATCCCAGGACTGGGGAGGCAGAGGCAGGCAGATCTCTGTGACTTTGAGGAGGGCCTGGTCTAAAGTGAGTCCAGAACAGCCAAGGCTACACAGACAAACCCTGTCTATAATCCAGTCCCCCACAGCCCCCCAAATAAGATAAAGAAACAGGGGCACATGGCAGCAGTTGAACAGAGGAAAAGGAAGAGGAAAATGATGTACATATATTTTAACTTAAAAATATAAATACTTCCCGCATAGATGGGGCCCATGATAGCTCGGTGTAGGACTGAAGACCCTATTCAGGGAAACAGGGATTGTTTCAGTCATGATCTTGATGGCTGACTCTTTGACCCTCCCCCATACAAGCCGGGGAGTGACAGACTGGCTAGATCCCAGGGGAGGACATTGCAGCCAGCCCTGAGGAGTCAGGATAAGCTGGGGTTGGATGGAAGGGAAGGAGGTCCTCCCCTTTTGGTGGACTTGGAGGGGGCGGGGAGGAGGGAGATGAGGGAGGGAGTGGGAGGGTAGGAGGGACTGAGGGAGGGGACTACGCCTGGGATTCAAAGTACCTGTGATTGAGATAAAAATAAATAAATTAAAAAAAATCCAAAAAAATATAAATACTTGTAGCCAGGCATGCTGGTGCACACTTTTAATCCCAGTACTCAGGGAAGCAGAGGCAGAGAGAACTCTGTGAGTTCCAGGCCAGCCGGGTCTACAAAGTGAGTCCAGGATTGTCAGAGGTACACAGAGAAACCCTATCTTAAAAATATCCAATATATATTTAAATGAGAAAAGGATGGGCAAGTTCTGCAGGTCACATCTAGTGTAGCACTAGGGAAAACAGGGACAGGAGCATCCCCAAAGCTTGCTAATAAGCCTGGTGAACTCCAGGTTCAGTGGATGTAGGTGGTAAAGGCCTTTAATCCCAGAAGTCAAGAGGAAGAAGAAGGCAGATCTCTGTGACTTCAAGGACAGCCTGGTCTACACAGCAAGCCAAGAACAGCCAGGGTTGTTATACAGAGAAACCCTGCCTCAATAAACCACTAGATACGTGGATGGATGGATGGATGGATAGAGAGATAGATAGATAGATAGATAGATAGATAGATAGATAGATTGATGTAGCCAGGTATGGTTGCATTTGGGAGACAGAAGCAGAGAGATCTCGCAGAGTTCTGTTACAGGTTGTCCATATAGGAACTTCCAGGACAACTAGAGGAGTGACTGTCTCAAACAACAGCAAAAAATCTTACAAACTAAAGAGCAATTGAGAAGTATATCTGTCTTACCAAAGAGCAAGTAGAAAAGAAAGGGGTTTATTTGGCTTCCACGTTGCTGTTCATCAGTAAAGGAAGTCAGAATAAGAACTCAAACAGGGCAGGAACCTGGAGGCATTTGCTGAGGCAGAGGCCATGGAGAAGTGCTGCTTACTGGTTTGCTCAGCCAGCTCTCCTATAGAACCCTGCACCACTACCCCAGGGAGGGCAACACCCATCTTGGGCTGAGTATTTTCCACTGTTCAATAACTGAGAAAATGCATTAAAGTGGATCATATGGAGGCATTTCCACAACTGAGGCCTCTTCCACTTTCAGGACTCTAGCCTGTATCAGGTAGACACAAAACAAGCCAGGACACTATCCAAGAACAACAATTGGCCTATGCACATACCACACAGAAAGGTGAGAATGTACATGTGCACACTCAAATGAGTGAGCTTGCCTGTGTGTGCACACACACAGAGATACACCACATACTTTTTCTTTCTCTTTCTCTCACACATTCACCACACATTTTTCTCTCTCATTTTCAATATCACACAAACACACACACACACATATACACACCATTAAGGGAATGAAAATCATAGAGGCTAAAGCCAAATGTGTTGGCACATTTCTGGAGAGCCAGCTCTTAGAAGGCTGAAGCAGGATGGTTGTCTAGGAAACACTTACTGAAATGGCCAAAGTCCCTTTCCCCCAAATGATAACAAATGATAAAGTCTCTTTAAGAAGGGGGAGGAGCCCCCATGCATGCCCGAAGTAACAGCCTGGCTAGATCCCAGGGAGGACATTGCAGCCAGCCCTGAGGAGACAAGATGATCTGGGGTGGGATGGAAGGGGAGGAGGTCCTCCCCCGTCGGTGCACTTGGAGGGGGCGGGGAGGAGATGAGGGAGGGTTGGGAAGGGTGGGAGGGAATGAGGGAGGGGGCTACGCCTGGGATGCAAAGTACCTAACCTTTGATTAATATAAAAATAAATAAATTACGCTTAAAAAAAAAGAAGGGGGAGGAGGAAGGGAAAGGGAAAGAAAGATAGGACAAGTGACTGAAAGCCAAAAGGAATATACACATGAAAGGCTAACTAAACAAAATAAGATCAATATACAAAAGGAACTGTGGGAAAGATGTCCAAATCACATATTTGAGACACGAACAAAAGCACATTCAGAGACGCAAAGATTTATTATATTCTTTTAATCCTGAGTCATGAGTTGAAATGTTGAGTTTGGAGGGTGGGTGTGGAAGCTAGTAGGGGAGGGGGATCTGGACCATAGAGTGAATAGAGGAAGAGGGATTGGTCTGCAGGAAGGAACAATGGTTCATTCATCCCATTCATCATCGTCTTCATCCTCCCGTTCATCTGGAAGAGGAAAGGTTCAGAATTTCACTCAGGATAGGAAGGTACATTCAAAGGCCCTGAGAAAGTTGCTATGGCCTAAGAGGTAAGGACTCACGATGGGCACATGAACGTTTCTGATAGGGTCACACTTTGAGCATAATAGGGATCCTTTTGGGAGGGAGTGCTTTAGCTGGGCAGTTCAAGTCCATGCAGTATTATAAAACAGTTAGGCAGTCAGGTGTGCTGACACATGCTGGAAATCCCAGCACTCTGGGAGGTAGAGGAAGGTGGGTCTCTGTGAGTTCAAGGCAAGCCTGAATATACAAAGAGAGGCCAGGATAGCCAAGGCTACACAGAGAAACACTCTCTCTAGAAAAAAAAAAAGGCAAAAAGAATAGAAAAAGTTAGGCTAGTTTAGTGGCACATGCCTTTATTCTCAGTATTCTGGAGGCAAAGACAAGTTGATCTCTGTAAATTGAGGCCAGTCTAGTCTACACAAAGAGTTCTAGGCCAGCCAGGACTACATAACACTGAGACTCTGTCTTTAAATCAAAAACAAAGAAAATGTCCAAATAGCAAAAATGTTAATAGAGCTGTACATACTGGTATATGTGTGTAACTTAAGCACACCGGAAGTTGAGGCAGGAGGATAACGAATTCGAGACCAGGCCAGAATATGCCTAATGAATTCCAGACTAGCCTGAGCTAAACCTAGCACCTGTCCAAAACAAACAGAAAAAGCCACCTGCTCCTGAGCCTAACAACCTCAGCTCCTCTCTGGGACTATAAAGTGGAAGGAGAGAACTGATCCCTACAAACCTGTTATCCAACACACCTGTGCACCTAGACACAAACACACACATAAACCCACAAACACACACACAGGAATGAAATAAATTCACAAACACACATGGCTAGGGACATGGCGCACTTAGTAGACAGTTTGTCCAGTACTGGATTTGATTCCCAGCACCTCATATACTTGGAGGGGTGGTGCACACCTGCTGTCTCAGCCCTAGGGCAGCAGAGGCAGGAAGATTGGAGGCTCAGTATCCTGTAGCTTGTGCTATAGGGGACCTTGCTTCCAATGACCACTCTATGTCCTTAGTCCCGATACTCATGAAACCACCTTGGATTGATTTTGGCAAGTTAAAATGTTAGCAAAATTATGGTAATTTATTATAGTTTCTATCATGATATTGGTAATATCATTGGTTCAGAATGAAGTTAGTGAAAATACTGTTAAATTATGAGATTTCGTCAAACATTACATACTGCATTCACTTTAGTCTTGTGGACATACTTAGGTTAATTTATTGTGAATTCAGAGTTGGCATTAATATTAATCTGTTCTCAACCTACTGGAAATAGGCCAATATCAGTATTATCCTCACATACTGGGTTAAGGCAAGTGTACTTGGAACACTGAGCTCTTAACATTGTAGGAAATCTAGGTGAGTGCCTGACAGCACCCACAGAGCACTTGGAATGATACACAAAACATAAGTGTACAGAGAAGATGGCCCCTGTACAATGACCACATGAAAATTCAGGAAGCATCCTTCCATATTTTTGCACAAAAAGCTCCATTTTATCATCACACAATGGGTTGATGTGACTCTGTGAATTATTGGATTTAATGTTAATAATACTGGCAAAGACGGAGATGTTTTTCTTATGTAAATTATGTTTTTATGTATTTGTGGATGGGCCATGTGCAAGAGTGGAGGTCAAGGATACCTTGCAGGAACTGGGTCTCTACTACCACCATATGAATGCTGGATATCACTCAAACTCTGGTCATCAGGCTTGGCAGACAAGTTCCTTTACCAACAGAGCCATTCCTCCAACCCACTGTGTGTGTGTGTTTGCATATTTTGAAGGTTTTGTTTCTTCAGACAGGGCTTCCTCTGGCTGTCCTGGAAGTAAACCAGGATGGCCTCCAACTCCCAGAACTCTGCCTAACTCTGCCTCCCCAAGTGTTAGGATTAAAGGTGTGTACTACCACACCAGCCCAGCAAAGATGGAGTTCATTTTTTTTTTTATTTAGCTTGTATGTCTCTTTGTTTTGACAAAGGATTCCTTGGATGTCCGGGACTCACTTTGGAGACCAGGCTGGCCTCAAACTCACAATAATCTGCCTGCCTCTGCCTCTCTGAGTTATGGATTACAGGCACACACCACGATGACCCTCTTGAGTGCCTTCTTTTGAAAGTTTATTATTTTATGTATCAGTGTTTTCCTGCATGCACATTTGTGCACTAGGTATAAGCCTGGTATCTGTGGTGGTCTAAGGAACTTGCTCCATCCCTTTGAGCTAGAGTGATAGTTGTGAGGTACCATCTGAGCACTTGGGGTTGAACCTATGTCATCTGGAAGACTCCAAAGATGGGGTTCTTTATAATAGGAGACAACACGTCTATGTCCTTAAGCCAAAGGATAAGCAACTCAAAGCAACTTCAGCAAGACTCTGAAACTGACCAGCTTCACCAGGACCCCTTCCTTTGAGAATAAACAATAAAGGTATTGTGAGTCATTCTCCAGACAGGCCAACTACAAAGACTCATATCAGACCAGCTGCCTGGAAGATGTTTAGAAGAACTGAGTCAAACTTGGGAAAGACACTCTCCAGCCCGTTGAGCAGTCTGCAGGCTATGCAGTGTGCTCCGGGTTCCCAGATTTCATGATTTGTGTCTGGACACAGGTGGGCTTTGGTGATATAGCTGTCTCTGATTCATTTCTGCTCATGTATCCCTTCTCCTTTAACCCATTAAGCAGCCACAATGAAACTCATTGTTTCACATAGTTGCACTTTGGTGGTACCTGTACTCTGTCTGTCATGGGCTCCCTATCTGGAGTGAGTAGATGGTGGGATCTGTATTCCCAGGGAATGTCTCATTGCACAATAAGCGTTACTGTCACTAAACATGTGTGGCTAATGTTCACATTCTGGACAAACCACCACTGCACCTGTTAATATTATTATCAAAGAGATACTTAATTACATTTCTGTTGCCTGTTGACTTAGTATAAACTGATATGACTATTACTGAGGCTGAGGAGGACACCAGCTCCTCCCTGGCTTGCAAAAGGAAAATTCGTATTGCAACTGTCATCTATGTTGCAAATGTCAGGTTGGTTTGGTTCTGTTTTCTTTTTCATTGCAGGGAGGGGATCCTAAGGCCTTGAGCATGCTCAGAAGAGCTCTGCCACTCAGCCCCATCTCTAGCCTCTCCTGTCAGTTGTTACTTTCTCCTGACATGGCTGGCCCTGATTTCAAGATGCCTTTCCTCAACTTTTCCAGCCCTGGGATTACAGGCTGCTAATGTTACCATTAGGAATGCTACCTGGAGTTCACTTCAAACCAACTCTAGCTAGTCATGGAGTGAGCTCCCAATTAAGAAAGAGTGGGCTCACATGAGGAATGAATGGCTTTATTCTGCTTCATCAGGGATTCCACGAGGCCTTCCAACATCTGGGCACAGGGTTGCTGCACTGAGTTCCCTGTGGCTCCCGGGATCTGCAGCGAGAGTTTGGAGCACACAGGGATCAGGACTGTGGAAAGAGCATTTCTCCTGCCCTTTCTTCATTTCTTCACCCACACACCCCAGTCTCTTTCAAGGAACCACGCCAATCTCCCAATTCATCCCGGCATCCCCCGCAAAGCCTGGTCCATTCATCCATCTCAGCTGTGGCCCACAAATGCCCTACCTTACACGGACCCCTATTTCTCTAGACTGCCCATCTTTACCTTATTGAGCTGAATTCCCTGCCGGATTTGATCCAGAAATGTGCCCTGGCCCCCACCAAGGCCTGGGGTCTCCTTAGACACTGGGATAGGATTGAGCGAGGGAGGGGCTAGCCCTCTTCTAGTGCAGGGAGGAAGTTATGGTGCTGCAGGAGGAGGTGGTGGTGGTGGAGTTGGTGGTGTCAGCAGCAGTACTGGGGGTTCCCCGGCACCACGCACTCGACGGAATGGGGGTCCCGAGTTTCCAGTGGCTAGAGCGGGTGGTGGCGAAAGGCCCCCTCGGTCGGGCGTAGGAAGCCCCCGGAGTGTTGGAGGGGGCAGAACACCCTCCATAGGCACAGGGGGCTGTGGACCCCAGCGACCGTTATTGCTCCAAACAACAGGAGATGGAACCGGCTGGCTTCCTCTTTGTCTCGATGGCGGTGGCGGTAGCTCTGCACAGGGGGAAAGTAACACAGAAGTGTGAAATATTTTACTCTTTAGAGGTTTATTTTTTCTAATTTATAACCTAGGTACTCCAGTGATAGACTCTCAATTCTGCCCATGAAAAACCGAGTGCCTTAAGTACATTTCTAGGGTAACAAGCTCCAGGACCAGAAAAAAAGGTAGCTCACCCTGGCGCCTCATCCCCTGTCTGTCAGCCTCTAGCCCACCCTGGTCCTCAATGAAGTCATAAAGAAGCTTGGAGGTCTGTATGTCAGAAAGCTGAGAATCACTGATCCCAACCCTGGAGAAATGGCTCTGCAGATTCGGGTCTAGGTTGTTCACATGTTCCAGTGGGAAAAAGGGGGCACAGAAGGTTGAAAGAATGTAGTGAGTATGGAAGGGTCACAGAGTAATTCCATATTCATCACAGGGAGGTATCCAAGAGGGTTGTTGTAGGACCAGGTCTCAGCGTGGGATATGAGCCTTGGTATATGAGAGAGTATGTGGAAGTTGAGCCGAGTCCAACGGTCTCTAGTGCTACTCATATCAAATCCGTTCTGAGGATCCAAGCCCAAGTGGTTGACATGTATAGGGGAGGGAAGGTGTGTCAGTTCAACTACAGGGTCTTCCCTCACCTCTTGCATCTGTCTTGCCCTCTGTTTCCTGGGAGCGCGCCGAAGGGCTCCTTGAGCAACTACCTTGCTTCACATTCATCCCTCAGACCACTGATTTGTCCATCCTCTGTCCCTCCACCCATACGCCCACACACATCTGTTTACATCTAGTCTCATTTGTCTACTTGTCTACCCATCTACTCATGAATTTACCTTTTCTTCCTTCCTTCCTCGCTGCTGCCCTTCCCTCCTCTTCCTGTTTCCCCTCCCTCCCTTTCTTTCTCCTATATGGGTTGTCTTTTGAGAAAGGGTCTGGAGTAACCCAGGTTAGCCTCTATCTTTCTTTCTTTCTGTTTGTGTGTTTGGTTGTGTCAAGACAGGCTTTCTCTGTGGAGCTTTGTGTGACCTGGACTCACTTTGTAGACCAGGCTGGCCCTGAACCAACAGAGGTCTGCTTGCCTCTGCCTCCATAGTGCTGGTAATAAAGGTGCATAACATCCCTCTCCCCAGGTCTAGGCTTTAATATGCAAACATTTCTAAGCACTCCTTTGGAAATAGTTTTAAAAACTCGGAACAGATCTGGATTCCAGTTTGTTTGTTTTTTCTTTATTAAGTGGTAGACTGTGGAATTTCAATTGGCAGCCTGGAATATTGTGTACTCCAATGTACAGGCTAGGAAGCAGGCTTGACGGAGGCATCTTGTCTGGATTCTAGATTGAGCTCGATGTTTCCTGGAAGCCAGGCAGAGGTAAAATTCTACAGTTGAGAGGGTGATAGTGCCAGTCATACTCATGTGTATATGTATGTGTGTGTGTGTGTGTGTGTCTGTGTGACAGTGTTCACAGTGTGTCTCATCTCATATTGTGTCAGACTGAAAAATCAGTAAAGCCAAGCATGGTGTAATGCATGTTTAATCCCAGCATGTGGGAGATGCAGGCAGCAAGATCAAGGCTTCAAGGCCAAGCTGACCTGTTTATAAGCAAGCCAAACAATCTCCAGACCACTGCAGGAAACCATTTCTCAAAATGGCAAAACAGCATGCAGATTGATAGGGGTGGGGATTTTCCTACTCATTATCCACACTCATCCTCAAACTGGGCTTTTTATGTTTGGACATTTGCCTGGGCTTTCTCCACCTGGAATGCCTTTTCACCTAGATATTTCCCTGATCAACCCTTCTCGTTCAGCACACCTCACCTCTTCCAAACTGGTCTTCCCAGGTTGCTCCATGGAAATGTTGTCTTTCCTTTTTTTTTTTTTTT
>CM053742.1:94680669-94711536 GCA_028658305.1 Pachyuromys duprasi
TATATAAGTGAGCATATACCATATGTTTCTTTCTGCTTTTGGGATACCTCACTCAGTATATATAAAGAACTCAAGAAGTTAAAAAGCAAGAAACCAAATAATCCAATTAAAAAATGGGGTATGGAGCTAAAAAGAGAACTGACCGTAGAGGATTATAGAATGACAGAAAAACACTTAAAGAAATTCTCAAGGTCCTTAGCCAACAGAGAGATGCAAATCAAAACGACTCTGAGATTTCACCTTACACCCCCTAGAATAGCTAAGATCAAAAACTCTAGTGACAACGCATGTTGGAGAGGCTGTGGAGAAAGAGGAACCCTCCTCCATTGCTGGTGGGAATGCAAACTTGTACAACTACTCTGGATATCAATTTGGCGCTTTCTTAGACAATTAGGAATAGTGATTCCTCAAGACCCAGCTATACCACTCTTAGGCATATATTCAAAAGATGTTCAAGTACACAGCAAGGACATTTGCTCAACCATGTTCGTGGCTGCATTATTTGTAATAGCCAGAACCTGGAAACAACCCAGATATCCCTCAGTTGAGGAATGGATACAGAAATTGTGGTACTTTTACACAATGGAATACTACTCAGCAATTAAAAAGGAGGAAATCATGAAATTCGCAGGCAAATGGTGGGACCTGGAATTGTTGTCTTTTATCTCTGCCCCAGCGCTCCACAGCTCTGACTGAGACCAGTGAATACCTTTCTTGTTTCTCAGCTCTCATCTAGTGGCCCTCATAGTAATGTCTGGCGATTAAGATCTTTTGCTTAAAGACTGAAGCCAGAAGGAAGCAAATAAGGCTAGTGGCTTTGACAGTAAAGCGCTTGCCACACACACACACACACACACACACACACACACACACACGACTTTTATTCAAGCACTATGTAAGAAGCAAGGTTCGTATTTCTTTGTTTAGAGGTGGGGCACTGTGAGATTACCCCTTTCCATAATAGTATTTCTATTGGTATTGTCATTGTTCAGGTGGCTAAATAATGTTGTTAGATATCATGAATGTAGGCACATGGCACATGCCTATAATACAAGCACTGGGGAAGCAGAGGCAGGCAGATCTCTGTGCATTCCAGACTATCCTGGTCTACAAAGTGAGTCCAAGATTGTCAAGGGTACACAGAGAAACCCTCTCTTGAAAAATCCAATATATATTTAAATGTGAAAGGCAGGTTCTGCAGGTCGCATCAGCCCCAGTACTAGGGAAGACAGGGACAGTAGCATCCCCGAAGCTTGCTAATAAGCCAGTTAGCTGAACTGCTGAACTCCAGGTTCAGTGGATTTTGGTGGTAAAGGACTTTAATCCCAGAACTCAAGAGGAAGAAGCAGGCAGATATCTGTGACTTCATGGACAGACTGGGCTACAGAGGAATCCTAGGACAGCCAGGACTGTTATACAGAGAAACCCTGCCTTAAAAAGCCACTAGATAAAAGATTGGGAAAGGATTTTCACCAACCCTATATCTGACAGAGGACTAATACCCAGTACATATAAAGAACTCAAAATATTAAACAGCAACAAATCAAATAATCCAAGTAAAAAATTGGGTACAGAGCTAAACAGAGAATTCTCAATAGAGGAATACTGAATGGCAGAGAAACACTTAAAGAAATGCTCAACATCCTTACTCATCAGGGAAATGCAAATCAAAACAACCCTGAGATTTACCTTACATCCATAAGAATGTGCAAGCTCAAAAACTCAAGTGACAACCCATGCTGGAGAGGATGTGGAGAAAGGGGAACCTTCCTCGACTGCTGGATGGGAATGTAAACTTGTACAACCACTCTGGAAATCAATCTGGTGCTTCCTCAGATAACTAGGAAAAGCGCTTCCTCAAGATCCAGCTATACCACTCCTAGGCATATATCCAAAAGAGGCTCAAGGACACAATAAGGACATTTGCTCAACCATGTTAGTGGCAACTTGACTTGTAATAGGCAGAAGCTGGAACAACCCAGATGCCCCTCATCTGAGGAATGGATACACAAATTGCGGTACCCCTACACAATGGAATATTACTCAGCAATAACAAACAAGGATATCATGAAATTTGCAGGTAAGTGGTGGGAACTAGAAAGGATCACCCTGAGTGAGCTATCCCAGAAGCAGAAAGACACACACGGTATATACCCATTCATATAAACATATAGTATAGGATGAACCTACTAAAATCAGTACACCTAAAGAAACTAATCAAGAGGGAGGACTCTTGTTAAAATGCCCAATCCCTATGAAGAAGGACAAAGGGGATGGACATTGGAAGAAGGAGAGGGCAGGGAATGGGTAAGGAGTTTGCCACGGAGGGCCTCGGAAGGGCTCTGCCCTGCAGACTATGGAAGCAGATGCTGAAACTTATGGCCAACACTTGGGCAGAGTGCAGGGAATCTTATGAGAGGAGTGGGAAATAGTGGGATCTGGAGAGGACAGGAACTCCACCAGGAGAGCAACAGAACCAAGTGGTCTGAGCACAGGGGTCCTTCATGAGACAGATGGTCCACCCAGGTACCATGCATGCAGGTAGCCTAGGACCCCTGCAGAGGTGTGGCTCATGGAATCTCAGTGTCCAAGTAGATTCCATAGTAATAGGAACAGGACTGTCTCTGATATGAACTGATTGGCCTGCTTTTTGGTCACCTCCCCCTGAGGGGAAAGCAGGCTTGCCAGGCCACAGAGGAAGACAACGCAGACACTCCAGATGAGACCTGATGGACTGAGATCAGAGGGAATGAAAGGATGACCTCTCCTATCAGTTTCTTGGGGAGGGACATGGGTTCAGAGGGGGGAGGAATGGGAGGGCCTTTGATTGGAGGAGGGAGGGATCTACAAAGGTATATAAGGTAAATAAAGTGTAATTGAAAAAGAATTTAATAAAAAAGCCACTAGATAGATAGATACATAAATAGATAAATAGTTACATAGATACATAGATAGATGTAGCCAGGTATGGTGGAATTTCAGAGACAAAAGCAGAGAGACCTCTCTGAGTTCACTCCCAGGTGGTCTATGTAGCAACTTCCAGGACACCTAGAGTGGAGACTGTCTCAAAGAACAACAAAAAACCTTACAAACTAAAGAACAATTGAGAAATATATCTGTCTTACCAAAAAGCAAGTAGGGAAGGAAGGGGTTTATTTGGCTTCCACACTGCTGTTCATCACTAAAGGAAGTCAGAATAGGAACTCAAACAGGGCAGGAACCTGGAGGCATTTGCTGAGGCAGAGGCCATGGAGAGGTGTTGCTTACTGGTTTGCTCAGCCAGCTCTCTTATTGAACCCTGGACCACTACCCCAGGGAGGGCAACACCCATCTTGGGCTGGGTCTTCTTCCAATGTTCACTAATTGATAAAATGCCTTAAACTGGATCATATAGAGGCATTTCCACAAATGAGGCCCCTTCCACTTTTAGGACTCTATACTGTATCAGGTAAACACAAAACAGGCCAGGACACTCTCCAAGAACAACCTTTGGCCTATATACATACAACACAGAAAGTTGAGGCATGTACATATGCACACTCAAATGAGTGAGCTGGCCTGTGCCTGTACACACACACCACATACATTTTCTTTCTCTTTTTCTCTCTCACACACACCACACATTTTTATCTCTCAGGTCAATTTCACCCAAACAAAAATACACACATATACACACCATAAAGGGATTGAAAATCATTGAGGCTAAAGCCAAATGTGGTGGCACATTTCTGGAGGGCCAGCTCTTAGAAGGCTGAAGCAGGATGTCTAGGAAACACATAATGAAACTCCCAAAGTCTCTTTTCCCCAAATCATAACAAATGTTACAGTCTCTTTAAGAAGGGGGAGGAGGAGGGACAGGAATAGAAAGATAGGACAAGTGACTGAAAGCCTAAAGGAATATACACATGAAAGGCTAACTAAACAAAGTAAGATCAATGTACAAAAGGAACTGTGGGGAAAGAAGTCCAAATCACACATTTGGGACACGAACAAAACCACACTCAGAGACGCAAAGAGTTATTATATTCCTTTAATCCTTGAGTCATGAGTTGAAATGTTGAGTTTGGAGGGTGGGTGTGGAAGCTAGTAGGGGAGCGGGATCTGGACCATAGAGTGAATAGAGGAAGAGACATTGGTCTGCAGGAAGAACAATGGTTCAGTCATCCCATTCATCATCATCTTCATCGTCTCGTTCATCTGGAAGAGGAAAGGTTCAGAATTTCACTCAGGATAGGAAGGTACATTCAAAGACTTTGAGTAAGTTCCTATGGCCTAGGAGGTAAGGACTCAGCCATGGGTGCCTGAATGTTTCTGATAAGGGCACATTTTGGGCAAAATAAGGAGTGCTTTAACTGGGCAGTTCAAGTCCATGCAGTATTATAAAAAAGTAAGGTAGTCAGGTGTTGTGGCACATGCTAGAATTCCCAGTACTCTGGGAGGCAGAGAAAGGTAGGTCTCTGTGTGTTGGAGGCCAGCCTGGTATACAAAGAGAGGCCAGGATAGCCAAGGCTACACAGAGAAACACTTTCTTTAAAAAAAAGAAAAAGAAAGAAAAGAAAAAGTTAGGCTAGCTTAGTGGCACATGCCTTTATTCTCAGCATTCTGGAGGCAAAGACAAGTTGATCTCTGTGAGTTTGAGGCCAGTCTAGTCTACACAAACAGTTCTAGGACAGCCAGGGCTACATAACAGTAGCCCTTTAAATAAAAAACAAACAAAATCCCCAAATAACAAAAATGTTAATGGAGCTGCACACACTGGTCCATGTGTGTAAACTCAGCACACAGGAGTTTGAGTCAGGAGGATAATGAAGTTGAGACCAGGCCATATTTTGCATACTGAGTTCCAGACTAGCCTGTCTTATATACCTAGAACCTGTCTCAAACAAACAAAAAAGGCACCTGCTCCTGAGCCTAACAACCTTAGCTCCTCTCTGGGACTATAAAGTGGAAGGAGAGAACTGATCCTTACAAACGTGTGGTCCATCATACCTGTGCACTGACACACACACACACACACACACACACACACACACACACACAAGCACACACACACACAACACAAAGGGAAAGAAATAAATGCACAAATACACATGGCTAGGAATGTGCCTCACTTAGTAGACAGCTTGACTAGGACTTAGGAAGGCTTGGGTTTGATTCCCAGCACCTCATATACTTGGAGGGGTGGTGCACACCTGCTCTCTCAGCCCTAGGGCAGCAGAGGCAGGAAGATTGGAGGCTCAGTATCCTGTAGCTTGTGCTATAGGGGACCTTGCCTCAAACGACTACTCTATGTCCTTAGTCCCGATACTCATGCTAACCACCTTGGTGCTGAATTTGGCAAGTTAAAATATTAGCAAAAGTGGGAAAATGTATTAGTTTCTTGGTTTAATTAATGCTAATATCATTGGTTCAGAATGAAGCTAAAGAGAACATTGTGAAATTATAAGATTTGTTCAAATATACATACTGGATTCACTTTAGTCTTGTGGACATACTTAGGTTAATTTACTGTGAAGTCAGAGTTGGCATTGATGTAAACCTGTTCTCAACCTACTGGAAATAGGCCAATATCAGTATTACCCTCACATACTGGGTTAAGGCAAGTGTACTTGGCACATTGAGCTCTTAACATTGTAGGAAATCTAGGTGAGTGCCTGAGAGCACCCACAGAGCACTTGGAATGATTCAGAGATTATTGTACAGAGAAGATGGCCCCTGTACAATGACCACACGAAAATTCAGGAAGCATCCTTCCATATTTTTGCACAAAAAGCTCCATTTTATCATCACACAATGGGTTGATGTGACTCTGTTAATTATTGCATTTAATGTTAATAATATTGGCAAAGACAGAGGTTTCTCTTATGTAAATTATGTTTTTATGTATTAGTGGATGGGCCATGTGCAAGAGTGGAGGTCAGAGGATAAGTTGCAGGAACTGGGTCTCTACTTCCACCATATGAATGCTGGATATCACTCAAACTCTGGTCATCAGGCTTGGCAGACATGTTCCTTTACCAACAGTGCCATCCCTCCAACCCATTGTGTGTGTGTGTGTGTGTCTGTGTGAGTGTGTAAGTGTGTGCATATTTTGAAGGTTTTTTTTTTCTTCAGATAGGGCTTCCTCTGGCAGTCCTGGAAGTAAACCAAGAAAACCTCGAACTCAGAGAACTCTGCCTAAGTCTGCCTTTCCAAGTGTTAGGGTTAAAGTTGTGTACTACCACACCAGCCCACCAAGGATGGAGTTCATATTTTATTTTTTTGTTTTATTTTGTTTGTTTGTTTCTTTCTTTTGACAGAGGGATCCTCTGAGTAGCCTCAGATGTCCTGGACTCACTTTGGAAACCAGGCTGGCCTCAAACTCAAAACAATCTGCCTGTCTCTGCCTCTATGAGTGATGGGATAATAGGCACACACCACCAGGACCCGCCTGAGTTCCTAGTTTTGAATGTTTACTATTTTATGTATCAGTGTTTTCCTGCATGCACATTTGTGCACTAAGTACATGCCTGGTATCTGTGGTGGTCTAAGGAACTTGCTCTATCCCTTTGAGCTAGAGTGATAATTGTGAGGTACCATATGAGCATTGCGGGGTGAACCTATGTCATCTGGAAGACTCCAAAGATGGAGTTCTTTATAATAGGAGACTTAACATGTCTACATCCTTAAGCCAAAAGGTAAACAACACAAAGCAGCTTAAGCAAGACTCTGAAACTGACCAGCTTCACCAGGACCTCTTCCTCTGAGAATAAGCAATAAAGGTATTGTAAGTCATTCTCCAGACAGGCCAACTACAAAGACTCATATCAGACCAGCTGCCTGGAAGATGTTTAGACTAACTGAGTCAAACGTGGGAAAGACACTCTCCAGCCTGTTGATCAGCCTGCAGGCTATGCAGTGTGCTCCAGGTTCCCAGCTTTTATGATCTGTCACTTCGCCTGTGTGGGCTTTGGTGATATAGCTATCTCTGAATCATTTCTGCTCCTTTATCCCTTCTCCTTTATCCCTGAAAGCAGCAGCAATGAAACTTCACACAGTTACACTTTGGTGGTACCTGTACTCTGGTCTGTCATGGGCTCCCTATCTGGAGTGAGTAGATGGTGGGGATCTGTATTCCCAGGGAAAGTCTCTTTACACAACAAGCATTACTATCAAAGAACATGTGTGGCTAATGTTCACATTGTGGACATAGGACCACTGCACATGTTAATATTATTGTCAAAGAGATACTTAATTATATTTCTCTTCCCTGTTGACTTACTATAAACTGATATTGTTATTACTGAGCCTGAGGAGGGCAACAGCTGCTCCCTGGCTTGCAAATGAAAATTGGTATTGCAACTGTCATCTAGGTGGCAAATGTGAGAGGTTGGTTATATTCCGTTTTCTTTTCATTGCTGGGAGGGGATCCTAAGGCCTCAAGCATGCTCCGAAAAAGCTCTGCCACTCAGCCCCATCTCTAGCCTCTACTGTCAGCTGTTACTTTTTCCTGACTCTGAATTCAAGATTCCCTTCCTCAACTTTTCCAGCCCTGGGATTACAGGTTTATGCACCACATGGGCCTCTAGGAGTGCTACCTGGAGCTCTTTTCAAGCCAGCTCTATCTTGTCATGGAGTGAGGTCACAATTGAGGCAGAGTGGGCTCACCTGAGGAACAGATGGCTTTATTCCTCTTCATCAGGGCCCCCATGAGGCCCTCCGTCATCTGTACACAGGGTTGCTACCCTGAGTTCCCTGTGGCTCCCCGGATCTGCAGGGAGAGATTGGAGCACACAGGGCTCAGGGCTGTGGAAAGAGCACTCCTGCTCGTTCTTCATTTCTTCACTCACACACCCCAGTCTCTTGCAAGGGACCATGCCAATCTCCCTATTCATCATGGCATCCCCCGAAAGCCTGGTCCATTCATCCATCTCGGCCGTGGCCCACAAATGCCCTACCTTACACGGACCCCTATTTCTCTAGGCTGCCCATCTTTACCTTATTCAGCTGAATTCCCTGCCGGATTTGATCCAGAAATGTGCCCTGGCCCCCACCAAGGCCTGGGGTCTCCTTAGACACTGGGATAGGATTGAGCGAGGGAGGGGCTAGCCCTCTTCTAGTGCAGGGAGGAAGTGGTGGTGCTGCAGGAGGAGGTGGTGGTGGTGGAATTGGTGGTGTCAGCAGCAGTACTGGGGGTTCCCCGGCACCACGCACTCGACGGAATAGGGGTCCCGAGATTCCAGTGGCTGGAGCGGGTGGTGACGAAAGGCCCCCTCGGTAGGACGTTGGAAGCCCCAGGAGTGTTGGTGGGGGAAGAACACCCTCCATAGGCACAGGGGGCTGTGGACCCCAGCGACCGTTATTGCTCCAAACAACAGGAGATGGCACCGACTGGCTTCGTCTTTGTCTCGATGGTGGTGGCGGTGGCTCTGCACAGGGGGAAAGTAACACAGAAGTGTGAAATTTTTTTTACTCTTTTGAGCTTTATTTTTTTTTCTTACTTGTAAACTATTTGTTCCAACGATAAACTCTTGATTTTTTTCCAGGAAAAACCGAGTGACTTAAGTACGTTTCTAGGGTAACAAGCTCCAGGACCAGATAAAAAGGTAACTCACCCTGGCGCCTCATCCTCTGTCTGCCAGCCTCTAGCCCACCCTGATCCTCAATGAAGTCATAAAGAAGCTTGGAGGTCTCTATATCACAAAACTTCACATCACTTATCCCAGCCCTGGAGAAAAGTCTCCGCAGATCCCAGTCTAGGTTTATCACCTGCTCCAGTGGGGAAAAAAAAGGGCAGAGAATAAAGGGGTTGAAAAAATAAAGTGAATTAGGAAGGTCCACAGAGTAATTCCATATCTATCACAGGGAGTTATCCAAGAGGGTTGTGGGAAGGGCCATGTCTGGGCGTGGGATCTGAGCCTTGGTCCATGAGAGAGTATGTGGAAGTTGAGCCGAGTCCAGCAGTCTCTGGAGCTACTCATGTAAAATCTGTTCTGAAGATCCCAGCCCACGTGGCTGACATGTCTATGGGAGCAAACGTGTGTCAATTCAACCACAGGGTCTTCCCTCAACTCTTGCATCTCTCTTGCCCTCTCTTTCCCAGAGGGGCTCTGAAGGTCCACTTGAGCAACTACCTTGCTTCACATTCATCCCTCAGACCACTGATTTGTCCATCCTCTGTCCCTCCACCCACATCTGTTTACGATTTTGCCCAACACCCTCTCTAGTCTTGTTTATGTACTTGTCTACCGATCTACTCATGAATTTACCTTTTCTTCCTTCCTTCCTCCCTGCTGCCCTTCCCTCCTCTTCCTGTTCCCCCTCCCTCCCTTTCTGTCTCATCTGTCATTTGTCTTTTGAGACATGGTCTCGAGTAACCCAGGCTAGCCTCCAACTTTCTTTTTGGTGGTGTCTTTGTGTCAAGACAGGCTTTGTCTGTGGAACCTTGTGTGAACTGGACTCACTTTGTAGACCAGGCTGGCCACAAACCCATAGAGTTCTGCTTGCGTCTCCTCCTGTTTGCTGTGAATAAAGGTGTGCAACATCCCCCTTCACAGGTCTAGATTTCTATATGCAAACATTTCTAAGCACTCCTTTGGAAATAGTTTTAATGACTAGGGACAGTTTGCATTCCTGTGCTTTTTTTTATGAAGTGGAGGGCATTGGGATTTCAGTTGTCAACTTGGAATATCATAAAAAATAAATAAAGCTAATGGCTTTGAGAGTAAAGCAGTTGCCACACACACACACTCGACTTTGATTCAAGCACCATGTAAGAAGCAAGGTTCATATTTCTTTGTTTAGAGGTGGGGCACTGTGAGATTACCCCTTTCCATAATAGTATTTCTATCAGAATTGTCATTGTTCATGTGACTAAATATTATTTTTAGATATCATGGATGTAGGCCTCTGGCATATGTCCATAATTCCAGCACTGCAGAGGGAGAGGCAGGCAGATCTCTGTGACTTTGAGGAGGGCCTGGTCTACAAAGATAGTCCAGAACAGCCAAGGCTACACAGACAAACCATGTCTATAATCCAGTCCCCCACAACCCCCAAAATAAGATAAAGAAAAAGGGCAGGAGTTGAACAGAGGAATGAGAAGAGGAAACTGATGTGCATATAATTTAACTTAAAAATATAAATACTTGTAGCCAGACCTGGTGGTGCACATCTTCAATCCCAGTACTCAGGGAGGCAGAGGCAGTCAGATCTCTGTGAGTTCCAGACCAGCCTGGTCTACAAAGTGAGTCCAAGATTGTCAAGGGTACACAGAGAAACCCTCTCTTGAAAAATCCAATATATATTTAAATGAGAATTGCAGGGGCAGGCTCTGCAGGTCACATCTACCCCAGCACTAGGGAAGACAGGCACAGGAGAATCCCCGAATCTTACTAATAAGCCAGTTAGCTGAACTGCTGAACTCCAGGTTCAGTGGATGTTGGTGGTAAAGACCTTTAATCCCAGAACACAAGAGGAAGAAGAAGGCAGATCTCTGTGACTTCAAGGACAGCCTAGTCTACAGAGTAAGTCTAGGACAGCCAGGACTGTTATATAGAGAAACCCTCCCTCAAAAAGTCACTAGATAGCAGATTGGGAAAGGATCTTCACCAACTGACAGAGGACTAATATCCAGTACATATAAAGAACTCAAAAAATTACACAGCAACAAATAAAAAATTCAATTAAAAATGTGGTACAGAGCTAAACAGAGAATTCTCTATAGAGGAATATTGAATGGCAGAGAAACACTTAAAGAAATGCTCAACATCCTCACTCATGAGGGAAATGCAAATCAAAGCAACCCTGAGATTTCACCTTACACCCATCACAATGTCCAAGCTCAAAATCTCAAGTGACAACACATGCTGGAGAGGATGTGGAGAAAGGGGAACCCTCCTCCACTGCTGGTGGGAACGTAAACTTGTACAACCACTCTGGAAATCAATCTGGTGCTTCCTCAGACAACTAGGAATAGCGCTTCCTCTAGATCTAGCTATACCATTCTTAGGCATATATCCAAAAGAGGCTCAAGGACACAATAAGGACATTTGCTCAACCATGTTAGTGGCAGCTTGATTTGTAATAGGCAGAAGCTGGAAATAACCCAGATGCCCCTCATCTGAGGAATGGATACACAAATTGCGGTACCCCTACACAATGGAATATTACTCAGCAATAACAAACAAGGATATCATGAAATTTGCAGGTAAATGGTCGGAACTGGAAAGGATCATCTTGAGTGAGCTATTCCAGAAGCAGAAAGACACACATGGTATATACTCACTCATATAAACATATACTATAGGATGAACCTACTAAAATCAGTACACCTAAAGAAACTAATCAAGAGGGAGGACTCTTGCTAAAATGCCCAATCCCTATGAAGAAGGACAAAGGGGATGGATATTTGAAGAAGGAGAGGGTAGGGAATGGGTCAGAAGTCTGCCACGGAGGGCCTCGGAAGGGCTCTGCCCTGCAGACTATGGAAGCAGATGCTGAAACTTATGGCCAACACTTGGGCAGAGTGCAGGGAATCTTATGAGAGGAGTGGGAAATAGTGGGATCTGGAGAGGACAGGAACTCCACCAGGAGAGCAACAGAACCAAGTGGTCTGAGCACAGGGGTCCTTCCTGAGACAGATGGTCCAAATAGTTACCATTCATGGAGGTAGCCTAGGACTTCTGCACATGGCAGTTCAGTGTCCAAGTAGATTCCATAGTAATGGGAACAGGGTCTGTCTCTGATATGAACTGATTGGCCTGCTTTTTGATCATCTCCCCCTGAGGGGGGAGCAGCCTTGCCAGGCCACAGAGGAAGACAATGCGGCTACTCCTGATAAGACCTGATAGACTGGGATTGGATGGAATGAAAGGAGGACCTCCTTTATCAGTGGTCTTTGGGAGGGTCATGGGTGCAGAGGGGGGAGGAAGGGAGGGAATGGGACTGAAGGAGGGAGGGAACTACAGGGGTATATAAGGTAAATAAAGTGTAGTTAATAAAGAATTTAATAAGAAAGCCACTATATATATATATATATATATATTTATATATGGAGATTTGGAGAGAGAGAGAGAGAGAGAGAGAGAGAGAGAGAGAGAGAGAGAGAGAGAGAGAGAGAGAGAGAGAGAGAGATGTAGCCAGGTATGGTGGCATTTGGGAGACAGAAGCAGAGAGATCTCGCAGAGTTCTGCCCCAGGTGGTCCATATAGGAACTTCCAGGACAACTAGAGGAGCGACTGTCTCAAACAACAACAAAATCTTACAAACTAAAGAGCAATTGAGAAGTATATCTGTCTTACCAAAGAGCAAGTAGGGAAGGAAGGGGTTTATTTGGCTTCCACGCTGCTGTTCATCACTAAAGGAAGTCAGAATAGGAACTCAAGCAGGGCAGGAACCTGGAGGCATTTGCTGAGGCAGAGGCCATGGAGAGGTGCTGCTTACTGGTTTGCTCAGCCAATTCTCTTATAGAACCCTGGACCACTACCCCAGGGAGGGCAACACCCATCTTGGGCTGGGTCTTCTTCCAATGTTCACTCATTGAGAAAACGCTTTAGACTGGATCATATGGAGGCATTTTCACAAGTGAGGCCTCTTCTACTTTTAGGACTCTAGCCTGTATCAGGTAGACACAAAACCAGCCAGGATAGTATCCAAGAATAATCATTGGGCTATGCACATACCACACAGAAAGGTGAGGCATGTACATGTGCACACTCGAATAAATGAGCTTGACTGTGCATATAAAAACACACCACATACTTGTTCTTTCTCTTTTTCTTACACACTCACCACACATTTTTTCTCTCTCATTCTCAATTTCATCCAAACAAACACACAGACATATACACACCAAAAAGGGAATAAAAATCATAGAGACTAAAGCCAAATGTGGTGGCACAGTTTTGGAGGGCCAGCTCTTAGAAGGCTGAAGCAGGATGGTTGTCTAGGAAACACATACTGAAGCTGCCAAAGTCCCTTTTCCCCAAATCATAGCAAATGCTAAAGACTCTTTAAGAAGGGGAAGGAAGAAGGGAAAGGAAAAGAAATATAGGACAAGTTACTGAAAACCTAAAGGAATATACACATGAAAGCCTAACTAGACAAAGTAAGATCAATGTACAAAAGGAACTGTGGGAAATAAGTCCAAACCACACATTTTGGACATGAACAAAACCACACTCAGAGACGCAAAGAGTTATTATATTCTTTAATCCTTGAGTCAAGAGTTGAAATGTTGAGTTTGGAGGGTGGGTGTGGAAGCTAGTAGGGGAGGGGGATCTGGATCATAGAGTAAATAGAGGAGGAGGGATTGGTCTGCAGGAAGAACAATGGTTCATTCATCCCATTCATCATCATCTTCATCCTCCCGTTCATCTGGAAGAGGAAAGGTTCAGAATTTCACTCAGGATAGGAAGGTAACATTCAAAGGCCCTGAGAAAGTTCCTATGGCCTAGGAGGTAAGGACTCAGCCATGGCTGCCTGAAGGTTTCTGATATGGGCACACTTTGAGCAAAACAGGGATCCTTTTGGGAGGAAGTGCTTTAGCTGGGCAGTTCAAGTCCATGCAGTATTATAAAAAAGTTAGGCAGTCAGGTGTGCTGGCACATGCTGGAAATCCCAGCACTCTGGGAGGTAAAGGAAGATGGGTCTCTCTGAGTTCCAGGCAAGCCTGGTCTACAAAGGGAGGCCAGGATAGCCAAGGCTACACAGAGAAACACTCTCTCAAAAGAAAAATGAAAAGAAAAAGAAAATGTTAGGATAGCTTAGTGGCACATGCCTTTATTCACAGCATTGTGGAGGCAAAGACAAGTTGATCTCTGTGAGTTTGAGGTCAGTCTAGTCTACACAAAGAGTTCTAGGACAGCCAGGGCTACATAACAGTGAGACGCTGTCTTTAAATCAAAAACAAACAAAATCCCCAAACAACAAAAATGTTAATGGAGCTGCACACACTGGTCCATGTGTGTAAACTCAGCACACAGGAGGTTGAGGCAGGAGGATAATGAATTTGAGACCAGGCTAGAGTATGCATACTGAGTTCCAGACTAGTCTGGGATATACACCTAGCACCTGTCCAAAACAAACAGAAAAAGCCACCTGCTCCTGAGCCTAACAACCTCAGCTCCTCTCTGGGACTATAAAGTGGAAGGAGAGAACTGATCCCTACAAATGTGTTATCCCACAAACGTGGGCTCTGACACACACACACACACACACACACACACACACGCTCACACACACACAAGGGAAAGAAATAAATGCACAAATACACATGGCTAGTGATGTGACTCACTTAGTAGACAGCTTGTCTAGGACTTAAGAAGGCTTGGGTTTGATACCCAGCACCTCATGTACTTGGAGTGGGTTTGCAAACCTGCTATCTCAGCCCTAGGGCAGCAGAAGCAGGAAGATTGGAGGCTGAGTATCCTGTAGCTTGTGCTGTAGGAGACCTTGTCTCAAATGACCACTCTATGTCCTTAGTCCCGATACTCATGCTAACCAACTTGGTACTGAATTTGGCAAGTTAAAATGTTAGCAAAAGTGGGGTAATTTGTTACAGTTTCTTGGTGAATTATTGGTAATATCAATGGTTCAGAATGAAGCTAAAGAGAATATTGTCAAATTATGAGATTTGGTCAAATATCACATACTGGATTCACTTTCGTCTTGTGGAATACTTAGGTTAATTTATTGTGAATTCAGAGTTGGCATTAATGTTAATCTGTTCTCAACCTACTGGAAATATGCCAATATCAGTATTACCCTCACATACTGGGTTAAGGAAAGTGTGCTTGGCACATTGAGATCTTAACATTGTAGGAAATCTAGGTGAGTGCCTGACAGCACCCACAGAGCACTTGGAATGATACAGAGAAGATTATTGTACAGAGAAGATGGCCCCTGTACAATGACCACACGAAAAATCAGGAAGCATCCTTCCATATTTTTGCACAAAAAGCTCCATTTTATTATTGCAATATGGTGTGATGTGACTCTGTGAATTATTGGATTAAATGTTAGTAATATTGCAAAGAGGGAGGTTTCTCTTTTGTAAATTAGGTTTTTATGTGTTTGTGGATGGGCCATGTGCAAGAGTTGAGGACAGAGGATAAGTTGCAGGAACTGGGTCTCTACTTTCATCATATGAATGCTGGATATCACTCAAACTCTGGTCATCAGGCTTGACAGACAAGTTCCTTTACCAACAGAGCCATCCCTCCAACTCGTTGTGTGTTTGTGTGTGAGTGTGTGTGTGTGTTGAGTGTTTTGTTTCTTGAGACAGGGCTTCCTCTGGCTGTTCTGGAAGTAAAGCAGGTTGGCTGGGGTCTTACTCACAGAACTCTGTCTCTCTGCCTCCCCGTGTGCTGGGAATAAAGATGTGTACAACACAACAGTCCAGCAAAGCTGGGGATCTTATTTTATTTTATTTTATTTTTTGTTCTATTTATTTTGAAATTGGGTTCCATTGATTACCCTTTGATGTTCTGGACTCACTTTGGAATTCAGGCTGGCCTCAAACTCACAACCACCTGCCTGCCTCTGCCTTTCTGATTGATGGGATTACAAGCACAACCCGCTATGATCCCCTTGAGTTCCTAGATTTGAAACTTGGTTATTTTATGTATGAGTGTTTTTATGCATGCATATTTGTGCACCAAGTACATTCCTAGTACCTGTGGAGGTCTAAGGCAGCTGCTACACTCCTTGCAGCTACAGTGATAGACTGGTGTGAGATGTCATCTGAGCACTGGGGGTTGAACCTATGTCATTTGGAAGACTCCAAAGATGGAGTTCTTTATAATAGGAGACTTAACACATTTACATCATTATGCCACAAGATAAGCAACTCAAAGCAGCTTCAGCAAGATTCCAAAACTGACCAGCTCCACTAGGACCCCTTCCTTTGAGAATAAGCAATAAAGGTATTGTGAGTCATACTACAGACACGCCAATTACAAAGACTCATATCAGACCAGCTGCCTGGAAGATGTTTACAGGAACTGAGTCAAACGTGGGAAAGACACTCTCCAGCCTGTTGAGCAGCCTGCAGGCTATGCAGTGTGCTCCAGGTTCCCAGCTTTCATGATATGTGAATTGGCCCTGATGGGCTTTGGAGATAAAGCTGTCTCTACGTCATTTCTGCTTCTGTAACCCTTTTCCTCTACCACTTCAAGCAACTGAAATAAAACTCATTGGTTCACATAGTTGCACTTTGGTGGTATCTGTATTCTGGTGTAATGGGCTCCCCATCTGGAGTGAGTAGATGATGGGGATCTGTTTCCCAGGGAAAGTCTCCTTACACAACGAGTGTTACTATCAATGAACATGTGTGGCTAATGTTCACATTGTGGACATACGACCACTGCACATGTTAATATTATTGTCCAAGAGATAATTAATTACATTACTGTTTCCTGATGACTCACTATTAACTCATATGGCTGTTACTGAGCCTGCGAAGGACACCAGCTCCTCCCTGGCATGCTGGAGGAAAATCTGCATTGAAACTCTCATCTAGGTGGCAAATGTCAGGTTGGTTTTGTTCTGTTTTCTTTTCAATTGCTGGGAGAGGATCCTAAGGCCTCGAGCATGCTCAGAAGAACTCTGCCACTCAGCCCCATTTCTATCCTCTACTGTCAGCTGTTACTTTCTCCTGACTCGGATCTCCCTGATTTCAAGATCCCCTTCATCAAATATTCAAGCCCTGGGCTTACAGGTTTATACACCACATGGGCCTCTAGTGTTACCATTAAGAGCACTACCTGGAGCACTTTTTAAGCCAGCTCTAGCTAGCCATGGAGTGAGTTCACAATTGAGGCAGAGTGGGCTCACCTGATGAAGGGATGGCTTTATTCTTCTTCATCAGGGCCCCCACAAGGCCCTCCACGGGGTTTCTGCGCTGAGTTCCCTGTGGCTCCCCGGATCTGCAGCGAGAGATTGGAGTACAGAATGCTCAGGACTGTGGAAAGAAGACTTCTCCTGCCCTTTCTTCATTTCCTCTCTTACACACCCCAGTCTCTTTCAAAGGACCACACCAATCTCCCAATTCATCATGGCATCTGCCGCAAAGCCTGGTCCATTCATCCATCTCAGCCGTGGCCACAAATACCTACCTTACAGGGACCCGTATTTCTTTAGCCTGCCCATCTTTACCTTATTCAGCTGAATTTCCTGCTGGATTTGATCCAGAAATGAGCCCTGGCCCCCACCAAGGCCTGGGGTCTCCTTAGACACTGGGATAGGATTGAGCGAGGGAGGGGCTAGCCCTCTTCTAGTGCAGGGAGGAAGTGGTGGTGCTGCAGGAGGAGGAGGTGGTGGAATTGGTGGTGTCAGCAGCAGTACTGGGGGTTCCCCGGCACCACGCACTCGACGGAATAGGGGTCCCGAGATTCCAGTGGCTAGAGCGGGTGGTGGCGAAAGACCCCCTCGATCGGGCGTTGGAAGCCGTCGGAGTGTTGGAGGGGGAAGAACACCCTCCATAGGCACAGGGGGCTGTGGACCCCAGCGACCGTTATTGCTCCAAACAACAGGAGATGGCATCGGCTGGCTTCCTCTTTCTGGAGATGGCGGTGGCGGTGGCTCTGCACAGGGGGAAAGTAACACAGAAGTGTGATTTTTTTTTCCACTCTCTTGAGCTTCAATTTTTCTAATTTGTAAACTAGGAACTCCAGTGATAGACTCTTGATTCTTTCCATGAAAAGACGAGTGCCTTAAGTACATTTCTAGGGTAACAAGCTCCAGGACCAGAAAAAATGGTAGCTCACCCTGGTGCCTCATCTCCTGTCTGCCAGCTTCTAGCCCACCCTGGTCCTCAATGAAGTCATAAAGAAGCTTGGAGGTTTGTATGTCAGAAAGCTGCACATCACTGATCCCAGCCCTGGAGAAAAGTCTCCGCACATCCGGGTCTAGGTTGTTCACCTGCTCCAGTGGGAAAAAAGGGGCAGAGAAGGTTGAAAGAATAAAGTGAATTAGTAAGTTCCACAGAGTAATTCCATATCTGTCACAGGGAGTTTTCCAAGAGGGTTGTGGGAAGGGCCAAGTCTGTGCATGTGATCTGAGCCTTGGTCCATGAGAGAGTATGTGGAAGTTGAGCCGAGTCCAGCAGTCTCTGGAGCTCTTCATGTCAAATCTGTTCTGAGGATGCCAGCCCACGTGGCTCATATGTCTAAGGGAGGGAAGGTGTGTCAATTCAACAACAGGGTTGTCCCTCATCTCTTGCATCTCTCTTGCCTTCTCTTTCCCAGAGGGGCTCTGAAGGGCCCCTTGAGCATCTACCTTGCTGCACATTCGTCCCTCAGACCACTGATTTGTCCATCCTCTGTCCCTCCACCCACATCTGTTTAGGAATTTGCCCAACACCCTCTCTAGTCTTGTTTGTGTACTTGTCTACCCATCTACTCATGAATTTACCTTTTCCACCTTCCTTCTTCCCTGCTGCCCTTCCCTCCTCTTCCTGTTCCCCTTCCCTCATTTTCTGTCTCATTGTCTTTTGAGACACGGTCTCGAGTAACCCAGGCTAGCCTCCAACTTTCTTTTTGGTGGTGTGTTTGTGTCAAGACAGGCTTTGTCTGTGGAACCTTGTGTGACCTGGACTCACTTTGTAGACCAGGCTGGCCCTGAACCCACAGAGATCTGCTTGCCTCTGCCTCCTGAGTGCTGGGTTAAAGGCGTGCAACATCACATTCCCCAGGTCTAGGTTTTCATATGCAAACATTTCTAAGCACTCCTTTGGAAATATTTTTAATGACTATGGACAGTTCTGGATTCCAGTTTTAGTTTTCTTTGTGAAGTGGGGGACAGTGGATTCTCAGTTGGCAACCTGTAGTATTGTTATCTCAAATGCATAGGCTAGGAAGCCGGCTAGAGGGAGGCATCTTGCCTGGGTTCTAGATTGAGCTTTTTGTTTCCTGGAAGCTAGGCAGAGGTAAAATTTTACAGTTGTGCCATTCATACGCAAATTCATTGTGTGTAAATGTTTGAGTGTGTGTATGTGTTAGTGTGGGCACTGTGTGACAGTGTTCACTGTGTGTCTCATCTCATATTGTGTCAGTCTGAAAAATCAGTAAAGCCCGGCATGGTATAATGCATGTTTAATCCCAGCATGTGGGGCATGCAGGCAGCAAGATCAAGGATTCAAGGCCACGCTGACCTGTGTATAACACGTCCAAGAAGCTCCACACCACAGGAGGAAACCCTGTCTCAAAATGGCAAAACAGTAAGCAGATTGATAGGGGTGGGGACTTTCCTACTCATTATACACATTCATCCTCAAACTGGGCTTTTTATGTTTGGACATTTGCATGGGCTTTCTCCACCTGGAATGCGTTTTCCCCTAGATATTTCCCTGATCAACCCTTCTCTTTCAGCACACCTTACCTCTTTCAAACTGGTCTTCTCCGATTTCTCCATTGAAATGTTCTCTTTTATCTCCGCCTCAGCACTCCACAGCACTGACTGGGACCAGTGAATATCTTTCTTGTTCCTCGGCTCTCTTCTCGTGGCACTTATAGCAATGTCTGGTGATTAATAACTTTTGTTTAAAGACAAAAGCTAGAAGGAGATATATACAGACTAGCGGCTTTGACAGTGAAGTGCTTGCTACACACACACTTGACTTTGATTCAAGCACCATGTAAGAAGCAAGATTCATATTTCTTTGTTAGAGGTGGGGCACTGTGAGATTAACCCTCTCCATAATAGTATTTCTATTGGTGTTGTCATTGGTCAGGTGGTTAAATAATATTGTTAGATATTATGAATGTAGGCCTGTGGCACATGCCTATAATCCCAGCACTGAGGAGGCAGAGGCAGGCAGATCTTTGGGATTTTTAGGAGGTCTTGGTGTACCAAGAGATTTCAGAACAGCCAAGGCTACAGAGACAAACCCTGTCTATAAATAGTCCCCCACAGCCCCTCAAATAAGATAAATAAACAGGGATGACCTGAACCGAAGAAAGGGAAGTGGAAAATGGTGTGCATATATTTTAACTTAAAAAATATGAATACATGTAGCCAGATATGGTGGTCCAAAATCTTTAATTCCTGTACTCAGGGAGGCAGAGGCAGACAGATCTCTGTGAGTTCCAGGAAGACTAGTCTACAGAGTGAGTCCATGATTGTCAGGGCTACACAGAGAATCCCTGTCTTGAAAAATCCAATATCTATTTAAATGAGAAAGGAGGGTTAGTTTCTGCAGGTCACATCTAGCCAAGAACTAGGGAAGACAGGTACAGGAGGATCCCAGAAGCTTTCTAATAAGCCAGTTAGCTGAACTGGTGAACTCCAGGTTCAGTGAATGTTAGTGGTAAAGGCCTTTAATCCTAGAACTCAAGAGGAAGAAGCAGGCAGATCTCTGTGACTTCAAGGACATACTGGTCTACACAGCAAGCCAAGGACAGCCAGGACTCTTATACAGAGAAACCCTGCCTCAAAATGGCACTAGACAGATAGATAGACAAGTAGATAAGTAGATAGATAGAAGATAGATAGATGTAGCCAGGTATGGTGGCATTTGGGAGACAGAAGTAGAGAGACCTCTCAGAGTTCAGTCCCAGGTGGTCTATATAGCAATTTCCAGGAAAACTAGAGTAGAGACTCTCTCAGACAACAACGAAAAATCTTACAGAATAAAGAGCAATTGAGGAATATATGTCTTACCAAAAAGCAAGTAGGGAAGGAAGGGGTTTATTCCGCTTCCACGTTGCTGGTCATCACTAATGGAACTCAGAATAGGAATTCAAACAGAGCAGGAACCTGGAGGCAGGCGCTGAGACAGAGGCCATGGATAGATGCTGCTTACTGGTTTGCTCAGCCAGCTCTCCTATAGAGCCCTGGACTACTACTCCAGGGAGGGCAACACCCACCTTGGGCTGGGTCTTCTTTCATTGTTCACTAATTGAGAAAATGCGTTAAACTGGATCATATGGAGGCATTTCCACAACTGAGGCCTCTTCCACTTTCAGGACTCTAGCCTGTATCATGTAAACACAAAACAAGCCAGAACACTATATAAAAACAACCATTGGATTATGCAAATACCACACAGAACGGTGAGAGTGTACATGTGCACACTCAAATGAGTGAGCTTGCCTGTGCGTGCACACTCAAACCCATTCTTGTTCTTTCTCTTTCTCTCACACACTCACCACACATTTTTTTCTCCCTCATTCTCAGTATCACACAAACAAACACATACACACCAAAAAGGGAATAAAAATCATATAGTAGCGCTAAAGACAAATGTGGTGGCACATATGTGGAACTCCAGCTCTTTGAAGGCTGAAGCAGGATGGTTGTCTAGGAAACACATACTGAAACTCCCAAAGTCCCTTTTCCCCAAATCATAACAAACGCTACAGTCTCTTTAAGAAGGGGGAGGAGGAGGGACAGGAATAGAAAGATAGGACAAGTGACTGAAAGCCTAAAGGAATATAGGCATGAAAGCCTAACTAGACAAAATAAGATCAATGTACAAAAGGAACTGTGGGAAAGATGTCCAAATCACACATTAGGGACACGAACAAAAGCACACTCAGAGACGCAGAGACTTATTATATTCTTTTAATCCTGAGTCATGAGTTTAAATGTTGAGTTTGGAGGGTGGGTGTGGAAGCTAGTAGGGGAGGGGGATCTGGACCATAGAGTGAACAGAGGCAGAGGAAGAGGTCTGTAGGAAGGAACAAAGGTTCAGTCATCCCATTCATCATCGTCTTCATCGTCCCGTTCATCTGGAAGAGAAAAGGTTCAGAATTTGACTCAAGATAGGAAGGTACATTCAAAGGCCCTGAGAAAGTTCCTATGGCCTAGGAGGTAAGGACTCAGCCATGGGCGCCTGAAGGTTTCTGATAGGGTCACACTTTGAGCAAAATAGGGATCCTTTTGTAAGTGCTTTAGCTAAGCAGTTCAAGTCCATGCAGTATTATAAAAAAGTTAGGCAGTCAGATGTGCTGGCACATGCTGGAAATCCCAACACTTTGGGAGGCAGGGGAAGGTGGGTCTCTGAACTCGAGACAAGCCTGAATATAGGAAGAGAGGCCAGGATGGCCGAAGTTGCACAGAGAAACACACTCTCTCTCTAGAAAAAAGAAAGAAAGAAAGAAAGAAAGAAAGAAAGAAAGAAAGAAAAAAGGAGAGAAAAGAAAAATTTAGGTTAGTATAGTGGCACATGCCTTTATTCTCAGCATTCTGGAGGCAAAGACAAGTTGACATCTGTAAGTTTGAGTCCAGTCTAGTCCACACAAAGAGTTCTAGGCCAGCCAGGACTACATAACACTGAGACTCTGTCTTTAAATAAAAAACAAACAAAATCCCCAAATGAAAAAAGTGTTAATGGAGCTGCACACACTGGAGAATGTGTATAACTTCAGCACACAGGAGGTTGAGGCAGGAGATAATGAACTTGAGACCAGGCCAGATTATGCATACTGAGTTCCAGACTAGTCTGAGCTATATATCTAGAACCTGTCTAAAACAAACGGAAAAAGCCACCTGCTCGTGAGCCTAACAACCTCAGCTCCTCTCTGGGACTATAAAGTGGAAGGAGAGAACTGATCCCTACAAACGTGGAGTACAACACACCTGTGCACTGACACACACACACAGACATAAGCACACAAACACACACACACACATACACACACACACGGGAAAGAAATAAATGCACAAATAGACATGTCTAGGGATGTGCCTCACTTAGTAGACAGCATGTCTAGGACTTAGGAAGGCTTGGGTTGGATTCCCAGCACCTCATGTACTTCGAGAGGGTTTGCACACCTGCTGTCTCAGCCCTAGGGCAGCAGAGGCAGGAAGATTGGAGGCTCAGTATCCTGTAGCTTGTGCTATAGGAGACCTTGCTTCAAACGACCACTCTATGTCCTTAGTCCTGATACTCATGCTAACCGCCTTGGTACTGAAATTGGCAAGTTAAAATGTTAGCAAAAGTGTGGTAATTTATTACAGTTTCTTGGTCAATTAATGGTAACATCATTGGTTCAGAATGAAGTTAATGAAAATATTGTCATATTATGAGATTGTTTCCAATATCACATACTGGATTCACTTCAGTCTTGTGGACATACTTAGGTTAATTTACTGTGAAGTCAGAGTTGGCATTGATGTTAATCTGTTCTCCACCTACCGGAAATAGGCCAATATCAGTATTACCCTCACATACTGGGTTAAGGAAAGTGTACTTGGCACATTGAGCTCTTAACATTGTAGGAAATCTAGGTGAGTGCCTGACAGCACCCACAGAGCACTTGGAATGATACAGAGAAGATTAGTGTACAGAGAAGATGGCCCCTGTACAATGACCACATGAAATTCAGGAAGCATCCTTCCATATTTTTGCACAAAAGCTCCATTTTATTATCGTAAAACGGGTTGATGTGACTCTGTAAATTATTGCATTTAATGTTAATAATATTGGCGAAGAGGGAGGTTTCTCTTATGTAAATTATGTTTTTATGTATTTGTGGATGGGCCATGTGCAAGAGTGGAGGTCAGAGGATAAGTTGCAGGAACTGGGTCTCTACTTCCACCATATGAATGCTGGATATCACTCAATCTCTGGTCATCAGGCTTAGCAGACATGTTCCTTTACCAACAGAGCCATGCCTCAAACTCGTTGTGTGTGTGTGTATGTGTGCGCATATTTTGAATGTTTTGTATCTTTAGACAGGGCTTCCTCTGGCTCTCCTGAAAGTAATCCAGAATGGCCTCCAACTCACACAACTCTGCCAAACTCTGCCTCCCCAAATTTTAGGATTAAATATGTGTACTAGCACACCAAACCACTGAAGAAAGAGTTCTTATTTTATTTTTTGTTTTCTTTAGTTTGTTTGTCTGTTTGTTTTGACCGATGGTTCCTCAGAGTAGCCTTGGATGTCCTGGACTCACTTTGGAGACCAGGCTCGCCTCAAACTCACAACAATCTGCCTGCCTCTGCCTCTATGAGTTATGGGATTACAGGCACACACCACGATGACCCACTTGAGTTCCTAGTTTTGAAAGTTTATTATTTTATGTATGAGTGTTTTTCTGCATGCACATTTGTGCACCAAGAACATGCCTGGTATCTGTGGTGGTCTAAGGAACCTGCTGTACACCTTGGAGCTAGAGTGATATTTGTGAGGTACTATGTGAACACTGGGGTTTGAACCTACATGATCTGGAAGACTCCAAAGATGGGGTTCTTTATAATAGGAGACTTAACACATCTTTGTCCTTATGCCAAAAGGTAAGCAACTCAAAGCAACTTCAGCAAGACCCTGAAACTGACCAGCTTCACCAGGACCCCTTCCTTTGAGAATAAGCAATAAAGGTATTGTGAGTCCTTCTCCCGACAGGCCAACTACAAAGAGTTATATCACACCAGCTGACCGGAAGATGTGTAGAAGAACTAAGTCAAACTTGGGAAAGACACTCTCCAGCCTGTTGAGCAGCCGTATGCTATGCAATGTGGTTCAGGTTCGCAGCTTTCATGATTTGTATCTGGACATAGTTGGGCTTTGGTGACATAGCTGTTTCTGAGTCATTTCTGATCCTGTAACCCTTCTCCTCTACCCTTGTAAGCAGCCGCAATAAAACTCGTTGTTTCACATAGTTGCAGTTTGGTGGTACCTGTCCTCTGGTCTGTCATGGGCTCCCTTCTGGAGTGAGTAGATGGTGGGGATCTGTATTCCCAGGGAAAGTCCCCTTACACAATGAGCGTTACTATCACTAAACCTGTGTGGCTAATGTTCACATTCTGGACAAACCACCACTGCACATGTTAATATTATTGTCAAAGAGATACTTAATTACATTACTGTTCCCTGATGACTTACTATTAACTGATATGGCTTTACTAGGCTGAGGAGGGCACCAGCTCCTCCCTGGATTGCAAAAGGAAAATTCGTATTGAAAATGTCATCTAGGTGGGAAATGTCAGGTTGGTTTTGTTCTGTTTTCTTTTTCATTGCAGGGAGAGGATCCTAAGGCCTCGAGCATGCTCAGAAGAGCTCTGCCACTCAGCCCCATCTCTAGCCTCTCCTGTCAGCTGTTACTTTTTCCTGACTCGGCTGACCCTGATTTCAAGATCCCCTTCCTCAATTTTTTCAGCCCTGGGATTACAGGCTTATACTGCCACATGGGCCTCTAGTTTTGCCATTAGGAGAACTACCCGGAGCTCTTTTCAAGCCAGCTCTAGCTAGCAATGGAGTGAGCTCCCAATTGAGGAAGAATGGGCTCACCTGATGGATGGCTTTATTCCTCTTCATCAGGGCCCCCACAAGACCCTCCACGGGGTTGCTGCCCTGAGTTCCCTGTGGCTCCCCGGATCTGCAGCGAGAGATTGGAGCACACAGGGTTCAGGGCTGCGGAAAGAGCACTTCTGCCCTTTGTTCATTTCTTCTCTCATACATGCCAGTCTCTTTCAAGGAACCACGCCTGTCTCCCAATTCATCATGGCATCCTCCCAAAGCCTGGTCCATTTATCCATCTCGGCCGTGGCCCACAAATGCCCTACCTTACACGGACCCCTATTTCTCTAGACTGCCCATCTTTACCTTATTCAGCTGAATTTCCTGCCGGATTTGATCCAGAAATGAGCCCTGGCCCCCACCAAGGCCTGGGGTCTCCTTAGACACTGGAATAGGACTGAGCGAGGGAGGGGCTAGCCCTCTTCTAGTGCAGGGAGGAAGTGGTGGTGCTGCAGGAGGAGGTGGTGGTGGAGTTGGTGGTGTCAGCAGCAGTACTGGGGGTTCCCCGGCACCACGCACTCGACGGAATGGGGGTCCCGAGATTCCAGTGGCTGGAGCCGGTGGTGGAGAAAGGCCCACTCGGTCGGGCGTTGGAAGACCCTCGAGTGTTGGAGGGGGAAGAACACCCTCCATAGGCACAGGGGCATGTGGACCCCAGCGACCGTTATTGCTCCAAACAACAGGAGATGGCAGCGGCTGGCTTCCTCTTTCTTGAGATGGCGGTGGCGGTGGCTCTGCACAGGGGGAAAGTAACACAGAAGTGTGAAATTCTTTACCCTTTTGAGCGTCATTTTTTTCTTATTTATATACTAGGTACTCCAGTGATAGACTCTCGATACTTTTCCATGAAAAACTGAATTAATTCAGAACATGTCTAGGGTAACAACCGCCAGGACCAGAAAAAAAGGTAGCTCACCCTGGCGTCTCATCTCCTGTCTGCCAGCCTCTAGCCCTCCCTGGTCCTCAAGGAAGTCATAAAGAAGCTTGGAGGTCTCTATGTCACAAAGCTGCACATCACTGATCCCAGCCCTGAAGAAAAGGCTCCGCTGATCCGGGTCTAGGGTGTTCACCTGTTCCAGTGGGAAAAAAGGGTCAGAGAAGGTTGAAAAAATACAGTGAATTAGGAAGGGCCATAGAGTAATTCCATATCTATCACTGGGAGTTATCCAACAGGGATGTGGGAAGGGCCAGGTCTGTGCATGTGATCTGAGTCTTGGTCCATGAGAGAGTATGTGGAAGTTGAGCCGAGTCCAGCAGTCTCTGGAGCTACTCATGTCAAATCCGTTCTGAGGATCCCAGCCCACGTGGCTGACATGTCTAGGAGAGGGAAGGTGTGTCAATTCAACCACGGGCTCATCCCTCACCTCTTGCATCTCTCTTGCTCTCTCTTTTCCAGAGGGGCTCTGAAGGGCCCCTTGAGCAACTACCTTGCTGCACATTCATCCCTCAGACCACTGATTTGTCCATCCTCTGTCCCTCCACCCACATCTGTTTAGGAATTTGCCCAACACCCTCTCTAGTCTCATTTTTCTACTTGTCTACCCATCTGCTCATGAATTTAGCTTTTCTTCCTTCCTTCCTCCTTGCTGTCCTTCCCTCCTCTTCCTGATCCCCTCCTTCACTCTCTTTCTCCTCTGTGGGTTGACTTTTGAGAGAGGGTCTCTTGTAACCCAGGCTAGACTCTAACTTTCTTTCTCTCTTTTTATTTTAATATTTGTTTCAAGACAGGCTGTGTCTGTGGAGCCTTGTGTGACCCTGACTCACGTTGTAGACCAGGCTGGCCCTGAACCCACAGAGATCTGTTTGCCTCTGCCTCCTGAGTGCTGGGAATAAAAGTGTGCAACATCCATCTCCCCAGGTCTACATTTTCATTATTAAACATTTCTTTTTTTAAATTTATTCATTTTTGTATCAATCACAGGTTAGGTACTTTGCATCCCAGGCATAGCCCCATCCCTCATTCCCTCCCACCCCCCACTCCCTCCCTCATCTCCCTCCTCCCCGCACCCACCAAGTCCACCAACAAGGGAGGACCTCCTCCCCTTCCATCCAACCCCAGCTCATCCTGTCTCCTCAGGGCTGGCTGCAATGTCCTCCCCTGGGATCTAGCCAGTCTGTCACTCCCCGGCTTGTGTGGGGGAGGGTCCAAGAGTCAGCCATCAAGTTCATGACTGAAACAGTCCCTGTTTCCCTCACTAGGGTCTTCAGTCCTACACCGAGCTATCATGGGCCCCATCTGAGTGGGGGTTCCAGGCCACATCCACACATGGTCCTTGATTGTAGAAACCGTCTCATACAAGACCCCTGTGCCCTGCTCAGTTTGGTCTTTGTGGAGCTCTTGTTCTCCCCAAGTCTCCCCAACCTCCCCCAGATCTATCATTACTTCTCTGCCAAAGTATTGATTGCTTGTCCCAATATCTGCTCTGATACATCGCTACATTGACCCCCTCAGAGGTCCTCCTGTCCTGTTTCTTGTTTTCTCCTCCACTCAATGTCCATCCCATTTGTTCATACAAACAAGCATTGATCATACCAACCTGGGTCCTCCTTCCTGTATATCCTCTCTAGGTGTGTAGATTTCAGCTTGCAAACCGAATCCAAGAGCACATAAAAGATATCATCCACCATGACCAAGTAGGCTTCATCCCAGGCATTCAAGGCTGGTTCAATATATGGAAATCCATCAATGTGATCCACCATATAAAGAAACTGAAGGAGAAAAACCACATGATCATCTCCCTAGATGCCAAAAAAGCATTTGACAAAATCCAACACCCATTCATGTTTAAAGTCTTGGAGAGACTAGGGATACAAGGCACATACCTAAACATAGTAAAGGCAATATACAGCAAGCCTATAGCTAACATCAAACTCAATGGAGAGAAACTAACATCAATCCCACTGAAATCAGGGACTAGGCAAGGCTGCCCATTATCTCCATATCTCTTCAACATAGTACTTGAAGTGCTAGCTAGAGCAATAAGACAACTAAAGGAAGGAGATCAAGGGGATACAAATTGGAAAGGAAGAAGTCAAAGTATCACTATTTGCAGACGATATGATAATATACATGAGTGACCCCAAAAAATTCAACCAGAGAACTCCTTCAACTGATAAACACCTTCAGTAAAGTGGCTGGATACAAAATCAACTCAAAAAAATCAGAAGCCCTCCTGTACACCAAAGACAAAAGGGCCAAAAAGGAAATTAGGGAAACAACAACCTTCACAATAGCCTCTAATAACATAAAGTACCTTGGGGTGACTCTTACCTTCATAATTCTTCATAGAAAACATTTCTAAGCACTCCTTTGGATATAGTTTTGAAGACTAGGAACAGTTCTGGATTCCAGTTTTGTTTTGTTTTTCTTTATGAAGTGGTGGACTGTGGAATTTCAGTTGGCAACCTGCAATATTCTTATATGTAATGCATAAGCTAGGAAGCAGGCTAGAGGGAGGCATCTAGCCTGGGTTCTAGATTGAGTTCCATGTTTCCTGGAAGCAAGGCAGAGGTAAAATTCTGCAGGTGAGAGGGTGATCGTGCCAGTCATACTCAGAATCCTGGTGTGTGTGTGTGTGTGTGTGTGTGTCTGTGTGTGTGTGTGTGTGACAGTGTTCACTGTGTATCTCATCTCATATTGTGTCAGTCTGAAAAATCATTAACACTAGGCATGGTGTAATGCATGTTTAATCCCAGCATGTGGGAGATGCAGGCAGCAAGATCAAGGATTCAAGGCCACGCTGACCTGTGAACAGCAAGTCCAAGAAGCTCCACACCACTGCAGGAAACCCTGTCTCAAAATGGCAAAACAGCAAGCAGATTGATAGGGGTGGGGACTTTCCTACGCATTATCCACACTCATC
This sequence comes from Pachyuromys duprasi, assembly GCA_028658305.1. Lineage (NCBI taxonomy): Eukaryota > Metazoa > Chordata > Mammalia > Rodentia > Muridae > Pachyuromys > Pachyuromys duprasi. The sequence goes on from CM053742.1 coordinate 94,709,756, forward strand.
CTCAAACTGGGCTTTTTATGTTTGGACATTAGCATGGGCTTCCTCCACCTGGAATGCCTTTTCCTCTAGATATATCCCTGATCAACCCTTCTCTCTCAGCACACCTCACCTCTTCCAAACTGGTCTTCTCAGGTTGTTCCATCGAAATGTTGTCTTTCATCTGTGCCTCAACACTCCACAGCACTGACTCGGACCAGTAAATATCTTTCTTGTTCCTCAGCTCTCATCTCGTGGCCCTTTTAGTCATGTCTGGTGATTAATATCTTTTTCTAAAAGTCAGATGCCTGTAGGAAATAGAGGCTAGTGGCTTTGACGTAAAGCACTTTCCCCACACAGGCATGACTTTGATTCAAGCACCATGTAATAACCAAGGTCCATATTTCTTTGTTAGCCTTGGGGCCCTGTGAGTTTATCCCTTTACATAAGAGTATTTCTATAGGTATTGTCATTGTTCCGGTGGCTAAATAATATTGTTAGATATCATGAATATAGTCCTGTGGCACACGACTGTAATCTGAGCACTGGGGAGGCAGAGGCAGGCACATCTCTATGACTTTGAGGGGGGCCTGGTCTACAAAGAGAGTCCAGAACCGCCGAGGCTACATTGTTGGGAGCTGGCTAGCCCCAGGGCCCGATCTCCCCCCCCCCCCATCTCGGCCAAGCCTTTATCACACCCTGCTTGGTAAACAACGGTGAACCATACATTCCGAGGACAGCCTAAATCACAGATGTTATCTTTAGTTGTTGTAAAACCTTGTAAACAGCCTGATGTTGTGAAACCTTGTAAACAGCCTGATGTTGTAAAACCTTGTAAACAGCCTAATGTTGTCTTTAGTTATTGTAACACCTTGTAAGAATTTTCCACTGCTACTTACTCCTTTTTGATACCCCCCGCCCTGCCAGAAATTGCTTTTAAAAAGAAACTTCTCCCCAATAAAGATGGCACTTGACAGGCATTTGTCCGCTTGTGTTCGTTTCTCTTTCTCCCCCGTGTCGCGCAGGTACCACCCCCTTCGCGCCCACGAATAACTAGGTCCCGCGGGTCGGGGCACTACTTAGACTAATCTTGTCTATAATCCAGTCTCTCACAGCCCCCAAAAGATGATAAAGAAAAGGGACAGGAGTTGAACAGAGGAAAGGGAAGAGGAAAAGGAGGTGCATATATTTTCACTTAAAAAATATAAATACTTGTAGCCAGACATGGTGGCGCACATCTTTAATCCCAGCACTCAGGGAGGCAGAGGCAGTCAGATCTCTGTGAGTTCCAGACCAGCCTGGTCTACAAAGTGAGTCCAGGACCGTCAGGGCTACAGAGAGAAACCCTCTCTTGAAAAATCCAATATATATTTAAATGAGAAAAGAACAGGCAGGTTCTGCAGTTCTCATCTAGCATAGTACTAGGGAAGACAGGCACAGTAGCACCCCCAAAGCCGCTTAATAAACAGTTAGCTGAAGTGGTGAACTCCAGGTTCAGCGGATGCTGCTGGTAAAGGTCGTTAATCCCAGAACTCAAGAGAAAGAAGGAGGTAGATCTCTTGTGACTTCAAGGACAACATGGTCTACTTAGGAAGCCTAAGACAGTTAGAACTGTTGTATAGAGAAACCCTGCCTCAAAAAGCCACTAGATAGATAGATAGATAGATAGATAGATAGATAGATAGATAGATACATACATACATACATACATACATACATGTAGGCAAGTACGGTGGCATTTGGGAGACAGAAGAATAGAAATGTCTCAGAGTTCAGTCCCAGGTGATTTATATGACTCTTCAAGA
>CM053742.1:94711636-94726861 GCA_028658305.1 Pachyuromys duprasi
CAAAAAATCTTACAGAATAAAGAGCAATTGAGAAATATATATGTCTTACCAAAAAGCAAGTAGTGAAGGAAGGGCTTCCACATTGCTGTTCATCACTAAAGGAAGTCAGAATAGGAACTCAAACAGGGCAGGAACCTGGAGGCATTTGCTGAGGCAGAGGCCATGGAGAGGTGTTGCTTACTGGTTTGCTCAGCCAATTCTCTTATAGAACCCTGGACCACTACCCCAGGGAGGGCAACACCCGTCTTGGGCTGGGTCTTCTTCCAATGTTCACTCATTGAGAAAATGCCTCAAACTGGATCATATGGAGGCATTTCCACAAGTGAGGCCTCTTCCACTTTAAGAACTCTAGCCTGTATCAGGTAGACACAAACCCAGCCAGGACACTGACCAGGAACCATCATTGGCCCATGCACACACCACACAGAAAGGTGAGGCATGTACATGTGCACATTCAAATGAGTGAGCTTGCCTGTGTGTGCACACACACACACACCACATACTTGTTCTTTCTCTTTCTCTCACATACTCAGCACACATTTCTTCTATCTCATTTTCAATATCACACAAACACACACACACACACACACACACACACACACACAAATACACACCATTTAGGGAATGAAAATCATAGAGGCTAAAGTCAAATGTGTTGGCACATTTCTGGAGGGCCAGCTCTTAGAAGGCTGAAGATGGATGGTTGTCTAAGAAACACATACTGAAACTGCCAAAGTCCCTTTCCCCCAAATCATAACAAATGCTAAAGTCTCATTAAATAGGGGAAAGAGGAAGGAAAAGGAAAGAAAGATAGGACAAGTGACTGAAAGCCTAAAGGAATATACATATAAAAGGCTAACTAAACAAAATAAGATCAATGTACAAAAAGAATTGAGGGGAAAGAAGTCCAAGTCACACATTTAGGACATGAGCAAAAGCAGACACAGAGACACAAAGAGTTATTATATTCTTTAACCCTTGAGTCATGAGTTGAAATGTTGAGTTTGGAGGGTGGGTGTGGAAGCTAGTAGGGGAGGGAGATCTGGACCATAGAGTGAACAGAGGAAGAGGGATTGGTCTGCAGGAAGGAACAATGGTTCACTCATCCCATTCATCATCTTCTTCATCGTCCCGTTCATCTGGAAGAGGAAAGTTTCAGAATTTGACTCAGGATAGGAAGGTACATTCAAAGACCCTGAGAAACTTCCTATGGCCCAGGAGGTAAGGACTCAGCCATGGGCGCCTAAAAGTTTGTGAGAAGGGCACACTTTGTGAAAAATACGGATCCTTTTGGGAGGGAGTGTTTTTGCTGGGCAGGTCAAGTCCTTGCCGTATTGAAAAATAAAAGTTCGGCAGTCAGGTGTGCAGGCACATGCTGGAAATCCCAGCACTCTGGGAGGCAGAGGAAGGTGGATTTCTGTGAGTTCGAGGACACTCTTGTCTACAAAGAGTGTCCAGGACAGCTAAGGCTACGCAGAGCAGCACTCTCTCAGAAAAAAAAGAAAAGAAAAGAAAAAGAAGAAGAGAAAGTTGGGCTAGGTTACTGGCACATGCCTTTATTCTCAGCATTCTGGAGGCAAAGAAAACTTGATCTCTGAAAGTTTGAGGCTAGTATAGTCTACACAGACAATTCTAAGACATCCAGGGCTACATAACAGTGAGACTCTGTCTTTAAATCAAAAACAATCAGAATCCCCAAACAACAAAAATGTTAATGGAGCTGCACACAGTTGTGCATGTGTGTAAACTCAGCACACAGGAGGCTGATGTAGGAGGATAACAAATTTGAGACCAGTCCACATTATTCATAAAGAGTTCCAGACTAGTCTGGGCTATATACCTAGAACCTGTCTCAAACAAACAAATAAAGGCATCTGCTTCTGAGCCTAAAAACCTTAGCTCCTCTATGGGACTATAAAGTGGAAGGAAAGAACGGATCCCTATAAAAGTGTAGTCCAACATATGTGTGCACTGACACACACCACAATAAATGCACAAACACACAAGTCCAGGGACATGGCTCACTTAGTAGAGAGCTTGTCTAGGACTTAAGAAGGCTTGGGTTTGATTCCCAGCACCTCATATACTTGGAGGGCTGGTGCACACCTGCTGTCTCGACCCTAGGGCAGCAGAGGCAGGAAGATTGGAGGCTCAGTATCCTGTAGCTTGTGCTATAGGAGACCTTGCCTCAAATGACCACTCTGTGTCCTTAGTTTGATACTCATGCTAACCACCTAGATATTGAATTTGGCAAGGTAAAATGTTAGCAAAAGTGGGGTAATTTATTGTAGCTTTTTGGTGAATTAATGCTAATGAGAATTTTGTCATATTATGAGATTGTTTCCAATATCACATACTGGATTCACTTTAGTCTTGTGGGTATACTTAGGTTAATTTATTGTGAAGTCACAGTTGGCATTGTTGTTAATCTGTTTTCAACCTATAGGAAATAGGCCAAAATCAGTATTACCCTCACATACTGGGTTAAGGAATGTGTACTCGGCACATTGAGCTCCTAACATTGTAGGAATTCTATGTGAGTGCATGACAGTACCCACAGAGCACAGAACATTATTGTATAGAGAAGATGGCCCCTGTACAATGACCACATGAAAATTCAGGAAGCATCCTTCCATATTTTTGCATAAAAGCTCCATTTTATTATCACACAATGGGTTGATGTGACTCTGTGAATTATTGGATTTAATGTTAATAATACTGGCAAAGACGGAGGTGTTTCTCTTATGTAAATTATGTTTTTATGTATTTGTGGATGGGCCATGTGCAAGAGTGGAGGTCAGAGGATAAGTTGCACAAACTGGGTCTCTACTTCCACCATATGAATGCTGGATATCACTCAAACTTTGGTCATCAGGCTTGGCAGACAAGTTCCTTTACCAACAGAGCCATCCCTCCAAACCATTGTGTGCGTGCGTGCATGCGTGCGTGCGTGCGTGCGTGCGTGTGTGTGTGTGTGTGTGCATATTGTGACTATTTTGTTTCTTGAGACAGGGCTTCCCTTTGGTTCTCCTCGAAGTAAACTAGGATGGACTCGATCTCACAGAACTCTGCCTAACTCTGTGTTAGGATTAAAGGTGTGTACTACCACACCAGCCTACCGAAGATGGAGTTCATATTTTATTTTTTTTGTTTTATTTAGTTTGTTTGTCTCTTTGTTTTGACAGAGGATTCCTCTGAGTTGCCTTGAATGTCCTGATCTCATTTTGGAGACCAAGCTAGCCTCAAACTCACAACAATCTGCCTGCCTCTGCCTCTCTGAGTGATGGGACTACAGGCACACACCACGATGACCCACTTGAGTTCTTAGTTTTAAAGTTTCTTATTTTATGTATCAGTGTTTTCCTGCATGCACATTTGTGCACCAAGTACATGCCTGGTATCTGTGGTGGTCTAAGGAACCTGCTGAACACCTTGGAGCTAGAGTGATAGTTGTGAGGTACCAACTGAGCACTTGGGGTTGAACCTATATCATCTGGAAGACTCCAGAGATGGAGTTCTTATAATAGGAGACTTAACACGTCTATGTCCTTAAGCCATAAGGTAAACAAATCAAAGCAGGTTCACCAAGAGGCTGAAACTGACCAGCTTCACCAGGACCCCTTCCTCTGAGAATAAGCAACAAAGGTATTGTGAGTTATTCTCCTGACAGGCCAAATACAAAGACTCAGATCAGACCAGCTGCCTGGAAGATGTTTGGAGGAACTGAGTCAAACGTGGAAAAGACAATCTCCAGCCTGATGAACCATCTGCAGGCTATGCAGTGTGCTCCAGCTTCCCAGCTTTCATGATCTGTCACTTGGCCCAGGTTGGCTTTGGTGATATATCTGTCTGTGAGTCATTTCTGCTCCTGTAACCCTTCTCTACCCCTGTAAGCAGCCGCAATAAAACTCATTTTTTCACATAGTTGCACTTTGGTGGTACCTGTATTCTGGTGTCATGGGCTCCCTATTTGGAGTGAGTAGATGGTGGGGATCTGTTTCCCCGGGGAAAGTCTCCTTACACAATGAGCGTTACTATCAATGAACATGTGTGGCTAATGTTTCACATTGTGGACATACGACCACTGCACATGTTAATATTATTGTCAAAGAGATACTTAATTACATTACTGTTGCCCGATGACTAACTATTAACTGATATGGCTGTTACTAGGCTGAGGAGGGCACCAGCTCCTCCCTGGCTTGCAAAAGGAAAATTTGTGTTGAAAGTATCATCTAGGTGGTAAATGTCTGGTTGGTTTTGTTCTGTTTTTTCATTGATCAGAGGTGATCCTAAAGCCTCGAGCATGCTAGGCAGAAGGCGTAATAGGCAGAAGGTGGAAACAACCCAGATGCCCCTCAACTGAGGAGTGGATACACAAATTGTAGTACACCTAGACAATGGAATATTACTCAGCAATAGCAAACAACGATATCATGAAATTTGCAGGTAAATGGTGGGAACTGGAAAGGATCATCCTAAGTGAGCTATCCCAGAAGCAGAGAGACACACACGGTATATACTCACTCATATAAACATATACTATAGGATGAACCTACTAAAATCAGTACACCTAAAGCAACTAATCAAGAGGGAGGGCTCTTGCTTAAAATGCCCAATCCCTATGAAGAAGGACAAAGGGGATGGACATTGGACGAAGGAGAGGGCAGGCAATGGGTCAGGAGTCTGCCACGGAGGGCCTCCGAAGAGCTCTGCCCTGCAGACTGTGGAAGCAGATGCTGAGAGTTATGGCCAAAACTCGGGCAGAGTGTAGCGAATCTTACGAGGGGAGTGGGAAATAGTGGGATCTGGAGAGGACTGGAACTCCACAAGGAGAGCAATAGAACCAAGTGGTCTGAGCACAGGGGTCTTTCCTGAGACTGATGTCCCAACTAAGTACCATGCATGGAGGTAGCCTAGGACCCCTGCACAGGTGTGGCCCATGGCAGTGCAGTGTCCAAGTGGATTCCATAGTAATAGGAATAGAGACTGTCTCTGACATGAACTGATTGGCCTGGTTTTTGATCTCCTCCCATTGTCAGGGGAGCAGCCTTGTCGGGCCACAGGGAAAGAGAATGAGGCCACTCCTGATGAGATCTGATGGACTGTCGTGGGAGGGAAGGAAAGGAGGACCTCCCCTATCAGCGGTCTTGGGGAAGGACATTGGTGCAGGGGGGTTAGGAAGTTAGGGGTTAGAAGTTAGTAAGAGGGAGAGAACTACAGTGGTATATAAGGTAAATAAAGTGTAATTAATAAAGAATATAATAAAAAGCCACTTGATAGATAAATAAATAAATAAATAAATACATACATACATAAATACATACATACATAGATGCATAGATAAATAGACGGAGAGAGTGATGTAGCCAGGTATGATTGCATTAGGGAGAGAGAAACAGACAGATCTTGCAGACTTTAGTCCCAGGTGGTCTATATAGGAACTTCCAGGACAACTAGAGGAAAGACTGTGTCAAATAGCAAAAAAAAAAAAAATCTTACAAACTAAAGAGCAATGGAGAAATATATGTCTTACCAAAAAGCAAGTAGGGAAGGAAGGAGTTTATTTGGCTTCCATGTTGCTGTTCCTCACTAAAAGAAGTCAGAATAGGAACTCAAAAAGGGCAAGAACCTGGAGGCAGGAGATGAGGCAGAGTCCATGGAGAGGTGTTGCTTACTGGTTTGCTCAGCCAGCTCTCTTATTGAACCCTGCACCACTTCCCCAGGGATAGCAACACCCATCTTGGGCTGGGTCTTCTTCCATTGTTCACTAATTGAGAAAATGCCTTAAACTGGATCATATGGAGGTATTTCCACAAGTCAGGCCTCTTCCAGTTTGAGGACTCTAACCTGTATCAGGTAGACAGAGAACAAGTCAGGACATTATCCACGAACAACCATTGGCCGTTGCACATACCACACAGAATGGTGAGAATGTGCATGTGCACACTCAAATGAGTGAGCTTGCCTGTGCGTGTAAAGACACACCACATACTTGTTCTTTCTCTTTCTCTCACACACTCACCACACATTTTTTTCTCTCATTCTCAATATCACAAACCACACACACACACACACACACACATGTGCACGCACCAAAAAGGGACTAATAATCATAGAGAATAAAGCCAAATGTTGTGGCACATTTCTGGAGGGCCATCTCTTAGAAGGGTGAAGCAGGATGGTTTTCTAGGAAACATACTGAAACTGACAAAGTCCCTACCCCCAAATCATAACAAATGCTGAAGTCTCATTAAATAGGGTGAAGAGGAAGGAAAAGGAAAGAAAGATAGGACAAGTGACTGAAACCCTAAAGTAATATACACATGAAAGGCTAAATAAACGAAATAAGATCAATGTACAAAAGGAACTGTGTGGAAAGAAGTCCAAATCACACATTTTGGACACGAACAAAACCACACTCAGAGACGCAGAGACTTATTATATTCTTTTAATCCTGAGTCATGAGTTGAAATGTTGAGTTTGGAAGGTAGTGTGGAAGCTAGTAGGGGAGGGGGATCTGGACCATAGAGTGAACAGAGGAGGAGGGATTGGTCTGCAGGAAGGAACAATGGTTCAGTCATCCCATTCATCATCGTCTTTATCCTCCTGTTCATCTGGAAGAGGAAAGGTTCAGAATTTGACTCAGAATAGGAAGGTAACATTCAAAAGCCCTGAGAAACTTCCTGTAGCCTAGGAGGAAAGGACTCAGCCATAGGCGCCTGAAGGTATCTGATAAGGTCACACTTTGGGAAAAATAGGGATCCTTTTGGGAGGGAGTGTTTTGGCTGGCAGTTCAAGTCCATGCAGTATTATAAAAAAGTTAGGCATTCAGGTGTGCTGACATATGCTAGAATTCCCAGCACTCTGGGAGGCAGAAGAAGGTGGGTCTCTATGAGTTTGAGGACAGCCTGGTCAAAAAAGGGAAGCCAGGATAGCCAAGGCTACACAGAGAAATACTCTCTCCCGGAAAAAACAAAAACAAACAACAACAACAACAACAAAAACCAAAACAGAAAAAAGAAAATGTTAGGCTAGTTTAGTAGCACATGCCTTTTTTATTAATGTAATTTATATATTTTTATATCACTCACAGGTTAGGCACTTTACACCCCAGTCATAGCTCCCTCCCTCCTTCCCTCTCACTCTCCCCATCCCTCCCTCATCTCTTCCCTGCAGCCTTCAAGTCCACTGAAGAGGGAGGACCTCCTCCCCTTCCATCCGACCCCAGATCATCTTGTCTCCTCAGGGATGGCTGCAATGTCCTCCCCTGGGATCTAGCCAGGCTGTTACTCCCTGGCGTGAATGGGGAGGGTCAAAGAGCCAGCCATCGAGTTCATGACTGAAACAGTCCCTGTTTCCCTTACTAGGGTCTTCAGTTGGACACCGAGCTACCATGGGCCACATCTGAGCGGGGGTTCTAGGCCATATCCATACATGGTCCTTGGTTGGAGAAAGTGTCTCATATAAGACTCCTGTGCCCTGCTCTTTGGTCTTTGTGGAGCTCTTGTTCTCCCCAAGTCTCACTAACTTCCCCTATTTTTATTATTACTTCCCGCCCTCTGCCAAAAGCTTGATTGTGAGTCTTAATATCTGCTTTGATACATTGCTATATTGATTCTTTCAGAGGTCCTCTTTGGTATGCTCCTGTCCTGTTGCTTGTTTTCTCCTCCATTCAATGTCCATCCTATTTGTCCATCTAAATGAGCATTGATCATACCATCCTGGGTCCTCCTTCTTGTATATCTTCCCTAGGTGTGTAAATTTCAGCAAGACCATCCTATCCTATAGGTCTATATAAGTGAGTATATACCATATGATTCTTTCTGCTTTTGGGATACCTCACTTAGGATGATCGTTTCCAGGTCCCACCATTTGCCTGCGAATTTCATGATTTCCTCCTTTTAATTGCTGAGTAGTATTCCATTGCGTAAAAGTACCACAATTTCTGTATCCATTCCTCAACTGAGGGACATCTGGGTTGTTTCCAGGTACTGGCTATTACAAATAGAGCAGCTACGAACATAGCTGAGCAAATGTCCTTGTTGTGTACTTGAGCATCTTTTTGATATGTGCCTAAGAGTGATATAGCTGGGTCTTGAGGAATCACTATTCCTAATTGTCTAAGAATGCAGTGGCACATGCCTTTATTCTCAGCATTGTGGAGGCAAAGACAAGTTGATGTCTGTAAGTTTTAGGCCAGTCTAGTCTACAGAAATAGTTCTAGAACAGGCAGGGCTACATAACAGCAAGACTCTGTCTTTAAATCAAAAATAAACAAAATCCCAAGGAACAAAAGTGTTAATGGAGCTGCACACACTGGAGAATGTGTATAACTTTAGCACACAGGAGGTTGAGGCAGGAGGATAATGAATTTGAGACCAGGTCAAATTATGCATTCTGAATTCCAGACTAGTCTGTGCTATATACCTAGAACCTGTCTAAAACAAACAAATAAAAGCACCTGTTCCTGAACCTAAGAACCTTAGCTCCTCTATTGTAGTATAAAGTGGAAGGAGAGAACTGATCCCTTCAAATGTGGTGTCCAACACACCTGTGCACTGACGCACACACACACATGGGAAAGAAATAAATGAACAATACACATGGCTAGGGACATGGCTCACTTAGTAGACAGCTTATCTAGGACTTAAGAAGGCTTGGGTTTGATTCCCAGCACCTATATACTTGGAGGGGTGGTACACACCTGCTATCTCAGCCCTAGGGAAGCAGAGGTAGGAAGATTGGAGGCTCAGTATCCTGTAGCTTGTGCTATAGGAGACCTTGCCTCAAATGACCACTCTATGTCCTTAGTCCCGATACTCATGCTAACCACCTTGGTACTGAATTTGGCAAGTAAATGTGTTAGCAAAAGTGGAGTAATTTATTATAGTTTCTTGGTGAATTAATGCTAATATCATTGGTTCGGAATGAAGCTAAAGAGAACATTGTCAAATTATGAGATTTGGTCAAATATCACATACTGTACTCACTTTAGTCTTGTGGGTATACTTAGGTTAATTTATTGTGAAGTCAAAGTTGGCATTAATGTTAATCTGTTTTCAACCTATAGGAAATAGGCCAATATCAGTATTACCCTCACATATTGGGTTAAGGAAAGTGTTCTTGGCACATTGAGCTCTTAACATTGTAGGAAATCTAGGTGAGTGCCTGACAGCACCCACAGAGCACTTGGAATGATACAGAGAATATTAGTGTTCAGAGAAGATGGCCCCTGTACAATGACCACATGAAAATTCAGGAAGCATCCTTCCATATTTTTGCACAAAAAGCTCCATTTTATTATCACACAATGGGTTGATGTGACTCTGTGAATTATTGGATTTAATGTTAATAATATTGGCAAAGACGGAGGTTTTTCTTTAGTAAATTATGTTTTTATGTATTTGTGGATGGGCCATGTGCAAGAGTGGAGATCAGAGGATAAGTTGCAGGAACTGGGTCTCTACTTCCACCATATAAATGCTGGATATCACTCAATCTCTCGTCATCAGGCTTGACAGACAAGTTCCTTGACCACCAGAGCCATCCCTCTAACCAATTGTGTATGTGTGTTTATGTGCATATTTTGAAGGTTTTGTTTCTTGAGACAGGGCTTCCTTTGGCTCTTCTGGAAGTAAACCAGGATGGACTCGATCTCACAGAACTCTGCCTAAATCTGCCTCCCCAAGTGTTAGGATTAAAGGTGTGTACTACCACACCAGCCCAACAAAGATGGAGTTCATATTTTATTTTTTGTTTTGTTTCGTTTGATTGTTTCTTTGTTTTCACAGGGGGTTACTCTGAGTAGCCTTGGATGTCCTGGTCTCAGTTTGGACACTACGCTGGCCTCAAACCCACAACAATCTGCTTGCCTCTGCCTCTCTGAGTGATGGAATTACAGGCACACAGCACAAAGACCCTCTTGAGTTCCTAGTTTTTAAAGTTTATTATTTTATGTATCAGTGTTTTCCTGCATGCACATTTGTGCACCAAGTACATGCCTGGTATCTGTGAAGGTCTAAGGAACTTGCTGCATCATTTGGAGCTAGAGTGATAGTTGTGAGGTACCATCTGAGCACTGGGGGTTGACCTAGGTCATCTGGCAGACTCCAACGATGAAGCTCTTTTTAATAGGGGAGACTTAACATGTCTATGTCCTTAAGCCGAAAGGTAAGCAACTCAAAGCAACTTCACCAAGGCTCTGAAACTGACCAACTTCACCAGGACCCCTTCCTCTGAGAATAGCAATAAATGTATTATGAGTCATTCTCCCGACAGGCCAACTACAAAGAGTCATATCAGACCAGCTGCCTGAAAGATGTGTATACTAACTGAGTCACTTGGGAAAGACATTCTCCAGACTGTTGAGCTGCCTGCAGGCTATGCAGTGTGCTCCAAGTTCCCAGTTTTCATGACCTGTCACTGGGTGGCTTTTGGAGATATAGCTGTCTCTGAGTCATTTCTGCTTCTGTAACCCTTCTCCTCTATCCCTTCAAGCAGCTGCACTAAAACTCATTGTTTCACATAGTTGCACTTTGGTGGTGTCTGTCCTCTGGTCTGTCATGGGCTCCTTATCTAGAGTGAACTACCTTTAGCTCTTTTCAAGCCAGCTCTAGACACCAATGGAGTGAGGTCCCTATTGAGGCAGATTGGACTCATCTGATGACTGGATGGATTTATTCCTCTTCTGTATCACATACATCAGGGCACCCACGAGGCCCTCCGACGTCTGAGCACGCGGATACTGCACAGAGTTCCCTGTGGCTCCCCAAATCTGCAGGGAGAGATTGGAGCTCACAGAGCTCATCAGGACTGTGGAAAGAGCACTTCTCCTGCCCGTTCTTCATTTCTTCCCTCACACACCCAAGTCTCCTTCAAGGGATCACACCAATCTCCCAATTTATCATCGCATCCCCCCCAAAGCCTGGTTCATTTATCCATCTCAGCCGTGGCCCACAAATTGCCCTACCTTACACGGACCCCTATTTCTCTAGGCTGCCCATCTTTACCTTATTGAGCTGAATTCCCTGCCGGATTTGATCCAGAAATGAGCCCTGGCCCCCACCAAGGCCTGGGGTCTCCTTAGACACTGGAATAGGACTGAGCGAGGGGGGGGCTAGCCCTCTTCTAGTGCAGGGAGGAAGTGGTGGTGCTGCAGGAGGAGGTGGTGGTGGTGGAGTTGGTGGTGTCAGCAGCAGTACTGGGGGTTCCCCGGCACCACGCACTCGACGGAATGGGGGTCCCGAGATTCCAGTGGCTGGAGCGGGTGGTGGCGAAAGACCCCCTAGGCCGGGCATTGGGAGAACCCAGAGTGTCTGTGGGGGCAGAACATCCTCCATAGGAACAGGGGGCTGTGGACCCCAGCGACCCTTATTGCTCCAAAAAGAGGAGATGGCAGCGGCTGGCTTCCTCTTTCTCGAGATGGCGGTGGCAGTGGCTCTGCACAGGGGGAAAGTAACACAGAAGTGTGAAATATTTTACTCTTTTGAGTTTTATTTTTTTCTTATTTGTAAACTAGGTACTCCAGTGATAGACTCTCGATTCTTTTCCATGAAAAACCGAGTGTCTTATGTATACTTCTAGGGTAAAAAGACCAAGGATGAGAAAAAAGGTAGGTCACCCTGGCGCCTCATCTCCTGTCTTCCAGCCTCTAGCCCACCCTGGTCCTCAATGAAGTCATAAAGAAGCTAGGAGGTCTCTATGTCACAAAGCTGCGCATCACTGATCCCAGCCCTGGAGAAAAGGCTCTGCACATCTGGGTCTAGGTTGTTCACCTGCTCCAGTGGGAAAAAGGGGGCACAGAAGGTTGAAAGAATAAAGTGAATTTGGAAGGACCACAGAGTAATTCCATATCCATCACAGGGAAGTATCCAAGAGGCTTGCGGGAAGGGTCAGGTCTGGGCGTGGGATCTGAGCATTGAAGCTTGAGAGAGTATGTGGAAGTTGAGCCGAGTCCAGTGGTCTCTGAAGGTACTCACGTCACATCGGGTCTGAGGATCCCAGCCCTCGTGGCTGCCATGTCTAAAGGAAGGAAGGTGTGTCAATTCAACCACAGGGTCTTCCCTCATCTCTTGCCCTCTCTTTCCCAGAGGGGCTCCGAAGGGTCCCTTGAGCAACTACCTTGCTTCACATCATCTCTCAGACAAATGATTTGTCCATACTCTGTACCTCTACCCTTATGACCACACACAGCTGTTTATAAATTTGCCCAACACCCTCTCTAGTCTCTTTTGTCAACTTGTCTACCCATCTACTCATGAATTTACCTTTTCTTCCTTCCTTCCAACCTTCTGCCCTTCCCTCCTCTTCCTGTTCCCCTCCCTCCCTTTCTGTCTCCTCTGTGAGTTGTCTTTTGAGACTGGATCTCTCGTAACCCAGGCTAGCCTCCAACTTTCTTTCTTTATTTAGTTTGTGTGTTTGTGTCAAGACAGGCTTTCTCTGTGGAGCCTTGTGTGACTTGGACACACTTAGTAGACCAGGCTGGCACCAAACCCACAGAGGTCTGCTTGCCTCTGCCTCCTGAGTGCTGGGAATAAAGCTGTGCAACATCCCTCTCCCCAGGTCTAGGTTTTAATATGCAAATAATTCTAAGAATTCCTTTGGAAATAGTTTTAAAGACTAGGGACAATTATGGATTCATGTTTTTTTTTTTTTTTTTTTTTATGAAGTGGGGACTGTGTGATCTCAGTTGGCAACCTGGAATACCATAAGAAATAAATAAGACTACTGGCTTTGACAGTAAAGTGATTGCCACACACACACACACACACACACACACACACACACACACACACACACACACACACACGATGTTGATTCAAGTTGCATGTAAGAAGCAAGGTTCATATTTCTCTTGTTTAGAGATGGGGCACTGTGAGATTACCCCTTTCCATAATAGTATTTCTATTGGTATTGTCATTGTTCAGGTGGCTAAATATTATTGTTAGATAACATGGATGTAGGACCGTGGCACATGCCCATAATCCCAGCACTGCATAGGGAGAGGCAGGCAGATCTCTGTGACTTTGAGAAGGGCCTGGTCTACAAAGAGAGTCCAGAACAGTCAAGGTTATACAGACAAACCCTGTCTATAATCCAGTCCTCCACAGCCCCCAAAATAATAGAAAGAAAAAGGGCAGGAGTTGAACAGAGGAAAGGGAAGAGGAAAATGAGGTGCATATATTTTAACTTAAAAAGAATAAATATTTGTAGCCAGACATGGTGGTGCACATCTTCAATCCCAGTACTCAGGGAGGCAGAGGCAGTCATATCTCTCTGAGTTCCAGACCAGCCTGGTCTACAAAGTGAGTCCAAGATTGTCAAGGGTACACAGAGAAACCCTCTCTTGAAAAATCCGATATATATTTAAATGAGAATTGGAGGGGCAGTCTCAGCAGGTCACATTAGGTCCAGCCCTAGGGAAGACAGGGACAGGAGCATCCCGAAGCTTGCTAATAAGCCAGTTAGCTGAAATGTGGAACTACAGGTTCAGTGGATGTTGGTGGTAAAGACCTTTAATCCCAGAACACAAGAGGAAGAAGAAGGCAGATCTCTGTGACTTCAAGGACCGCCTGGTCTACACAGCAAGTCTAGGACAGCCAGGACTGTTATACAGAGAAAATCTGCCTCAAAAAGCCACTAGATAACAGATTGGGAAAGGATCTTCACCAATGCTATATCTGACAGAGGACTAATATCCAGTACTTATAACGGACTTAAAATATTAAACAGCAACAAATCAAATCATCCAATTAAAAATGGGGTACAGAGGTAAAGAGAGAACTCTCTATAGAGGAATATTGAATGGCAGAGAAACACTTAAAGAAATGCTCAACATCCTTAGTCATCAGGGAAATGCAAATCAAAACAACCCTGAGATTTCACCTTACACCTATCAGAATATCCAAGCTCAAAAACTCAAGTGACAACACATGCTGGAGAGGATATGGCTGTCCACTGTCTCCATATCTCTTCAACATAGTACTTGAAGTCCTAGCTACAGCAATAAGACAACTAAAGGAGATCAAGGGGATACAAATCAGAAAGGAAGAGGTCAAAGTATCCCTATTTGCAGATGATATATTAGTATACATGATTGACCCCAAAAATTCAACCAGAGAACTCCTTCAACTGATAAACACCTTCATCAAAGTGGCTGGATACAAAATCAACTTAAAAAAAACCAGAAGCCCTTATATACACTAAAGACGAAAGGGCCGAGAAAGAAATTAGGGAAACAACACCCTTTACAATAGCCACTAATAACATAAAGTACCTTGGGGTGACTCTAACCAAGCAAGTCAAATATCTGTTTGAGAAAAACTTCAAGTCTCTGAAAAAAGAAATTGAAGAAGATATCAGAAGATGGAAAGATCTCCCATGCTCATGGATTGGTAGGATTAGCATAGTGAAAATGGCCATTGTGCCAAAAGCAATCTACAGATTCAATGCAATGCCCATCAAAATACCAACACAATTCTTTACAGACCTTGAAAGAAAAATTCTCAACTTCATATGGAGAAACAAAAAACCCAGAATTTCCAAAACGATCCTCTACAAGAACAGATCATCTGGAGGTATCTCCATCCGAGATCTCAAGCTGTATTACAGAGCAATAGTTATAAAAACAGCATGATATGGGCATTGAAACAAAATAGTCGATCAATGGAACTGAATAGAAGACCCAGAAATAAACCCTCACACCTACGGAAACTTGATTTTTGATAAAGAAGCCAAATCCATCCAATGGAAAACAGACAGCATCTTCAACAAATGGTGCTGGACCAACTAATGTCTATATGCAGAAAAATAAAAATAGATCCATATTTATCACCCTGCACAAAACTAAAGTGCAAGTGGATCAAAGACCTCAACAGAACACCAGACACATTTAAATGGTTAGAAGAAAAAGTGGGAAAGACCCTAGATCTCATTGGCACAGGAGAAAACTTCCTGAACAGAACACCAACAGCACAGGGTCTACGATCAACAATCAATAAGTGGGACCTCATGAAGCTGAAAAGCTTCTGTAAAGCAAAGGACACTGTCATCCTAACGAAATGACAGCCAACAGATTGGGAAAGGATCATTACCAATCCCACTTCTGACAGAGGGCTAATATCCAGTATATATAAAGAACTCAAGAAGTTAAAAAGCAAGAAACCCAGTAATCCAATTAAAAAATGGGGTATGGAGCTAAAAAGAGAACTGACTGTAGAGGAT
>CM053742.1:94727361-94739333 GCA_028658305.1 Pachyuromys duprasi
AAAGAAAGAAAAGAAAGAAAGAAAAGAAAGAACGAACTACTGAGGTGTTTCCTGAGGCCAGGGGTAAATGGGTATTTTAGAAGCCCTAAGTCCTAGTTGGGCAAGTGGGGACTGAGTGTGCACAGAACACATCTGTAGAGACAAGAATGACTTGTACTGGGTTGAGGACTGAACTCTGCGTGCTTAGTGTTTCACAGGCCTTAAAGTCCATTTTGAGCAATACACACCTCAGTAGCTAATGGGCTACAAGCAAAATTTGGGGTCATCCAACCTGGTTCTAGCTTGGGCTCTGTCTCTTGTCATCAGTGTCCTTTCTGGTGAGCTCTGAGTACCTCAGTTCCCTCTTCCACGGGAAAGAAAATAATACTAGTTAAAGTCTTTGACATGAATGAGACCATTGGTGTAGTGTGATAAATATGAGGGCAAAGTCTAGCAGGTTATAGTTATTTTTCAAATAATGATAATTAGGTTATTATATAATTATACATCATTATTATTTTGAGGCAGTCTTATGTAGTCCAGACTGGATTCAAACTTGCTATGTAGTTGACGATGGCTACTATGTCCTGAGTGCTGGGATCACAGTGCGTTGTCAGTTACCAAACCTGGGTAGGTTATTATTGTTATTTCTTAAAGCTTTTTAAAATTTGTGTTTAATTTTATTTCCTGTACATTAGCAGATCCCTTAGAATTGGCATTACAGACAGTTGTGAGCTGCCTTGTGGGTGCTGGGAAACGAACCCGGATATTTTGGAAGAGCAGACAGTTCTATTAACCACTGAGCCATCTCTCCAGCCCCATTATTTATTGTTATTTTTATAAAATATTTTAAGCAACGTTCAGTATCCCCACAAGTCCCTTCCATCCCCCCTCCATCCCTCCCGTAATCTCTGCTCAGCAGGTCAGGCAGGAGGATCTCGAGTTTTAGGCCAATCTGGCCAGCACAGTACGTTCGAAGCCAGACCGGATAATATACAGTGCGCGACCTTTCTCAAAAATGAAAGAGGCCTCCCAAGTCTCGCCTCTCACAAATCTTTGCAGTGCCAGGGCCACACCCACCCTAAGGTTTCGTGCAGCCTCACAAAGTCTGCGAGCCTGCGACGCAAGCGTGGCACAAACCACTGCGCGAGACCCGAGGGGCGCTCGCCCAGCCTCTGCGGCCTGGAGCCGCGCTGCAGCCTGGACTGGACCACATGGGTGTCGGGCGTAGGGGGACCAGGATGCGGAGCGCAGCCCTGGCTCGCGCCTCCGCCATCTCGGAACGCCCCACTTGTCGAGGGGGGTGAGTAAACGGAGAGGCGGCGTCCGGCCCCACAGGGCCACCAGTCCGCTCGCCCAAGACCCGTCCTGGCTGCCGTCTGGCGCTCGCCTCCAGCGGATGGCAGGACGGAGTCGCGGAACGCCTGTATCCCACTCGCCAGGACCGCCCGCTCTCCTCTGCCCCCCTGACCCTGCCGGTTGGAACTGGCTCCCAGGGCTCTCGCCATTGGCTCAAGAGCCGCCCTGCTGGGCTCTGATTGTTCCTTGGCCCTCAGCGGGTCCGGGCCTTTCTGAGGCTACGGGGCCCTGGGAACAGCGAGGCTCCACCTCCACCCTTGCACCACGTTCCCACTGCGCACGCGTCAGTTGGAGCCGGTGACTGGGCGTGGTCCCAAAGCGTTGGGGATCTTGAGTCGTGGTTCAAATACATCTGGGTCTGTAAAACTTGTCGGTTAAAAGGTCAGCAGAGGGTACTTGTCACTGTTGGAGGCTTGTGAGAGCGCACACCATGGCTAAGAGTCTCTGTGATGACTACTACATCCCTTAAGTGTTTTGTCTCTAAACCTGCCACGCCACGGCAGGCAAATGTACAGTCAGCCTAGGCCACAGAAGTCGATTTTTTAACAAAACAAAACAAACAACAACAAAAAAAACCCTGCTTGTTATTTGGTTCTTCAGAGAACGGGCTCAGCATAAACTTTGTTCTTCAAACATTGTAAATCTCTCCGTGAATCCTGATCACATGTAAGATGAGTGACAGTAGCATTGGGCCACCGGCAAGAGGATCTCTGATTTCAAAGCTATCATGATCTACAGAGTGCTAGGGTTCCAGGACAGTCAGGGCTACATAAAGAAATTCTCTCTTTCTCTCCCTTTCTCCCTTCCCCTTCCTCTCCCCTCTCACTTTGGTTTGGTTTGGTTTGGTTTGGTTTGGTTTGGTTTGGTTTGGTTTGGTTTGGTTTGGTTTGGTTTTGAGAAAGGATTTCTCTGTGTAGCCTTGGCTGTCCTGGACTTATTTGTAAACCAGTCTGGCCTTGAACACAGAGATCCACCTCCTGGAGTGCTGCGGCCACAGGTGTGTGCTGTAGCACCTGGCTGAACTGTCTCTAAAACGAAACAAACAAAAAGACATGCAGCCAGCCTAAGAGTGAAACATCAACAGGACATAGCAGTGTGTGCCTGCAATCCTTCAGGGAGGCAGAGGCTGTCTGATCGCTGTGAGTTCAAGGCCAGCCTGGTCTACAATGCAGCATGCAGGGCAGCCAAGCCTACACAGAAAAAAATTTTCTTGAAGCCAACAACAACAAAAAGAGTGAAACATCAAGGTAAGAGCAGAAGCTTCCTCTTAGCACTAAAGAGCAAAGCTGCCACTCCTGCAAGCAAACTCAAAGACAGCAAAGGAGAGAATCCAGGCTCCACAGACCTCAGTCATGATATGTTACATCTAGTTCCAAAGTCCAGGTTTGCTGTTCAGAGCACCTGTGTCTGTATAGTCACTACCCATGTTTTTCAAGGAATGAAAGCACAGAAAAGAAACATTTCAATACTAAAAATGCTGCTTAGTCAGGATGAATCTAAAGAGAATTGCAGTGTGCACTTCAGAAAAGTCTTCATTGTGGACTTTGAAAATAAGAATTGGTCAACAGGGACTGGAAAGATGGCTCAGCAGTTAAGAAAATAAGAACTGTCTGGTACAATTTCAGAAATTAAAATTAATAAACAACTTTGTCCTTCAAAAACTTAAATTGAATTAAAAAAAAGAATTTGCTTGGCTGGGCATGGCGGTGCATTCCTTTAATCTCAGATTTCTAAGTTTGAAGACAGCCTAGTCTACAAAGAGAGTCCAGGTCAGCCAAGGCTACACAGAGAAACCCTGTCTTGTAAAGAAGAAAAAGGTGGGGGGGGGAAGAAGAGCTATGGGGGTGGGGGGGAGGGTGTGCAGAGAGATAGGGAAGGTCACGTGAGCACAAAGCAGGAAGGAGGCTATCTGGAAGCTCAGGAAAGAGATCTCACCAGAAACTAACTAACCCCTGTGGTAACCAGCTATTTAGTCAGTATCATTGGCTGACCTTGATAACTGGAAATTCAAAAGAGTGGTTTGGTTGGTTGGTTTTTTGTTTGTCTGGCTTTGAGATGAGGTTTCTCTGTGTAGTCCTGGCTGTCCTAGAATTTACTCTGTAGACCAAGTTGGCCTTAAACTCAGAGATCTGCTTGCCTCTGCTTTGTGAGTGCTGGAATTAAAGGCATGGAAGACCACCACCTGACTCAAAAAAGAAAAAGATGTTTTAAGCAGATATGAGGAATGTGTATATGGCTCAATAGTACACTGAATTCACAATGCCTTGGTTTGATCCCTAACACCAGAAAAATAAATAGTAAAGCAAATACAAACTTTCACCAAAGGTATCTGCAAGGCATACTAGACAAGGTATGGCATATAATTTAAATACCTAATTACTGATCTGAACAACCAAATTGAAGGTGGTGTCTAATTTTAAAAGTACAAACAGCATCCTTCATGATATAGGGAAGAAAAGGAGTTAAAATTGCTTATGTGGAGGTTGTAAGATGGCCCAGCACTTGCCATGTAATCTTGATGGCCTAGGTTGGATTCCTGGATCCAAAGATGGAAGAACTGTCTATCAGAAGCTGTCCTCTGACCTTCACACATATGGCATATTGCATGCATCTCTCTCACACATAAATAACTAATACAATTTACCTTTTTTGTTTGTTTTTGTTTTTCAAGACAGAGTTACTCTGTGTATCCTTGGCTTTGTAGACCAGGCTGGCCTTGAACTCACAGAGATCCATCTGCCTCTGCCACCCTGAGTGCTGGGATTACAGGCATGTGCCACCTTTGCCTGCCTACAATTTACATTCATTGATTTTTTAAAAACTAAAAATTGCCCATTTTAGGGGTTAGAAAGAAGATACACTGGCTGCTTTTCCAAAGGACATAGGTTCAATTTCCCAGCACCCACTTGGTGGCTCACAACCACCTGAAATTCCAATTCCAGGGGATCAGACGCCCTCTAATGGCCAAGGCAGGCAGCAGGAATGCACATGGTATACAGATATACATGTAGACAAAACACCATTCACATAAAACAAAATTTTAAAAACTCAAATGGTTATTTTAGTACATTTGTCCATTCTATTATAAAATTCTTTCCACTTCCAGAGTGTTCAAAATTTTTAGTTGGTTTCAGAACCAACTAAATATTGTAATATTATAATGTCGTTATATTCAAATTAGGTCCAGCAATATAGAGCAGGTAAAAAGTGCTTTCTGGGGCTGGAGAGGTGGCTCAGAGGTTAAGTAAGAGCACTGGCTGCTCTTCCAAAGGTCCTGAGTTCACTTCCCAGCAACCACATGGTGGCTCACAACCATCTATAAAAAGATATGGTGCCCTCTTCTGGTGTGTACGTATACATGCAGACAGAACACTATAGACATAGTAAATAAATCTTTTTTTTAAGTGCTTTCTGTCAAGCATTATAACCAGAGTTAAATCTCTGGAAGCCACATGATGGAAAGAACCAACTCCTGCAAGTTTTTTTCTCACCTCCATATTCACATTTTGGCACATGCACCCACACACATACATGCACACACAAATACACAAAGATAAATGAATAAACGTAAAACATTTAAAATAAATTTTAGAGTCTGGGAATGTGACTAATAGAATGATTTTCTAGCATTATGAGGCCCTTCAGTCTGGTCCCAATAGCATATATATATAGTAATACACACACACACTACTAATACTAATAAATACCAATAATAGAAAAAGACAATTTGCCTCAGCAGCTTGTTGGGTCAAGGCTTACCATCCACGCCCCACTCCCCTCTCTTGCCAGCTATGGTTTCTTTGTGTAACAGAGCCCTGCCTGTTCCAGAATTTAATTTGTAGATGATGTTGGCCTCAGACTCACAGAGATCTGCCTATTTCTGCCTCCTGAGTGCTGGGATCAAAGACGTGCACCACCATGCACAACTAGAAGTTTAACTTTTCAGTTGTTCTTTAAGGCAGTGTTTTGAATTTTCTATATAAGTTTATGTTTCAGAGTTTAATTAAGTAGTAAATTGTTTTTTAGTTATTCAGAAGAAAGGCTTAAATTCCAACACAGCCTAAAATATTACTTGTCAACTTTTGCTTTTTACTTTCACAAAAAAAGCATGTGAACACTTCTTTTTTTTTTCATTCAGGAAAATAGAAACTTAACTTTAACAGGAAACTGAAACATACCTCTATTTTGCAAGGAATAAGATGAACCAGGTTGAAGGGATCTCCAGATCAAATGAGTTGGAGAGACTCTTAACAGCTGTGGAAGGTTTGTACGGCTTTCCTCTGATAGACAAGTATGTGTCTATAACACACACACACACACACACACGGGAGTTTATGTTTGTTCTTTATGTCCTTTATTTCTATGATGTAACCCCTACTTTTCAGTTGAATTAGGGCCTCATGCACACTGATTTTTGGATCTACCTACTAAGCTACATTCCCAGGACATGTTTTCTTCTCTAAAATCTTGAATGCAGACCAGGTGTGGTGGCATAAGCCACTAAACCCAGTACTCAAGAGGTAGAGGCAGAAGGATCTCTGTGAGTTCAAGGCCAGCCTGGTCTAAATAATGAGTTCCTCCATAGCCAGGGTTACATAATGAGACCCTATTTCAAAAACACTAACAAACAACTCCCCAACTTAAAGGTATTTTTCTTTTTTTTTTTCCTTTTTTTTTTTTTTTGAGACAGGGTCTTTTTCTAATAGCCCTGGCTGCCCTAGAACTCATAGAGATCCACATTCTTCTGTTGGGATTAAAGGCGTGCACCACCATTGACTGGCTATGGATAACTTTAATTTAAAACAAAAAGATTTATTTATTCATTCATTTAGTTACTTAATGTATATGAATGCTCTATCTGCATGTACACCTTTAAGGGGGCATTAGATCACATTACAGATGGTTGTGAGCCACCATGTGGTTGCTGTGAATTGAACTCAGGACGTCTAGAAGAGACAGACAGTGCTCTTAACTGCTGAGCCATCTCTCCAGCCCTGGATAACTTTTCTAAGGAGACAAGAAGACAGTATATTTGATTCTTTTTTGTTTTGTTATTTTTTGTTTTGTTTTGTTTTGGTTGAGATAGGGTTACTCTGTGTAGCCCTGGCTGTCCAGGAACTCATTCTATAGACAAGGGTAGCCTGGAACTCTAAGAGATATGCCTGTGTCTGCCTCCCAAATGCTGGGATTAAAGGTGTGCAGCAGCAGCACCAGCTGACACTATATTGGAAAGAAAAAGAAAGAAAATAGGAGACAACAGGAGACTATTTAACAGTAAGGGAAAGGGTTCTCTTTCCAATGGCAAGTGACAAAAAATATCCATCTGGTCCCATTGGACTGCGTGTGCAGCACATAAGCACAGGCAGGCGTGGGAAATAAGCTCACACAAGCACAGGAACTCTCTACGTGGTGTTGTGCTCTCTATGTTAACAGTGTTTATTTAGTGAAGTGATGGGCCCTATGAGCATTTACAGTTATCAGAGTCTGCTTATCTGCGTCAGCATAGTGTTCTTCAAACTTTCGCAAACATCAGAGTCCCTTGGTGGGTGGGTGGTTGGGGGCAGTGTCCATCTATTTGGAAAGTAGGAGGTAAAGTCTGAGAACTGTCTCAGAAAAATTTCCCCGAAGCTGGGTGCAGTGGCACATGCATATAGCAGGCGGGATCACTGTGAGTAGGAGGCTAGGTAGTCAGATCTCTGTGAATTTGAGGCTAGCCTGATCTACAAAGAGAATCCAGGACGCCCAGGACTACACAGAGAACCCCTGTTTAGAAAAACCAAACCAAACCAAATGAACAAACAAAAATTTCCCCAGAAATGCAGATGCAGCCTACCTGAAGACCCCACTTTGAGGACCACTGGCCTATTGCCAGGGGTCATCAAATAGCAGTGGACACTTAAATGTTGGAAGGCATGGAGGCTCGGTGACCAGGGATACTACCTTGAAGCTCCAGTATTTGTGGTCCTTTGCCCTGAGACTAGCTTCCTTAACCTGACCACCTGCTAGCGGGGGCACTTCCTGGACTTTAACAAAAGGCAGTGAAATTCTACAAAAAGACATCCTAGGAGGATCTGCTGTTTGGATCTGTATAGATTTCAAACTTAAACAAAGCTGCTGCCCACAGGAACTGCCCTTTCTCCCATCCCTCAGCCTACCTGCTTCCCTAGCATTTTTTTCAGACCCGGAGGGTGGGAAGAGAGAATGTCAATTTGGGGAGCAGGTGAGGGATTCCAAAGGTTTTCTCGTTTCTAGGGCAACAGTGCCACCAAGAGTAATCTGTGAGGAATCTCAAGCAGTGAAGTCAAACAAGAATAAACTGCGGAACCGAGAAGCAATGTGTAGTCAAGCCATTTCCAGAACCAAGAAAAGAACAATGAACAGTGATGCAGTAGCCACAGAGTAAACATGAAGCTGGCAGCAGTGCTGGTGCCGGTAATCTCAGCCACTCAAGAGACTGATACAAGAGGATTGCTTGTGTTCAGGGGTCAGAAGCAAATCAGGATTACATGGTGAGATTTTTTTTTAAGGGAAAGAAGGAAAAGAGAAGGAAGAATAAAGGGAAAAAACACAGACACAGAAGTCGCTTTGAACATTAAAGATGGGACAGACAGATCAGTCTGATGGTACAGCACTTGTCATCTTGCCTGAGTTCAGTCCCTAGAATGCACTTGGTGGAAGCAGAGAAAAAGATGCCTGCAAGTTGTCCTCTGACTTCCACATGTGTGCTGTGGTACACACACACACTCACACAAATATTTTTTTTTTCTTTTGGGTTTTTGAGATAGGGTTTCTCTGTATGGTCTTGGCTCTCCTGCACTCACTTTGTAGACCAGGCTGGCCTCTGGCTGAGAACTCAGCGATTCACCTGCCTCTGCCTCCCACCCTCCTGAGCTCTGGGGCTATAGGTGTGCGCCACCGCCCCAGACATATTTTGGTCTTTGTTTGTTTGTTTCCTTCTTTCTTTGTTTTTGTTTTGTTTTGTTTTATAGACAGGGTTCTTCTCTGTGTAGCTTTGGCTGTCCTGGAACTTGCTTTGGAGACCAGGCAGGACTCAAACTCACAGTGATCCACCTGCCTCTGCCTCCCCAAGTGCTGGGATTAAAGGTGTGCACCACCATGCCTGTCATAAAAACATTTAAAGGTAGGATAGATCCTGTAAACTCAGCACTTGGGAGGTTGATGCAGGACGACTAAGTTTGAAGGTAACCTGGGCTACATGGTAAGAA
Organism: Pachyuromys duprasi; assembly: GCA_028658305.1. Taxonomy (NCBI): domain Eukaryota; kingdom Metazoa; phylum Chordata; class Mammalia; order Rodentia; family Muridae; genus Pachyuromys; species Pachyuromys duprasi. Next base: position 94,735,926 of record CM053742.1, read on the forward strand.
TTTGCCTAAAAAAAAACATCAAAACAAACAAGGAAACAAACCAAGTGATACACACAAAGGTACAATTTGATTAGTATGGAGTCATGTAGGTTACAGTGACAATTCTGTCAGGTATTCACTGTGTGGCCTCAGGCAAATTATTAACATTTTCTGTACAAGAGGGTTCTTCATCTATAAAAATAGATATAAACACTATATTACTTATTTAATGGGTGTTAACATTTATTTTTAAATGATGCCATGCGCACAATAGATATTATATGAAAGGTTTTATTTCGGGGGAAGGGAAGCAGAAGAGAGTCAGGACTTGAGTGAGCCATGAGGGCAGACAGAGAGACTGTAACAATGAGGGCAAGAGAGCAAGAGAGAGAGAAGAGTAAGAGACAAGGGTCCTTTTATCCCAGGACCCTGGCTGCTGTGACCAATGATGACATCACAGGTGCCTAAGCAACCTGGGAGTAGGCTAGTGCATCAAGATTTATGAACTATCAATCTGTGTTCTTGAGGATTACAGAATATGTGGAACACCAGTTCAGTGATGCACACCTAAAATCCCAGCACTTAGGGAGGGAGAGGCAGCTGAATCTCTGTCAGTTCAAGGCCAGCCTGGTGTACAAAGAGAGTCCAGGACAGGGAAGTCTACACAGAGAAACCCTGTCTTAAAAAAAGAAAGAAAGAAAGAAAGAAAATATGTGGGAAATATTCAGAACATTTGTTTTCTTCTGTCTTTGAGAATGCACATTCTCCCTGAAATGATAAGAAGCTAGAATTGCAGCGATACTGTACAAAGAGTTCACAAAAGGACATAGTGCTATTATGCATTTCTTCAGGAAATTTTCACACAGATAATTCAAATGAGCCAGAAAATGAAACACTGAGCATATTTTCCTGTGTACTCTGAGTCAGGCTTTTGTGGTCTTTATCTGAAAAACAACAAATTCTGAGTCATGAGTGGCCATTATCTCCAGGCAGCCAGTGGATAATGCATTTAGTAATGATGTAACTTGCAATAAATAAAAGGCACAAGAGACCCACAGAGGCAAGAAAATCTATATTTTTCCAATACAAATGTTGCAAGATGCAACACCACTGCTACTTGCTTGTGGAAAGATGTATGAAGTTAGCCAGGAAATATAGCACTTGGGATCTGAGCATGGTGGAACATGTTGGGCAGCACATGGCTATAATTCCAGATACTTGGGAGCTAAAGCAGCAAGATCGCATGAGCATAGAAGTTTGAAACCAGTCTGGGTGATGCTATAAGGCTCTGTGTCAAAACCAACCAACCAACAAACTTATACAATGGACCTGTAATCCCAACACTCAGAAAGTTGAGGCAAGAGGATCATAAATTTAAGGATGCCTTTAGCTATGTAGCAAGGTTTCTGTTTGGTTGTTTTTATTTGTATTTTCAAGACAAGTTTTCTCTGTGTTGCCCTGGCTGTCCCGGAACTTGCTGTAGATCAGGCTGGTCTAGAATATAAGAGGTTGGCCTGCTTCTGCCTTCTGATTGCTAGAACTAAGGGTGTACCACACCAGATGGTGGTAGGGGCACATGCCTTTAATCCCAGCGCTTCGGAGGAAAAGGCAGGTAGATCTCTGTGAGTTTGAGGCCAGCACAGTCTACAAATCCAGTCTAGGTCAGCCAAAGTTACACAGAGAAACCCTGTCTCAAAACAAAACAAAACAAAAAACCCAAATAATAATTGTGGAGAGCTGCTTATTTGTCAGGATGCTTTATTATTGAGCTCCCAGTAAAAAAACATATTTTCACCCTGGCCTTCACCTGGACACAGGGGATAGATAGAATGTGTTGCCAAATTTACTTTCTTTTGTTTTTAACAGTAGGATGTTTTTGCCAAGTTCACTTCCTTTTGTTTGTGTGAGGATCACATAGACAGGTGGTCAAGGTAAATAAGTTTGACTTCTTGATGAACTTTATTGTATCAAGGTGCTTTGCTGTGACTATAAAAAGGGACTGTGGAACAAACCGAGTGCCTAGTTTCCACTAGAAGCCCTCTCAAACAGATCCCATGTGTAGTGTCTCTTTTTTAAAATTTTATTTCAATCTTCTCTCCTCACTCAAGAACTGTTCAACTCTGCTGGTGAGCACCAGCAAATAATAATACCATGAAGATGATTCTTGCACTTGAGCAAGCTGGGAGTATGAAATTCTAAGAGACTTATATAATGCATTACATGCATATGTATAAAATTCTCAAGAATTAAATTTTAGATTAAAATGAAAAATAATAATAATATGGAAACAATTCCTGTACATGAGCAGCAAAGATGGAATGTGAAAACTACAGATTCTTCATGCACATTGAATGGACAGTAAACAAATATTCAAGTATCTCTTTTCTATATTTTGCTCTAAATTGTCATTAGTGAATTACAGAATCCATTATTGACTCATGATCCTGTAGTATAAGTTTTTGTTCAGCAGTTAAAAGTGAGAACTGCTCTTGCAGAAACCTCAAGATCAGTTCCCAGCACCACATCAAGTGGGTCACAACTTCATATAACACCACTAACAAGGGATCAAATGCCCTTTTCTGGCCTCTGTGTACACATGCACAAATATGTAAATGTTCCCTGATTCTGGTGGTTTGAATATAATGGCCTCCATAAGCTCATATATCTGAATGCTTAGTCACCAGGGATGCCACTTTTTGAAAGGATTTTAATTAGGATGTGTAGCCTTGTGGGAGAAAGTATGTCATTGGGGGTAGGCTTCAAGAGTATTGGAGATGGGCTTCGAGAGTTCAAAGGCTCATAGCAAGCCCAGAATCTCTCTCTCTCTCTCTCTCTCTCTCTCTCTCTCTCTCTCTCTCTCTCTCTCTCTCTCTCTCTCTCTCTCTCTCTCTCTCTCTCTCTCTCGCCTGTGGATCAGCATGAAGCTCTCAGCTACTTCAGCAGCATTTCCTCCTGCATGCCACTATGCTTCCTGCCATGATAATGGACTAGACCTCTTAAACTGTAAGCAAGCCCCAATTAAATACTTTCTTTTAAAATGTTTCCTTGGGACCATGTGTGGTTGTGGACTGGAACCCCCGCACGGATGGGGCCCATAACTTGGTGTAGGGCTGAAGACCCTATTCAGGGAAACAGGGACTGTTTCAGTCATGATCTTGATGGCTGACTCTTTGACCCTCCCCCATACAAGCCGGGGAGTGACAGACTGGCTAGATCCCAGGGGAGGACAGTGCAGCCAGCCCTGAGGAGACAGGATAAGCTGGGGTTGGATGGAAGGGAAGGAGGTCCTCCCCTGTTGGTGGACTTGGAGGGGGTGGGGAAGAAGGAGATGAGGGAGGGAGTGGGAGGGTAGGAGGGAATGGGGGAGGGGGCTACGCCTGGGATTCAAAGTACCTAACCTGTGATTGAGATAAAAATAAATAAATTAAA
>CM053742.1:94739433-94800405 GCA_028658305.1 Pachyuromys duprasi
TTGGCCTGACTGTAGCAGTCTGGAGATATGATTACCATTGATGGCCCAGAATAATCCTGAGAGTTTCTCCTATGACTTTTCTAGTATAATATATGTAAGCAAAGCTGTTAGAGTGCTAGGTGTATCTTAAAGACTGGACCTTGGCAGCTTCAACATTAGGATGTGTTGGACGTCTTTACATGAACTTGAGATAAACCAAGTACAGTACAGCTTGGACAAAGTCACTACTGTTTTGAACAATATACTTGCACATTCTTTTGATAGAGTGGAGATATACTGATTTTGGTCTTGCTATTTCCCGGGATGACATCTCCGTCTGTAAGCTCCCACTAAATTGTGTCATGTGCTGTCCTAGATTCGCCTGCATCTTTCTTCAGTCTCACTGTACTTTATAGCCAATTTGAATACTTCCAGGCTATGTTGGTCCAGAATAGAGATTACTTGTGAGATTACTTTATATAAGGACTGAGGGACTGGGCATGGTGGTGGCAAAACATAATCCCAGTCATTCGGGGAGAGGCATGAAGGTTGTGAATTTGAGGCCAACCTTGTCTACATAGTGAGATCTTGTCTTAAAACAAACAAACAAACAAACAACTATGGCTTTCACCACACTTTTTTCTCTTTTTCCCTCCGTTCTTTTATCTCTCTGTTAGGGTTTCCATTGCTGTGATAAAATAATATGGCCAAAATCAACTTAGGAAAGAAAGCTTTTATTTTACCTTATAGCCGTTGAGTCCATCACTAAGGGATACCAAGATAGGAACCTGGAGGCAGGAGTTGAAGCAGAGGCTATGAAGGGCTGCTGCTTACTGCCTTGCTTTTCATGGCTTGCTCAGTCTTGCTTTCTAATAGAATGACGATCCCCAGCACAGAGGTGGCACCACCCACCATGAGCTGGGCCCTCCCAAATCAATCACCAATCAGGAAAATGCCACACAGGCCAATCTAGTGGGAGTCTTTTTTTTTTTTAAATTGAGGTTCCCTCTTCCAAAATGACTCTAGCTTGTGTCAAGTTGACATGCATAAACCCCAGCCACCATGTAAAGAAGTTTATGGTTTGGGGTGATGGCTTAGTGGGTAAACTACTTGCTCCATATGCATGAAAAACTTGAGTTGAACCCCTAGCTACCATGGACAGGTATGGTGGACTACCTGTAACCCCAGAATTGCATAGGTGGTATGGAAAAGGAGAAGGCAGAGATGGAGGATTCCTCAGGGCAAGTTAGCTAGCTAAAGTAGTGGAATTTGTGAACTTCTGAGTTCAAGGACGAGATCCTGCTCCAATATATGAAGAGAGCGAAGGAGCTCTAGCAGTCCTGGGCATGACAAGCATGGCTCTGACAGGCCTTGCCCTGCTCTTCCATTCTCACTGCCTTCTGAAAACCACTAGATTACATTCTTAAAGCTAGCCACCAAAGTCTATTCCCTTATTTAGCCACTAACTCCTCCTGAGGCTGACTAGGTCCAGCTATCAAAGTATTGAAGTCCAGCAATCAGAAACCCCCTTTGATTTATCTAATGAACATTCCTAATTAAAATTAAACACCTAGGGCTGGAGAGGATGGCTCAGTGGTTAAGAGCACTGTCTGCACTTCCATAGGACCTGGGTTCAATTCCCAGCACCCACATGGCAGCTCACAGCTGTCTGTAATGCCAATTCCAAAGGATCTGACCTTCACACTAATGCACATAAAATTAAATAAAATATTTCAAAAATTAAACACTCATCCTAACTTGGGGTTTCCCATTCTGTCTTTATAAACTATGTCTGTCTCCTCTCTATCCAGAGGCAGTCCTTTGTTCCCCTCTAGGACAAATATCCCTGCTCCCTCTCCCTTGTTCTCTTCCCCTTCTCCTCACCTCTATTTCCTCCTTCTCTCTCTCTCTCTCTCTCTCTCTCTCTCTCTCTCTCTCTCTCTCTCTCTTTCTCTCTCTCTCTCTGGATTTTCAAGAAAGGGTTTCTCTTTGTGGTCTTGGCTGTTCTGGACTTGCTTTGTAGACAAAGCTGGCTTTGAACTCACAGAGATCTGCCTGCCTCTACCTCCATAGTGCTGGGATTACAGGCATGCACCACCATGCCCAACCTGTCTTTGTCTCTTATTCCCTGCCCTTTGTCCCTCTGGGGCAAACAAACCACCTTCGTGCTGACAACTTAGTCTTGGGGCCTGAGCTGATATTTTCTCCTTTCAGAGAGTAATAGAAGACACCTGATGTCAACTCTGGTTTGCACATGCACTTGCACAGAGGTGAACATACATATACACATGCACCCACAACACACACTAGCACAGTCTATGTTACCCTGTCAGAATAGCCACAGCAGAAAAAGAGAAGAGCTTGGAGGATAAATGCCATATGTATACATATATAAAATTTAAATCTATATACTACATATGAGAGATAATATGTGATGTCTGGCTTTTTAATTTTTGGGGGGGTAGGGGAGGGACAGGGTTTTCTGTGTAGCCTTGGCTGCCCTGGAACTTAATTTGTAGACCAGGCTGGCCTTGAGCTCATAGTGATCTGCCTACCTCTGCTTCCTGAGTGCTGGGATTAAATATCTGTGCTAACATGTCCAGCTGATATCTGCCTTTTTTATTGCAACTATTATCAATGGGAATTTTTCTGATTCCTTTCTAAACATGTTTGTTAGTGATGTATAGAAAAGGTACTGATTTTTATGCTGATTTTATATCCTGTTTTTCCTTGGTCTTTATGTATAATCATAAGCTTAACTCGGCATTTTAGCTAGACTTGGAGGTGAATAATAGAAATATGGACCCCAAAGAACTGTAGTTAGAGCACAGAGTTTATGGGATATTATGAGATAGGGTGAAGGTGCTCTCTTGAGCTAGGGAAGGAATTCTGTGCTGTGTTGAGACACACACACCCTAAAACCATTAAAGCTGTCCATTGTGGACAGTGGCGATCTTCTTGCTGGTCTTGTGGTTTCTGGACCCAAAGTGCCCCATGGCTTTTACAATGTGCATGCCTTCTTTCATCCTCCCAGAGAATACATGTTTGACGTCTATAAACAATCATTCTTCAAAGTGCAGAAACAAAAAAAAAAATAGGAGTCTGTGGATGGAGTTGGTGGGTACTTGATGCATTTAAAGCGTCTTGCCTTTTCTATCATTTAGGCTGGCACCAAGTCTATACTATACTGGTCAAGTATCAGATGTCTGATAGCTCTTTAGGAGCTCCTTTTTATGTGGGGCAGGAGCCTCTACTGGCCACATTTGGATTTGCAACCTGTGGACTGGACAGGCTTTCTCATTGTCCAGAGACCTCCCTCCCAGTTTGTACAGCTCTGAGTGACTAATACTCTAGCCAGAAGGTGTCTGCTGACTGCATTGGGAGGGCAGCCCTGAGACCCGAAAACAGTCTTAGTGCTGTTGATTCTCACTCGGCCTTCAAGGTTTTGAGAGAGGGGCTGGAGAGATGGCTCAGAGGTTAAAAGAACTGACTATTCTTCCAAAGGTCCTGAGTTTAATTCTCAGCAACCACACGGTGGTTCATGATGTGATCTAGGGCTCTCTTCTGGCCTGTAGGCACATATGCAGGCAGAATACTCTATAGATAATCAATCAAGCAATCTTGAGGGAGGGAAGGAGGCTGAAGAAGGCTAAATGCTCTGCTGGAGTTTCAGAATTTTCAGTCTTACTAGCAACTGAACTGTATGGCAAGTAGATGGGTCCAGGAGTTGGGCCACAAGCTGACACATTGGGGCTATCAGCCTCTAAGGTGATGGGGTCTGCCCCCAATTACAGACAGTAGGAATGTTGACCAATGTACCTTTAACTGCCTGAGCCAAGCCTCCTGCTATCCAAATTTTTTAAAGATTTATTTTATTATTATTATTATTATTTATTTTATTATTCTAAGATGGGTGTGTGTGTGTGTGTGTGTGTGCATGCTCACACCTGTGGTCTTGGAAACCAGAGGCGTGAGAGACTCTGGGAACAGAGGTGATAGGAAGTAGGTTCTGGAAACCAAGCTTGGATTCTTTGAAAAAGCATCATGCACTCTACATGAGCCATTTAGAGAGACTCTCTTGTGTACTGTATGGAAATATTACCTGTCACTAGAAAGCTGATGGCCTATTATCTGAGGCAAGAAATAGGATGTGGGAGTTCTGGGAGAAAGAGGTGAACTCTGGAATAGAGTCCAAGGGAGATTCCCCCTGGGCTCTGAGGAAGAAGGACGCATGAAACTGAGGAGAGGTAATCTGCCATAGGACACACAGAGAATAGAATAAACGAGTGAAATAAGTGATGAGTTAGTTGGGGAATGAGCCTTAGGGCCTATGCATTTATTCATAAACAATGAAGTCTCAGGAACTGGGGTGGGGGTGGAAAAGCTGGAGTTACAGAACCATCTCTCAGCCAGGTGTGGTGGTGCTGGTCCTTAATTCTAACACTCCAGGAGGTAGAGGCAGGTGGATCACTGTGAATTTGAGTCCAGGACAGCCAAGGCTATACAGAGAAATCCTGTTTTGTAAAAACAAACAAACAAAACCAAGCAAACAAACAAAAACAGAGCTATCTCTCCCATCTGAACTTTTGACTCAGGCCTGAGTCAGAGGTATCCTCTGACAATGATTGACTTTCACAGCTGTCCCAATCCAAAGGTTGTGGCAGGTTGTCTCCCAAGCTTCCTATCTTGTGATTGTTCCTTGTTATCTGGTCCCCAGGGTAGCTCAATCTTAAACAATGGGTTCTCTCTGGAGAAAGCACCTGGACACAGCCCCCTGAGTTATGACAAATTAGAGACCAGACCTCCTCTCAGTTGACAATGCAGAAAGGATCACTATCTCACCAAATCCCCCAGATGGAGACTTTGAAGAATGTGGGCTCATCTTTTGGGTAGGACTACAGGGCTTATTTTCACCAGAACCTACCTGGCTTCCTCTTGGCTTAGGCTCATCCCCATTCCACTGCCTTACTTCGCAGCTGTCCATAGCATTTACAGTCTTGGAATAGTCTGTTCTTCATCATTCTGATTCCTTATATTCACTGCATTGCAGGGAAGCAACTTTTTTTTTGAGACAAGGTCTCTCCTGGCTGCCCTGGGTTTGGTTAATAGAATGCTTTCCTGGAATCCAAGAAGTGCTTGGTTCCATCCCTAGCATGGCATAAGCTGAATGTGGTGGCATATACCTGTGATCCCAGCACTTAGGAGGTAGAAGGCAGAGAATCCGAAGTGCAAGGTCAACCTTGGCTACATATCGAGCTCCAGGTAATCTTGGAGTGTATGAGAGAGACTCTTTTTGAAGAAGAAGAAGAAGAAGAAGAAGAAGAAGAAGAAGAAGAAGAAGAAGAAGAAGAAGAAGAAGAAGAAGAAGAAAAAATCAAACCAAGTCAAAGTACTACAACAAAACAAACAGGAGGGTAAACTGAATGGCCATGTCCTTACTTAAGGCCAGCACAAGGGGCTCTTGATATTTGTTTGTTTGTTTGTTTGTTTGTTTAGACAGGAGGGTCTTAATAGTGAGGCCTAGGTAGAAGGCAACAGTACCCGTGAGGGCGAGGGTACCAATAGTGGAAAAAATGAACAGAGCACATGGTTCAAACTCAGGCAAGAACTCAGTTAATAAAAATTAATCCACTGGGTTCCCTAACTGACCAGGCAAGGATTGATATTGCAATAAAAGACTACAGTTTGGAGTCAGATGACCTGGCTGACCTTGACCTCATAGAGATCTGCTTGCCTCTACTTCCTAAGTGCTAGAATTAAGTACATGGATCACCATGTCCAGCAAGGCCTGGATTTTTAATTATTTAGCAATAATTGTTGTGTTTAAATAACCAGATGAGATGCAGGTGTTGATGTTGCACTAGTAGGAACATCTTTGCATTCAAAGTGAAGGGGCAATCATGAAAGAGTCATTAGCAAAGACCATGGCTTGGGATCAGACCACAGTAGAAGGGGTGGAGATAATTGAATAAATATTTGGGTTTAAATGAGGTTAATCAACAGGAGAGTAGATTCTAGAGTAGGAAACAGAGCCTGGAATTTGAATTCAAACTACAGGGTGTGACAATTAAGAATAACAACATGCCTGGCATGATAGTTTACACCTGTAATCCCAGCACTCAGAAGGTAAAGGTAGAAGGACCACAATAAGTTCTAGGCCAGCCTGGGCTATAGCACAAGGAGGAGGAGTGATAACTTCACAAGTCCCACAACAAATCTTTCAGGGCACTACTGATAAAAAAAAAAATAATCCTATAATCCACTTATAAATCCAAACCAGAGATGGTTTAAGTACAAGCCTGGAGTTGGAAGGGTTTTAGAATATTCTAATTGCTGTATTAGCTTACTAGACCAGCTCATTGAGTCTATAAGTCCCAGAACAGAGAGCAAGAAAAACTGATTAGGAACCAAAGTAACACTGACCGGTGAAATGATTTTTAAATGAGAGCCCTGGTTTGAGAAGGGGCTGGGAGTATTGATGCTATAACAGACTAGACTTCCAGGCTAGGACTGAGTTGTTTTTGTTTTTAATCTTATTTTATTCATTTTATGTGTGGGGTGTTCTGTCTGCAGGTGTTTGTGCACCATGTGTATGCATTATGCCCATAGAGGCCAGAAAATGCAGTCAGAAGAGGCAGTTGCCTGTAACTGGTAGTTGGAGTTACAGGCAGTTGTGAGCTTCCATGTAGGTGCTGAATTGAACCTGGGGTCCTCCAGAAGAACAGCCAGTGTTCTTAACCATTGAGCCATTTCTCCAGCCCCCCCCTTTTGGGGGGGTGGGGAGGTGGGAACAGGTTTTCACCATATAATTCTGGCTGGCCTGGATTTACTGTGTAGACAAGGCTGTCCTCAAATTCAGATAGCCATCTGTCTCTGTCTCCCAAGTCCTGGGATTAAAGTTATGTGCTACTACACCCAGCAAAGTGGTCTCTGTTCAAAATCAAACCATTAAAATGGCTGAGATTCAGAGAATCCTGAAAGTTGTCTAGTTTAAAAGAGGCCTAGGTGGTGGTGACCCCTAGCACTTAGGATGGGAAGTCAAGAAGATCAGGAGTTCCAGGCCAGCCTCAGCGACATAGTATTTGAGGCCAGTCTCACCTACATGAGACCATCTCTAAAACCAATGGTGAATGTGGATGGGGATTATGTTAAAGGAGGCAGAGGCAGGTGGACCTTTGTGAGTTAGACAGCATCCTCATCAACAGAAGGAGTTCCATGTCATCAGGGCTAGGTAGTAACAGTCTGTCTCAAAAACAAAAACAAAAACAACAAAAAACAAATCTGAGTTCAATCTAAGACTAGAAGAGGCTTTTAAACTTTTGTGAGCTCAAAGGGAAACCAGGAATGTTAAACATGCAGGGTTGTCTTTTTAATTTGATTTTTAAAAAGACTTATTTATTTATTATTTATACAGCATTCTGCCTGTGCTCCAGAAGAGGACACCAGATCTCACTATAGATGGTTATGAGCCACCATGTGGTTGCTGGGAATCGAACTCAGGACCTTTGGAAGAACAGCCAGTGCTCTTAATGTCTGAGCCATCTCTCCAAACCCTGATTATTTTTTGTTTGTTTGTTGTTTGTTTTTCTATACTGGGTTTCTGTGCAGCCCTGGCTGTCGTGGACTCACTTTGTATACCAGGATGGCCTCAAACTCACAGTGATCCACCTCTACTTCCTGGAGTGCTGGGATTACAGGTATGCACCACTGTGCCCAGCTGGGTTATCTTTTTTAAAGAAAAAAAATATATATATAGTCTGTTTACTGCCCAGAAGGCTGGGAATGGAGGTGTCGAATAGCCTAGGTGATTCTTTTGTTATCTGAAGGGCCAGGACATACCAAGCTCCCACAAGCAGGAGCAGAGGTGGCTAATAGTCTTATTATCTGTATGGCCAAGTGCTCCTCCAAACTCCCCCATCCAACCGTGAGTGGAGATGACCTCTTTGCTAGCTGTATGGCCAGGGGACCCACCAAGTTCCTCCCATCAGGACTGGAGGTGATTAATAGCACAGATGATCTCTATGCTATCTGTATGACTGAGACCACACCAGATCCTTCCCTAGGCCCTAAAGATAACACTTGTAGCCTATCTCTAGAACCCATCTTCATAGAAGAAATGACATGTACTTTGGAAAGAGTTTCAATGTAATTATGCCTCTTTGTGCACAGGGGGCTGTGTTATACCAAGAAACTTTTATTTCTTTTCGTTTTTTTCTTTTCTTTTCTTTCTTTTTTTTTTTTTACAAATTGTGCTGTTCTTAAATATTAATACAATAAATTGCCCAGTGTCAAACTACAGACATTTGAACCAACACCAGATAGTGAGTTTTGTTGGACTATATTTCCTTCTTTTTCAAAAATTACTAATTTTATGTGCATTGGTATTTTGCCTGCCAGCAATGTCTGTGGGAGATGTTTCACACCCTGCAGCTGGAGTTATAGAGAGTTGTGATTTGCCATGTGGGTATCAGGAATTGAACCTGGGTCCTCTGAAAGAACAGTCAGTACTCTTAACTGTTAAGCCATCTCTCCAGCCCTAGATTTCCTTCCTGCCTTACAAGTATCATCACCCTGCGAATCCTGGTGTTTGCAGAGATGCCCATATAAAAGTAGATTATTTAATAAAAGCCTGAGTTGAAGACTAGGTCAGAGGAGCAGTTAATGGTATAGTTAACAAAACCTCTACTTAAGGGCTCAGCAGTTAAGAGCACTTCTTGCTCTGACAAAGGATACAAGTTTGAAGTCCAGAACCCACATGGTGGCTTCACAAACATCTGGAAATTAAGTTCCAGGGGATCTGATGTTCTATAGGCACCAGGCACCCATGTACATAAAATTTAAAAATCAGCCGAGTATGCTGACACACACCTGTAATTCCAGCACTCAGGGAAGCAGAGGCAGGAGGATCTCTGTGAATTCGAGGCCAGCCTGCTCTGTAAATCAAGTTCACGACAGCCAAGGCTACATAGCAAAACCCTGTCTCGAAAAAACGAAAACAAACAAACCAAAACTAAACAAAAATTTAAAAAGACTTCTACTTAAAAACGATTTTATGAGCCAGGTGTGGTGGTGCATGCTTTTAATCATAGCACTTTGCAAGCAGAGGCAGGTTAAATTTCTAGGTTTGAGTTTGAGGCCGCCCTAGAGAGATATTGGTGAAGGAAAGAAGAAGAAATGCTCAGGGACTGGAGTGTGATTCACTGAGACAAAGGGTGTGGACCAAGTCTGGATTTGAGGGAAAAGTAAAGTAGCACTGATGATGGAGTGATAAACAGAAATCTGATGTCAAATCAGATGCACAGGAATGACAGACAAATTAAGAGTGACCCAAGTTTCACCAACAACATTATTTATTATTCTTTGTTTACTCAGTGTTTATTTTGCTTTAGGTTGTGAGTCAAAAGTGTCACCACAATAAATTTAAAGTCGAATGTCAACCGTCACCTCAAAAAATTTCCAAAGAAGGACCCCCCAAATCATGCAAACAATATTCATTGTCAATCATCCCCAAACTGGACTCATAAAGAAAATGGAGACTGTGAAGAAAAGAAGGAAGTTAGAGAAAACTGGTATTTGCCCATTATCTTGTTACCTACAGACCTTCATTGAAACTGTGTATCTATCTGGTACAGTAAAGAGTTAACACACGGGTCTGAACTGCTATACTTGGGAGGGTCTCTAAACATAATTGGTGTCTGGTCCCCTCAGCTGTTTCTTTTAGCTGTATTAATTTCCAGTCCTCACAGAAAATCAGTGACCCTGAAGCTGGATTAGGAATGTTGGCACACATGTATGATTTTAACTACATGACCATTCCAGCTCACTAATAAACCCATCTTATAATCACTTGCCTAAGATCTGGCTGATAGAGTTGGAAATGCTTTTGGCTGCAAGTGACCACACAGTTAAACAACAGATTAAACAAACAGGGAATAGTTATTTTCTTTTCTCAAAGTGCTACTGTTAGTCCCATAGCTCACCAGGTTGATGACCCTGAGCTCCCAAAGTTCCAATGGAAGCAAATATAGCAGCATATAGAGGGTTATCCGTAACAGCCCCTGGTGATTCTTCAAACCTTGAAACTTCTTCATGGTTCTAACCACCTAGAGTGATTTTAAAATTTATATCCTTACTAATACCCAATAATGAACATTAGCGTTTGGTCTCAGAGCTGGCCCAGGGCTGAAACTAGGGCTCTGAATTTACATGGGTGGAGACAGGGGAAAGCTTAGAAATTTCCTCCGTCCCACAGCAGGAGCTGTAGCTCAGCCCTAGAGTCCATAGCTGCCTGAATGCCAAACTTGTGCTCCAAGAACTTAGCACTTTTGCTCTCTGCTTATGGGATACATCTCAATGCACAGACAAGTGTGGGGTCCACCCAGACAGAAGCTGCCACATCAGGGACTTTTACAACCTAATCTCATGGAACTCTAGGGTTGAAGTCAACAGTCCCCCACCTAATTTCTCTACTGCTGACTGATCCTACCCCACCTCCCTCACTCAGGACAAGCCAAGCTCCTTGCAATGGCCCAAGAAGCCTGAAAGACCGGTCTATCATCTTTCTCCCACTCAGCCCAGTCATGTTCTGACAGACTGTGGGCACAGTGCCTCTGCATTAACTTTTCTTCTTGTCAAGGATGTGCTTCTATCCCCACACTATGACTTCGTTCATTTCACTTATCCTGTCAGGAACATTTTTCCTGATAGCATCGCCCCAAGAAGCTACTCCTGTTTCTATAACCTCATCTTTCCTCCCTTTGTTTTTCTTCACACCACTCATCTTCATGCATTCTATTATCTACAGATGTTTCTTCATCAAACAGGATTATACCCCAGCAAACCTGTCTTAACTATCCTAGTTTGAAAATGCATTAGTATACCTAACATAGTGGACACCCTATCTTATCCTCACCCACCTTAAATGTGCCTAGAACACTGACATTATTCTACGGGGAGGCAAACTTACCTAATGCAAAGTCTATTTTATAACCAAATGTTGACTAGCATATGTAATTTACTGAATACTATATTGAAAGTAGGAAAACAGGACTGGGTATAGAAGAGTCGTAGTGGTTCTGTACCACTGGAAGGTCAAAAAGTCATGAACCTGAACAATTATAAAGCAAACTGAACAGCAAGGAATGACTGTACTTTTATCTACCAGGTGCTTGCCTCCACTGGGGTGGGAGGCCACAAGGGCAGGAATTTCTGCCAGCTGAGACCACAACTGTCCCCCTACTTCTCAGAATAGTTCCTGACAACACCGCTGGTGCTTTCATTCCTGTCTACTGGCTGCACGGCTACGTGATACATCACAGCAGATACTCAGGAAGTGCTTGTTAAATGGATGAACACGCTACAGTGCTGCCTAGTGACTCCTGGTGGGAGACCTGGGAGTTGCCCCTCAACACAACCACAGACATTTATTTACAACACGAGACTGGAGTGAGGGAGGAGGGCAGTGCAGGGCTGGCAGAGCCCTACTTTTGCTCTCGTCTCCAGACGATGACCATGCCACTGGCATCGCTGGAGGCCAACAGACTCTCATCGCAGTTGAAGCTGACATCCAGCACAGGCGCGCTGTGGCCCTGCAGCTTGTTGACAGCAGCCTTGGCCGCCCGCTCCACATCAAAGAAGTGAACGCACATGTCCTCACTGCCTGTCACTGTCCAGATGAGAGGGAGTCTGTAAGGAGGTTACTGTGGTACCCCAGTATAAAGTCTTTGAGGGTATGTGAGGTGTGAGAGCCTCAGATTATCTTGGGGGTAGTTTAAAAGGAACCGTCCCTAGATGGAAGTTCATCTACCTCCTTTGGTTCTGTGGGCAGTATGTGAAATTTTAGGGCAAAGGGGGTTCTGTAGCTCAGCTGAGAAGTTCCCAAGCTGTTCGTGGCCCCATGTTTAAAGCATTTAGGCATTAGGCTGTTAAGGCACAAGAGACCCCAGAGCCCAGAAAGTCATGGCATCAGGGTGTCATGATATCTGAGGCAGGCTGGCAGCAGTACTGGTATTTGCCTTTTCCCAGTTCCCCAGTCACCCTGCTCCTACGCACTCACCCACACACGCCCCCTGGCGGAAGGACATGAGGGGACAGAAGATACTGCGCACGGGGTGTGAGCTCTGTTCAATAGGGAAGCTTCTCTTCAGCTGCAGCGTCCCTTCATTGTCCACAACTCTGAGGAGAAGGCAAAAGAAAACGTCAGGACACAACCTTACCCTCAGGAGGTGATCAGTGGTGGACCAGTCTGTGTTCTAACTCCTGTATCTGAGATATTTACAATGTTTATGAAATTCCGATTTTAGACAGTTTTGCTATGTTGTACAAGCTGAGTCTCAATGCATGCATTCAAGTGATCCTCCTGTGTCAGCTTGTAGAGTGCTAGCAACATAAGAGTATATCACCATATATAGTATTTTCTTTCTTTTTAAATTTTTCTCTTCACTACTTTATTGATTTCATCCCTTTACAATCTGCTTGCCATCCCCTCTTTCTCTTCTCCCAGTGCTACCCTTATATCCTCCTCCACCCATTCCCCCTCCTCTTTTTCTCAGAAAAGAGTATCAACCCACCCTGACACTTCAAGTCATATAAGGACTAAGAGCATCATCTTCCACTGAGACCAGACAAGGCAACCCCGATAGGGGAAGGGCTCCAAAGGCAGGCAAACAGAGTCAGAGACAGGCCCTACTCCCATTGTTAGGGGATCCACATGACAGCCAAGCTGCACACCTGCTATGTATACAGGGCCTGGGTCCAGCCAATGCATGCTAATATTTTTTTCAATTTATTTTCATTTTATGTATTTTGCCTGCATGTATGTCTGTATACCATATGTGTATAGTACCGGAGGAGGCCAAAAGAAAATGTTGGAATCCCCTAGAACTGGAATTACAGACAATTGTGAGCTGCCATGTGGATGCTGGGAACTGACCATAAGTCCTCTCAAAGAGCAACAAGTGCTCTAAACTGCTGCTGAGCCATCTCTCTAGGTTAGTTCTGTTTGTTTTCAGACAGGGTCTTACTGGGAAGTTCTGGTTGGCCTGGAACTTTCTATATAAATCAGGCTAGCCTTGAATTCATAGAGATCAACCTGCTTCTCTGCCTCCCACATGCCATAACTGAGGTCAAGAGCTTATTAAGCCCAGCTTAAACAAACAGAACTTTTTCAAGTCATTTTGGTCATTCTGTTGTACATGCGGGCTAGAGGATTGTAACCTGACAAAAATGAAAGGGGAGAATGAATTCTGTCCCCAAATTAAAAGAAAAAAAAACAATCTAGGCTATGGGTTTATCTGAGTGGTAGAGTATGTTATTATTACATACAAGGTTCTGGGCTCAACTCCCAGTATGAAATAAAGTAAAACAAAGAGAGGGAACTGGAGAGCTGACTCAAGTGAGTGAAGACACACGCTGCCAGGCCTGGCAACTTGACTTTGATTCCTGAACATGGAAGGACAGAATAGACAGCCACAAGTTCTTCTCTGACCTCCATATATATGAATGCACACACACACACACACACACACACACGTGAAAAAATTCAAAACAAAGAATAGGAAATAAGTGCTAGTATTTTTTTCTTGAATTATAGTGTTGGGAATGGATCCCACAACCTTATACATGCTAGGCAGGTGCTCTACCATTGAGCTACCTTCTCAACCCTTTATCTATTTTGTCTTATTCTGCTTAACTAGAAAATGGAGACAATAACAGTATCTATTTCCTAGGGTGTTGTGAGGGTTAAATAAGGTGATACATACAAAGTGCTTTGAACAGGGCCTGGCCATAGCAATGCTCAATCAGGCTCTCATTTCTGCTATTCCTATTTATGATGCTATTGATATTACAACATCGCACAGTATATATTTTGTAGGCCATGTATCTCCATACTATGTAGTGTATGTGTGTGTCTGTATTTCTCGGGATGGAACACAGAGCTTTGTACCATCTATTCCATCACTGTGCCACTAAGCTATATCTTCAACCCTATCCTCATCATTTTATGAGGTCAGACCTCTGTCCTTGGTGAACTTAATGTAAAGCAAACAGGTTGTTGTTTCACTATGCTGGAAAGGACAGGCCCTCTCTGCCCAGGTGGCCCTAATTGGGGAGGAACCCACCTGTAGAGCAGCAGTTTGTTGAGGCAAGCATTGATGAGGAGCGAAGGGTCCCGTGCTTCACGGCTGACCCAGGACCTGGCGGAGATACTGGTTACAGGGCTGCCCTCATGTACTACTAGTCGCTTGGCTTTGGTCAGCTTTCCTAAATCGGAGGAGGCAAAGGTGAGGACAAGTACCTTTCTCTTGAGACAAGAGAAACAAGGGTACCAAATCACAGGTCTGTGCCCTGCCTACCTGTGGCCATGTCAAAGAGAAAGGAGAAGACACTTCCGCGATCATCACCTGCCCAGAGCAGCCGCCCAGGGGCGTCAAAGGACAGACCGAGGACACGGCCTGTCAGCTTGCTGGAACCACCTTTCACTTTCTTGCCTGTAGAGATGTTCATGACATGCACATTGTGCTTGGCATTCCCTACCTGTGGATGGAATACATACACCATCGTTCTGACCCATCTAGTCCTCTGAGTTTAATACATTGGGACTGTGGCAGGTACACCAAAAGATGACCCAGGCATAATTCCTGCTCCCTAGATAGCCCTCTCAATATGCCCACGCTAGACCAGTTGTGCTAATGAGACTAAAGCAGGCTCTATCTCAGAGTCTGAAAACCTGAGCTTGTAATACCTTTCCGTCTTTCCCTTACACCCTGGACTGCCCCCTTCTGAAGCCCTAAGCTGCTACCATCAAAATTAGACAGAGCCCCAAGAGCTAGCTCACTCATGGCCTGTTGTTCCCCTATATATCAACTCCCTATGCCCAGGCCATGCCAGACTTTCCATGTCCTTCCTCTGCCCTCTGACAGTTTGTCCTGGAGTCTGACCACAATGGGGGTGCCACTGATAGACTAGACGAGCTTTCAGCCTCATCATCCTGCTCCCTAGCAGCAACCCCTGTAGACAGAAAACCGTAAGACTGTGCTTCATGTATCCCAGAACTATCCCAGGACCACAACTTCCCAACCCCAACCCAGCCACAGCATGAACTGCTTTTATTGGTCTCTTTCCCTTTGAGTCTGACCACAGGACTACTGTGATAGGAATTGGGGGTATTAAATGTTATATTCTGGTGCCCCAAGACAGCCCTCCAGACCCAGCATCCCCCAACCCCGCTTGCTGAGCAGGTGTCCTAGAGCCTGACCACAGTGAGGTTGTTGTTGACTGGCTGGAAGGTGCAACAGAGCAGTTCGGCGCCATCAGGGTCAGGGATCTCACGGATGCAGCGGCCATCCTCGGAGGCCCAGATGCGCATGGTGGCATCGAGAGAGGTGGACACGAGAATGTCATTGGAGAGGGACCAAGCGAAGTCAGAGACGCCCCGTGTGTGGCCCCGTAGCACATGGAGCACAGTGGGTGGGGCAGGCACGAGCTGACACAGGGAGATGCTGCCATCCAGTGAACAGCAGGCCAGGCGGTGCCGGTCGTCATTGGCGAAGCGCACCCTTGGGACTGCAAATGCCAAGGAACCATTTGTGGGAGTCAATATATCCACTGAGCACAAGGAATGGTAGCCTCAACAAAGGGCTTTCCTTGGCTGACAAATAGAGTTGTAACCTCAGAAGGCCCGCTGTCAAATGCTCTGTAAATCTTAGCAGGCACTTTGAGGAGTGCAAAAGTTTTCTGCAATGCAAAAGAGCATGTCCTGTCTAAATGAGTACTTTATGATAATCAAGCTGTCAGTTTGATTTGCAAAACTATTCACATAGTGTAATACACTATATACTCTGCAAGGGAGTTATCTTTAGCAAAAGCTTTGAACTGTTCCGAATGACTCAAGAACTCAGGTAGCCTGCCCTAAAGGACTCTTAGGTGTCTATGGCTCTTTACAGTACCAAAGCACCAAAAACATTGCAGAGGGCTTTTGCATTTGGTAAAGGTTTTATGAATGGTAATTTCCTTCTGAGGTGGGGTGCCAGAGGCCTTGCGTTCTGGAAAAGGATGCTTTGGGGAGTTGTCTGAACAAATATTTGGTGAGGGATCTTGCTACCCCTTAGCTCACCTGCCTCATCCACATGTTGGTCAAAAACGTGGTACATGCCTGCAAAGGCATAGTTCTCACTCAGCGATGTGTCACCAGCCATGGCCCGACTTGCCTCTGCCACCGATGTAGGTACCACACTGCCGGGAGGCCTAAGCCCCAACAGGAAGTAGGGGGTGATAGGAGGTAAGTGAGTGTGTCCAGACTGCCATGTCCCAGGGCCCCTCTCCTCCTTGTGAACCCCCACCCATACCTGTCTCTAGTATGTACCTGTCTTCATAGACCGCGCGGTTCATTTGTGCCTGTAGCTGGTAGGAGCCTCGGCTAACAGAACGGCGGTGTCCTCGGGCCCCCAGAGATCGAGGATCATCTTCAAAGTCCTGCAAACAAGGGAGGATTAGGGATGGTGCATGCCTCTAATTCCAGCCATTTGGGAAACTGAGTCAGGAAGATCACTTGAGCTCAAGGCCTTGGCTACATAGTGAATTTGAGGCCAGCTTGGGCTACATGGTGAGATCCTGTCTCAAATGAAAAGAAATTAGTCTGTGAGAACCATGGAAGTCTGGAGTCTTCAAAATATGACCAGACCTGGTCCCCTCTCACCATCCATGGGATCAGCCACCACCATCATTGCTCGCTTGCATTGTTTCAGTAGTTTCTTCACAAGTGCCCCTGTTTCTGACCATGCCCAGCTCAATACATCCTCAGCACATACATGTTTTCCTCACAAGGAATGACTACTCTTCCACCAGAAACTCACTCAAATCAGCCTCTCACTTCAGTCAGGTTTCACTGTTACCACCTCAGAGAAGTCTTCCCTGTTAAACATCACTTCCTCTTTGAGTTTAGAGTAGTGACTTATCATTCTTTCTTGTTGTGCTAGGAATAGAACCATCAGCCTCACACACACACCCACACACACACACACACACACACACGAAGCAAGCACTCTAACACTGAACTACATCCCTGCATCAAACTCTTGTTCCATTTTTTCTCCTTAGTCCATTTTATGGATCTTAGGATTCCTTACTATACTATGGTAATGCTCAACTCATTAATCTGACTTACTCTGTGTTTCCCTAATTCACTGTCTGTTTATCCTGTTTATCGACTAAGATGCTATATTACCTTTTAGACCTCTACTGATCCTGGTACAGTACTTTCTGCATTACTGGGGTTTGACAAAAGGTCTTGGTGACTATGGAGGCAGGGGAGATACATGGCAGGTGGTGTAGCCAAGAGCTCACCTCCATTCGGTCAAGGGTAGTGCGGCTGCTGCGGACAATGCTGTTGCTATAGGCACGAGCACTGCCCGGCTCAGAGAGTGGCCCGTAGCGCTGACCCAATAGCTGGCTCCGTAGCCTCAAGTACTGCCGACGCAGTGTTGGGGGGTGCCCAGCCTTGGCATTCTCCCGCAGCAGCTGGCTGCGTCGGCGGATATACTGGGTCCGAAACTGTGGAAATGTTGGTGTGCGGTAGGCGTTGTACCTGTAGGTTCCAGAAGGCAGGGCAGGCAGCAGGCACAGGACAGAGGGAATAAATCAGCTCCAGGAATAGGGTAGAGCAATGAGGTGTTTGGCAGTGACTGGGATGGTAAGACTGATCAGCAGTGGCATAGAAAAATTTCTCTTGGTACTGTGATGGGGGTAATTCTGCAGTAATAATGGGTATGATGAAATGATCAGTCTGGGGACAATATCGTCAGCATGCAGCTCTGTTGGGGTCAATCTGGGACAACTAGAATAGCAGTCTAGCATGATGACAGACTGGTATTGTACAGATTGGTAATGTACAGCAAAGGAGGTTAGGGTCAGGTAATGGTAGAGGTTAGTAAGGGGTAGCAGTTGGGTAGTAATAGGAGGGTAGTGGTATCAAGATATGTCAGGGAAGAGGACAGGCAGTGAGGGGCTAGATAGGAAGTCACCAGCCTGACTTCACTGCCCACTCAAAGACAGTCTCTTTGCGCTTTTCCATTTCAAACCGCATTTTCCCAGCATGCTCTTTAGAACCTTCGCTTCCGCCCCCTTCCCCACCCCCACCCGCCACTTCATGGCAGGAAGATCACACACCACGCTACTGCGCATGCTCACATGGCGGCACCAGCTAAGTCCGCCCAGCCTCACGTATCACCCTTGCTTGTGCACCACAGTAAGTTCCGTTCCCATGGGTTCCAACCCCACGCCTCACCTCGCGTCCACTGCTAAGACTTGTTGCCACACCGCGGCCATTCCCTGGCTTCCTTCTATGGTGCGTCTGCCTGCGGGAGCCTGCAGGACAAGGGCTTGGAATGTCAGTGTGCCCGGCAGAGGAAATCTAGTTCCGCCCCTTCCACCAGGTGACAGTTGTCATAGACACAAAGTCCCTCCACACAGGTGATGTCGCGAAATCCCAGTGGGGCGTTAGCCTAGTCATCACCCTAGCCCTTCCTTTCCTGGGCAGCACTCGGCTGACTCGCTGCAACAATTCAGACATGACTCCGCCCTCTCCAGTTGCCTTAGCAACAACCCTCCCCCCACCTAGCAAGTCTTGTTTGACATTTCCCACCCATCAAGCCTTCTGACCTCCGCCTTCCCTTTTCTGGTCCTAGAGCATAGCCCAGCTCCCAGGACCACCTCCGCGGCTGCCCCTAGCTCTTG
Organism: Pachyuromys duprasi; assembly: GCA_028658305.1. Classification (NCBI taxonomy): domain Eukaryota; kingdom Metazoa; phylum Chordata; class Mammalia; order Rodentia; family Muridae; genus Pachyuromys; species Pachyuromys duprasi. Next base: position 94,758,145 of record CM053742.1, read on the forward strand.
AGGCCCCCAGGGGCGGCCCTGAGCCCAGTGTCACCCGTTCCTTCTCTCTCCTCTCCCTGTGTCAAGCTCCAGGCAAGATGGCTGCCCGCAACCAGAAAAAGCTGCGGAGCACAGAGCAAATCGATAGGAACTTTTCCCAGGATGTGGGAGCTTCGCAGGCGCATTAAAGGACTGTAGTTTCCCTTACAAGGACTGAGGCTCCACCCCTTGGGTTCAATTAATTTCCCCCTTGACACCTTTGTATACACGGGGATAATATTCTGGGGTGAATATGGCAACCACTACCTAAAAATCAGAAACATGACTTGTGGAAGTGATTTGGGCTGCTGCTTAGCAGCACAAATTTGGCCATGCAAATAAAATATATGCAGAGACTGACTCCTAGAACATTTTCTAGTTCTTAGAACAGTGATCAATCTCTTAAACACTTATGTGATGAGAAGAATTCATCTGTGTGTTCACTGGACTTGAGTAACTGTGAGTGAGTAACTGGACTTGGAGGGTTGCCCCCTAGGAAACTTGTGTTTTGTTGTTGTTCTTTGTTTTATTATTATTATTATTATTATTATTATGGTTTTCTCTACTGGACTCTCTTTGTAGAATAAGCTAGCCTTGAATACACTTGTCTGCCTCCCCAGTGCTAGGGGTTAAAGGCATACACCATCATGCCCAGCTTTTTGTTTGTTTGTTTGTTTTCTTTTTCAGTGTTATTTATTTTATGTGTATGAGTGTTCTGTTTTCATACACACCAGAAAAGGGAATGAGATTCCATTACAGATGGTTTTGAGCCACCATGTGGTTGCTGAGAATTGAACTCAGGACCTCTGGTAGAACAGCCAGTGTTCTTAACAATGAGCAATTCCTTCAGCCCATTTTTGGTTTTACAAGACAGGGTTTTTCTGTGTAGCCCTAACTGTCCTGGAACTCACTCTGTAGACCAGGCTGGCCTTGAACTCAGAGATCAACTTGCCTCTGTTTCCCAAATACTGGGATTAAAGCTGTGTGCCAGCAAGTGGTTTTATATGATGCAATTAGGAAAAAACAAGTTTTGGGGTTTTGACCCAAGGAAACTATCCCAATCATCTGTTATTCACCTTAAACTAGAATCTGTGTTGGGATCCTTAAGCATCCAGTTCCCAAAGGACCTGACAAACCAGACATCAGGCATTTGTGAGGCCACCTGCCTGCGCATATGCTGGGTCACCTTGTAAGAGGACTCACCCTTTTCTCTCTCTCCTCTCTTCTGTCTCACACACCTTGCCCAGAGACAGTCTTGTGACATCCCCCCCCATTCCCCTAATAAACCTCCCATTTGGAACTAGTCACGTGGCGTGATTTATGAACCTGCCATATAACTTCACCACGATCCTAATAATCTCTATCTCAAATATTCCTCTCAATGCCATAAACAGAATTTCCATGGTTGATATTAAGTCTAGTATAATGGTCATTCTGTAAGTTGGTGAAGTGGAAGGAGGGCGTTGGCTGGCTGGAGGGTCATAAGATTGAATCCAGTCTTTCACACCAGAAGAGGTCATCAGATCCCAGTATAGATGGTTGTGAGCCACTGTGTGGGTGCTGGGAATTGAACTCAGGACCTCTGGAAGAGCAGCTAGTGCTCTTAACCTCTGAGCCATCTCTCTAGCCCCTAGTCTTTCACAATAAATACAATCAACTGTCTTAGTTAGGCTTTCTATTGCTGTGATAAAACACTGACCAAAATCAACTTGGGGGAGGAAATGGCTTAATTTACCTTACAACTCCCAGGTCTCAATCCATCACTAATGTAAGTCAGGGCTAAAAATCAAGCCAGAAACAAAGCAGAGACTATTGCAGCAAATTAAAAAAATAGCTGTTTTGCCCAGTTGTGAGACCCCCAAAGACTACCAGGAATCGACTCTGCTACAAATAAATGAGGGTTTATTGGGTAAGTGCTGGAGCCCGGGTGACAAACCTTCCTGTGGAAGCAGGAGAGGAATGTGGTGGGATGGTCTAGGGGAACTAGGTTTTTAAAGGACAAAACCGCAAGTGGTGGGTTACATGCCTTGGAATTACAGGATAAGAAAAGGGAAACTGACTTTTGAAATGATTGATTTACTTTAGGCGCCAAGTCCATAAACAGTTCTCGCCTGGCCATCTGGGTGGGTTTCCTAACAACTGTATCTCTAGTGGGCAGTAAAAGAATGTGGTAAGGCTAGTTTCTCCCTTGCAGGTGGCTGGACATGTCTCCACCTGGTTGGCCTTTGTTCTGGCTTGTGCTTTAAACTTTAAACCAATACCCAGTAATTTTTAATTCTTTGGTCTCTCAGTTATTGAGCTATATAATGTTTACTATTAGCCCTAAGATTATCACAGTGGTATTATCTAACCCACTATCACAAATAAGACACAGACTGCTAGGATTATTCATTAATCACACCATGTGACTGGTTCCATGTGGGAAGTTTTATTAAGGGAAGGGGGAGGGGGTCAGAGAGACAGTCTCTGGACAGGGTAGGGGAGAGAGGAGGAAGGAGAGAGAGCACAGGTGGAGCGAGCATGTGCAGGTGGTTTCAGGTGGCCCATAGGTGACCTCAAAGATTCCTGATATCTGGCTTGTCAGGTCCCTTGGGGCTAGCCATAGAGATGCCTGCTTACGGATCCCAACACAGACACCTGTTAGATTTAAAATTCCTTTACTTACCCTGGGCCAGGCAGATATTCCTACCTACATTGTCTTAATAGCTTCACCATCCATCTCCCAGCCCCCGTCCAATGCCATCCTTCTTAATCCACCTATCTTCCATCCATAATCTTATAGATATTTGCTTTTATTCTTCATCTGGGCCTTTTTACGCCATTGTTGGAGTCCTTCCTCCTGGCCCCATATCGTTTGTTCTCCAGGCTAACACATCATGGCATCCTCCTTTTTCCTCTCTTCCTCTCCGACTGTTTCCCATCATCCTCTATGTCCTCCAAAGACAGGGAACCTTAGCCACCCCTACCCCATTCTGCCCTGCCCAGGTATAGGATATTTAATCAACTAGTCAGATATGTCTTAGGCAGGTTTACAAAACAAAGTTAGGTGTAACCAGCTCTTACTGGATAGTAACACGCATCAGATCAACCTCCAAGAGACCATGGAGGAACACTGCTTACTGTCTTGCTCTCCAAGGCTTGCTGTAGCCTACTTCTTTATACAACCCAGGCCCATATGTGCACAGGTGGCGCCACCCAATTATCAATCAAGAAAATGGCTCTACAGGCCAATCTGATGGAGGCATTTTAAATTTGAGATTCCCTCTTCCCAAGTGACTCTATCCTGTGTCAAGCTGACCAAAAACAACAACAAAAAAAAAAACCCTAAGCAGCAACTAAGTAGTGTTTTTAGGTTGTCTGAAGTGAGGAAGGCTATTCCAGCTGGGAAATCCTGTAGAATGCTCCTGACCCAGTCTATCTCTTAGCATGTAATAAATTTAGCTTGCTTTAAATTTGACCCTCCCAAAAAACTCATAAGTGAATCCTAGTGATCTCTTTTGTCAATGTATGAGTGTTTTAAAACATACCCCGTAATAAAACTTCTACAGAATAAACTATGTCTTGGCACAAACACGTAACCTTAACAAGACCATAATAAGTATCCATTGGACAAAGTGCTGGACACTGTTTAAGTGGCTTACATGTATTAATCTAATGTTTTATGGTATACGGGAAAGGACCCAGGGCCTCTGACATGCTAGGCAAGTGCCTTTTGTATTAAAATACAAGGTCTCATGTAACCCAGGCTGGCCTCTCACTATGTAGCTGAGGAAAACGCTGAACTGACTCTTCTGTTTCCACTTCCCAAGTATTGGATCATTACAACTGGCTTCCAGTCCTTTAGTATGTTTTGTTTCAGACAGGGTTTGTGTAGCCCAGGCTGGCCTAGTCTTCAACTGGTATGGAGCTAAGGATGGCCTTAACTTCTGATCCTCCTGTTTTTACCTCCCCAATGCTAGGATTAAAGACATGTGCAACCATGCCCCAGATCTTTTATTTCTTCAGACTTTGTCTTACTAAATTTCCCAGGCTGGCCTAGACCTTGTGATCCTCTGCTTTACCCATCCAAGTAGCCAGGGTTACATTACTCATCACCATATCCAGCCAATTAAATCTTAATAGGAATGTTGTAGATCCTGTTCCCATCCCTAGTTTATAGAGAAAATCTTAAGCACCAAAGGATGACATTGTTTAACTCATCTGTGTCCACACTGCATTTCCTTGTTTTATCATAAAAAACGCTAATGATCAATGTGTTTAATAAAAAATACATTTTTATTAAATGTATTTGGGAGAGGGGATATACATACCATAGCCCACTTGTGAAGGCCACTGGACTGCACAGTTCTAAGTTCCAGATCAAGCTCATGTCCTTCAGCCTTGGCAGCAAAGGTCTTTACACACTGAGCAATCTTGTTGGTCCTTTCGCTGAGATAGTGTCTCAGGAAGGTCCAGATTGGATACAGTTCTCTAATGACAGGATTAAATGTGAATTAGTCATTAATGGGGAGGGCTTGTGCTATTTGCTCGTTTCTAAAAGCAGTGTAATCTTTCAAAAGATATAACTTGACCACTGGGAGTGGCTCTGCTGATCTCAGGCAAATGAAACATAATGTTTGTGAATCACTCTTAATTTGAAAAATCTTGTCTCACAGGTATAATGGTTACATGAGTTAATACACAGAGCTTTGGTTAAGCATCTGGCAGAGATACTAAATTTCAACTATTTTTCATGGTTAGACTAACTTAAAATTTCTAACTCAGCATACAACGCATTAAGTTCTATTATAGCATTTTCAAACGTATTTTCCCTTCTTGGGAGCTTGGAAGATGGCTCAGTGGTTAAGAGCACTTGCTGCTCTTGCAGAGGACCAAAGTTCAGATGCGCACCCAACCCACTTCATGTGGCTCAGAACTGCCTAGACCTCTAGTTCCAAAGAATCTACTGCCCGCTTCTGGTCTCATGGGCACCCATACACACATGGCATTTATACATACACACAAACCAGTCTTTTCTTGACCCCCCCCCTTTTTTGCTTCTCCCCAATTCCTGCTTTCTCTTGAATGCTTCCTTCCCCAGGAAGGAAGATTAAAGATTATGTAGTATTCTGCCTGCATATATACCTGCACACCAGAAGAGGGTGACAGATCCCAGTATAGATGGTTGTGAGCCACCATGTGGCTGCTGGGACTTAAACTAAGGACCTCTGGAAGAGCAGCCATTACTCTTAACCTCTGAGCCACCTGTCCAGCCCCCACTTACAAAAATCAATTTTTTTCCTGACCCCCCCTTTTTGCTTTTCCCCAGCTCCTGCTTTCTCTTGATCGCTTGCTTCCCCAGGAACTCATTTCTCTGTGCAGTCTTGACTGTCCTGTAACTCCGCTTGCCTCTGCCTCCCAGAGTGCTGGGACAAGCATGCACCACAGCACCTGGCTTCTTTCCTTCTTGCACTTATTCTGCAGTTTTCATGGGCTAGAATGGTGGCCAGCATTTAAGACTGGGTTTGCTGCTTTGCCAGAGGATCCAAGTTCAGTTCCTAGAATACCAGGCAGCTCACAAGTGCCTGGAACTCCAGCTCTTTTGGCCTCTGCAGTAACCCACCAACAAAAGGCACAAAGCAGACACTTTTCTCAATCTTTATTGTGGCTTTTTTTAGATAGGGTCTATTATGAAGCTCTGGCTGCCCTGGAACTCAACAGTGTAGCACAGACCTCCAGAGATCCACTTGCTTCCGCCTCCCAGTAGAGATCAGTGTGCGACTGAAACTAGCTTTTCGATTTTTAAATCATTTACATGCTCTCACATGTTTGAACAAGCTGATGAGAAGGCAGTTAACTGGCAGCTCATAAAAAAGCAGATTTAACTGTCTTCGTGGCCAGTGAGTGCTTAAGGGAATAGCAGTGCTACAGTCTTATCAAGTCACAAAGAGCTCCTGGAGATTTTGACTTTGGTTACCAAGATTTATAAAAGAATTGGGAAATCATGGGGGCTTAACAGGATCTAGTAGTTTCACTGTCAGACGAGTGAAGGCCACAGCCAAAGAGTAGACATAGCAATAGTGACTCCACTGGTGGAAAAGGTCATTGATCTTCTAGATTCATCTTCCCTTCATGTTTCCTGGCTATATGACCTGCAAAGGTTAAAAATGTGCAGAGAACTGAACTACATTTGGGGAAAGGAGTGGCTGTGGATTTTACATGACCAGCACAGATTGACACTTGCTAACTTCATGGTGGAGGTGTCTTGATGTGTACTAAAGCCAGAAAGAGGCACGTGTCTAAGCACACGTGAAGGGTCTCTGAGTTTAAGGCCAGCTTGGTCTACAAGGTGAGTCCAGGACAACCAAGCCCACAGAGAAGCCTTGTCTTAAAAAACTAAACAAAAAAAAAGGTAGGCTAAGGAGCCAAGGAGCTGAGTTCAGTGCCACATGCCTGTAATCCCAGCAGAGGCAGACAGATCTGAGTTTGAGGCCAGCCAGGTCTACAAAGGCAGTCCAGGTCATCCAAAGCTACACAGACACTCAAAGCAAAAAAAAAAAGGGGGGGGGGCAAGCCCAGGAGGGGGTAGGTAGAGACAGGATGATCTTTGAATTTATAGCCAGTGTGGTCTACCAAGTAAATTCAAGGATGTCCAGGGCTAGAGGTGTGTTCAGAACCACAGCAAACTACTGAAATGTTAAGGGCCATGAAGCTAAGGTGCAACTGGAGGGAGAGTAATAGAATATTGTTTGACACAGGGTTTCTCATGTAGCCTTAGCTGTCCTAGAACTCCTGAAGTCACAGTGATTCCTTGCCTACCTCTGCTGATCAAGTGCTGGAATTAAAGGAATTCACCACCCTCCCTAGCTATAGAATTCTCATGCACCTTTTCCCCATTATGGGGCAAATGAGGATTGGGGACATAACAATCTGAATTAAAATTCACCACTTCCTGCCCTGGAAAGATGGCTCATAGACTAGGAACATTGGCTGCTCTTCCAAAGATCCTAAGTTCAATTTCCCAGCAACCACATGGTAGTTCCCAACCATCTATAATGGGATCTGGTGCCCTCTTCTGGCCTGTAGCATAGGTTCAGGCAGAATACTGTATAAATAAGCCTTTAAAAAGCAAAACTAAAACAAAACAAAAAAACCTCTTCCAAAAATGCAAGTCAAGAGGAATACCAGAACTTTTGGGATGTTATGGGAGTAACTGACTTGCCTTTCCTTTTCCTCCAAGATTTATCTTTATTTCACTTTCTGCCCCGAACTCTTTGAGGATGCCACATCCCCTAGAGCTGGCATTAGTTGTGTGCTGCCATGTGGGCACTGGCAATTGAACTCTGGTCCTTTGGAAGAGTGCTATTATCTGCTCATCCATCTCTCCAGTACTTGACTGGGTTTTTATAAAAGCTTACTGCACAAGAGTAATACAAGCTTGAGTCTATATAGAGCCAAGAACCCTTGTGCACAGCTTGTAGATCCCAATTAAGTTATGTCTACCCTCTAAATTAATCTGTATATTAGTGCTGCTGTCAGACCTCATTAAAGCTTTTATGGGTAGTGGATGCTTAACACAGAAACTGGCCAAAGTGCAGATAGTATCTGTGTAGTGCCTAAGCAGGTTGAGGACATTTCCAAAGAATGGTTGAATAGATTTTAAGAACTGAAAGCCTGTTAGGACTGGACCTGGTGTCCTCGGCACACCTTCCAAGAGCTGTGGTTGCCTGCATTAGCTCAACTAGTCAACAATCCAGCATGGTGGCATAGGAAGGGGCTCCTGCAGGATTGTAAGAATCTCTTTTCAGGGTGTGGTCCCTGGTGAGCAGACCATGAGCTTGGTGGCACACACCCATAATCCCACCCAGCACTAAAAGGCAGAGACAAAAGGAAATTTAAAATTTTGACAAACAGAAATTATACTTCTTATATAGTGTATCATGCAACTTTAGTCAATTATTTCTAATAGAGGATTTTCTTGCAGTCTTTAAGGTTTCTGGACAATCAGGAACATGGTAGTCCCAAAACAACAACAAAAGGTTTTTAATTGTTTTGGGTTTTGAGAGACAGGAGTTTCTTTAGTCCTGGCTTGTCCTTGAACACGCCCTGTAGATCATGATCCACCTGTCTGTGCCTCCAGAGTGCTGGCACTAACGGCACGTGCCATCATTACAATCTGCTTGAAATCACCAAACACATTCTTCGTGACATGTAGCTGTAGTGGCCTGTGTCTCTCAGGCTAAACACCATTGTGGGATCTGGAGATAGAAGTCAGGCTAGGCCTTCGAACCAGATCTTCGAACCAGATCTACACCCAAGGAGCCATCCTAACAGACCTCATTAGCTGAGGTCAACCATTAGGAGAGAGAGGGAGAGTGAGAGAGAGAGGGGGGGGGAAGAGAGAGAGAAAGAGAGAGAGAGAGAGAGAGAGAGAGAGAGAGAGAAAGCCATTATCTTAAAGAGAGATCTGGAAAGACGACCCAGTACCTTTTAAGAGTCCATGTTTTAGGGGCTGGAAAGATGGCCCAGTAGTTAAAAGCACTGGCTGCTCTTCCAGAGGACTCAGGTTTAATTCCCAGCACCCACATGTCAGTTTACAACTGTAACTCCAAGATCTGACCCCCTCACACAGACATATAGATAAAACACCAATGCAAATAACAAAAAAAAGTAGCTTCTGGTGTCACTGGCTGGCTTACCCCAGAACAATCTTTGAGACCTTTGATATCCAGGAAAACCAACCATACACAGACCTAAATTAAAACATCTTGGAAAATAAAGGCATAGGTCAAAAAACAAAAAAAGGCCAACACATGGATCCAAGACACCTACAGTAAAAGATAATATCAAACCTTAAAGACAATATTAGTTGAGGAGATGGCTCAAAGGTAGCATACTCACCTAGTATTTGATTTGAAGTCCTGTTTTCATCCTGAAGACAGCATCAGCATAGTGATACTGTAGCATACTTAAAATATGTGGAACAAATCACATTTTTATAGATAGCAAAAGCAGATTATATGAAGGTAATAAATTTGGCAATTATCTTGATAGTAACTACCTTTAGTATGTATATTTACAAAACCATGGCTTATGTTTTAAATATACACTATCTGGAATAAGTTAGAGAAGGTCTATGGGAACAATAAGATAAGAATTCATGCTTCTGAATTGCACCTGCAATCCCAGCACTTGCAAAATGGAAGCAAAAAGAGTTTGAGGCCAGTGGGAACCACATAAGGCCCTATCTCAAAAAAAAAAAAAAAATTAAGTTGATAAGAGTGCTTGCCTAGCTGCTATGAAGCCCTGACTATGACACCAGAAAATATTTAGAAGCCTGTGTGAACCAACTGCCAACACTGATTTGCTAAAGCACGTTTGAAGCAATGTTAATGTACTATTTCATGCACATGTCCATCATATCAAAGTGAGTCTACTGAATGAAGTCAACTTGTTTTTTTTAAGTCTGCTCATTTTCTACGGATTCTTCTGCTCCCTTCTCCAGTGGCTTAAGTTCTTAGGAGACAAGCATAATTTACCTCTTTGGCAAGAAATTCCTTGCTTTTGAATACCAGTCTAAATCAAAGTAACTAGATCCCACAAATTTTGGATTTCAATGCAGATTAGTATCATATTCTTCGGTTACCAAATGGTTTCTCAGAGGCCATGCTAATTTTTCGTGTTAAAACAACACGATACTACTTTCCATCTATAGTGGAAGATCAAAATGATTTGCTTCACATATACCAAGGGACGTTAGATTCAATTCCCAGCAAAACCATTCCCCAAATAAAAACACCAGCATATTAAGAAAGGTTTATTTGGAATGCCACAATTTAACAAGGTAAACAAGTCCTACCTTCTACTCTATAGAACACAGGCCAGTTCCTCAAAATCCAACATTAAGAGACTTACTGGAATCATGCTAATTGAGGAATGGTTATAAAACCCTTATCCCTTACCATTATTTTTCTTTGGAACCAAACCTGTTTTTAGATCTTTTATGAATCACGAATTAAAAATAAGGGATAGCTTCAGCTGCAGAAGGGGATAAGCCTGCTGCTGAGAAGGGACTAAGCAGCTTGCAAAAACAGGATGCTGGTTTTCATGATGTAAAGGAACCATAGAACTTACTTTGGAAAAACAGTACACATTCTATATGCCTTCAATGCAAAATGTGGTCCATAGGTGTGATCGCTTTCATTTTAAATGTTAAAACTGAGGAAGCCAGGATGCAGGGCCTAAAACCAGTCATTTTCAGTTGCTGGCCTTGCATGAGCAAGCCATGGGTTTATCTCCCAGAATGGCATCACACTCCTATAAATCCAGCACCAAAGTGCTTTGACGGTGGCATTTGCTATTTTGCCTCTCGGTCCAATCTTTCACACTAGGAGTTTGAGGAGGTTTGAACCTCAAAATTTGAGTTTTCCCAAGGTCTGCGGGACCATAAATTTTCAGTGTGCCTCCAGGGCTCTTTCCCTAACAGTTACCTCTGAGACAGGCTTTCCACAGCTAAATTATTAAAATACAGCTTGTTATCTGGAAGGTGGGACAATTTTTATAGAAATCTGAAGCTGTGTATACTCCCATACAACATACTGTAGAAAATCATCTAGCTCTATCTATTTTTATGGTTGATTTTGAAATATCTTAGATTACATTGGGTGTATTTCCCCCCCATTCCCACCTTTAAGGCAGAAAATGGTCTGCCAGCTCCCACCACCTTACTTCCCCGAAGGTCCAACATAGGGCCTTCCCTATACTTCCTCAGACCAAGTACCCACCTGGTGGGGGTTAGCCACAATGCCCCATATTCTGGGCCTGGCTCAGTGGGTGAGGCAGAATTCTGGGAAGTTCCTGAGTCTTCATCCACCTGCCAAAGCAAATTCATGACCATTTGGGTGTGAGAAAAAAAGATCCTTGGGAGACCTGAGGAGACAAGCCTCCATGCCCAAAGATGAAGCAAACTGCTCAAAATAATGTTCTGGAATCTGCATCCTAATGGTATGGAGGCAGGTGATAACCAGGGACAAAACTCAGTTTTCCATTCTCAATGGAGGACTAATTCCCATGGGAGCAAGATAGCCACCAGAACCCCCGCTAAAGGTAAAGGCAGAACTGAATGATTAAGATAGTGCCGCCCCCCACTAATTTAAAGGGCCACCACTGGCTTCTCACTTAAGACAACCTTTGTAACAATGTTTACCAATTGTCCTTAGTGGTTTTATATAATTATTCATTTGACTCTCCTCCCCAATGCTAAGAAAATTTAAATGTCTTACCAAAGGTCAAAGAGCAGGGAATAGTGTCCCACATTTGAATTTAGGAATCTGAATCCAGTCTGAACTTTCATTCCTGTTTTCTAACCAGGTTTCCTTCATGCCTGACATACAGTTCCAGACCTGCTCCCTCCCCCCGCAATTTCCACCATTTAGGGATAGCAGGTTTTTCTGTTTATGTTAGTCTTTAGGGCCCATGCCTTGAGACTAAGGTGCTTATGCTCCCAGGACAGTCTTGCAAGGTATGCACCTTGTGCTCATAATAGCAAACTTAAGGAAACAATAGCTGTGAAAAGGACCAAAAAACTACTTCAGAAAACTCAGTTCTAGTCATAAGGGAATTGACTTTTACCTGTATCCACATTTCATGTCTCACCATACACCCACAAGGCAATCCAAACTTTACAAACTTCAAATTCAAGGCTCAACTCTCTCAGCAGTTTCTGCCCACCCCAATGTATTTCCAAGCTTCATCCTGACTTGCTTCTACTTGTAAATTATAAACTGGGTTGAATAAGGAAAAAGCATTATCAATATTGATTTGTGTTCAGGTTTCATCTTTTAATTAGCTCCGTAACGGACATCCTAAACACATCAGACACAACAGAATTTTTTCTTCCAGTATTAAAAAAAATGACATTCACAAACATTTTAAAGAAGTTCTTCTATGTAATCAGGACGGTGATCTTGAATAAAAAACATCTCTAAGTAATCATGATCTTGATTCAGATTGTTCATAGGTACATTCAGAAATCACTTTCTGGCCATGATAAACAACATTTGTACAAGTTTTTAAAAATGTCCCTAAATATCCATTAATTTAAAAACATTAGCCTGGCCACCTTTTTGGGCCAGAAACAATCCTGAGCACCTAAACAAAAATTCTAATTAAAGGAAAAATATAGGGACTGTAACAAATGTCTTAAAATTTGTCTTTAAAGGGGAAAAATGCTTAAAGAACACCTGGAGCTTTCTAAAAGGTCTCTACCTTGGGAGCTCAATTAAAAAATAGAACTTGATGTACTAAAACAGATGTTTCAGCGCAGCTCCAAAAATCTTTACAAATACAGCAATTTGGAAGGACGATCCTGGATCAGAAGTGTTATTCCTTGTGTATCTGAGAATAGTAAGAAGGGGTAGAATTTTGATGTCAGGAAGAAACAGGCTGATAAACATGCTCACCTCCCAGAGTTGATAAAGATGCAGCACACCACCTCTTATTTCTACCATGTCCCAACAGAGAATAAGATCACTTTTCGGATACCCCACACCATATCCCACAACTAGCTCTGGCATGCAGCTAAAAGCAAGAGCAGTCAAGTGATGCTGAGGTGAACTGGCTGGGCAAGACATCAAGGCAGCAGAGAGAGGGCAGTGCGGCGAGAAGAAAAGCAAAAGGGCCAGGACAGAAGGGTCTGATGAGCACAGGTTGACTCACTCCCAATATTCAGGTTTCACCTACATTATGTGTGCATGTCCCATCTCAGTTGTCATAATTGTCTCTGTAATTTCCTCCTGAGTAGCGGTCATAGCCACCCTGGCTTCTGGGGAAAACGTAATTGTTTTACAGGAATGTATTCTACATTGTAGACATTAAACATTAAAAACTATACACATCAACTTCATAATGATGGACCCACAATATAAAACCTTTAAAAATGTATATGCAGAACACATAAAAGGTATGAGCACTATGTAAAAATTCCCATCTCCAGCTAGGTGCGAGTTATCAGGCTACTGATTTAAGAGCACCAGCACTATATACAGTATCCCAATCTCTCAGCACCCACCTGCCACTGTTGTCTCTAGACCGTCCATATCCATATCCATACCCTCCAGGTCGACTGTCATATCTTCCACTTCCATAGCCCTGGTCTCCACCACCTACCAGAAAATATTTTAACAGCAGCTGTTCAGAGACAGGCTTCTAACAAATGGCTCTACCCCATCTCATAATACAACAGCATTGCACTTACCTCTAGAGTAGCTGCGACCACGCCCATGTGCCCCGAAGGCACCTCCTCTGGTTCCCCGGGCAGATTTGCCCGCATGGTCCACACGGATCTGGCGCCCATCCAGAGACTAGGCATGGGAAGGAGACAGACACAAGGAGGCAGGGTTGTCAGTCAGTCAGAGTAGCAGAGGGAAGATTGGGCACCGGCAGTTAGGCAAGAGCCCAGAAATTCCTACTGGGCACCAAATTCTGGGTGCCATGTTCCAGAATAAGCTCCTCTGACCATAATGGTTTCACCAGGAGCTACAGAATCCCACAAAATGACCTGAATCCACCGTGCTCCCCTGCTACTACTTACATCTCGACTGAACTCAGGCTGGGTTTTCCTCCCCACTCCTCTAAGCTGCCCGACTATTAGGGCTAGACACCTCTCTTGGTTTGAGGCTTCAGAGTCCATCCCAGAAGACTCACGAGGTCCTCTCCGGGCCAGGCCCACAGGTCTGCAGACTCTACTACCTAAGCCCAGAGCAGGTCAACCATCCACAGGTGGCTTCTCCGCCTCATGCAGGACCAGTCGTCGCCTCCCAGGCAGCCCGGCTCTGTCTGCCGCTGCCCTCCACCCCCTAGAACAGAAGGCAGTCATGCTCCTGTGAGTGGACACAGAGGGGCTTCGTGGCCACGCTGCCCCTGGCAGACATAGAGGGAAAACAGAAAGAACGAAGAAAGTGGCAGACAGGGAGAAGGCTCCTCTGCAGGCAGGAGGCCTCACCTCTCCATTCATGGCTCTCATGGCATCTGAAGCATGCTCTGGGTTAGTGAAGGTGATGAAGCCAAAACCCCGGGATCTTTGAGTCTCCCGGTCCTTGACAACAACCACTGGGGGAGGGGTAGAAATAGAAATATTAGGATCTTAACATATCAGTGGAAAGGACTAGCCTGAAAAGTAAACAGGACATATCAGCACACACCAAATAGCACTTGGGAGAAGAGACAACAACCCCCTTCCCCCAATCCTGTATCTCAGTAGATTTTTTCTCAGCCTAACTATATCTTGCAAACAAGGAACTTAAGGAGAATCTCAGATATGGGTCCCAGACTAGCTCTTATCCACCAGCCTCAACTTGCAGACTGGCCCATGGCTCACCCTCAGAGATAGGCCCAAAGCTGCTGAAGTGGTCTTCAAGTGCCTGCTCATCGGTGTTGAAGTTGAGCCCTCCCACGAAGAGTTTCCCTTCTTCAGAAGACATGGCAGAATTGAAGTCCTATAGGGAGAGTATGTGGAATACTGGGGAATAAAGTGACTGTGGGAAGTGGTGACATGCAAACACCAGGAGAATTACAGGGAAAACACACACACACACAATGGCCTAAAAAGGAATTATCAAAATTACAGGGAACACACATACGCACAAATGGGCTAAAAAGGAGCATCAATGGCAAGAGGCAAGAGACTCGGGAGCAGAAAAGGCGGGAACCAGCAAGCCACAGCCAGGCTGTTCGCCATTTGAGGACCACTCCTGCGCATGCCCACAACATCCCAAGCCTCTACACCCGTCATTTTGTACGGTCGCACAGGCCTACAACAGCATTGCATTTCCTCTTTCCCTGCAGAACAAGATGGCGGTGGTCACGTGGGGAGGGACAACCAAAATAGGTTGTCGCGTGGTCGCTGCCGCACCGACCCGGTCCATCCCTCCCGGCATTACTCCCATTCGGATGCAACAGGACAGCCTCACAACAGAGATTTCCCTTGAAGACTGGGACAAGCCCTCCTTGGAAAAAGCTCAAGCCTACGTGTCAGCGGCCGCTCCTCTTTCTACTCTGGTTCCCCACCCCTGGGGAGCAAGGAATCGAGGTGAGGGACGACTACTGCGCAAGACAACGCTGCTTACCTGGAAATGAAAAGCCAAAGCTGTAGAAACGGCGAGCTCTAAGGAACCACGAGAAGAGAGAAGCTGCCACGCGAGAAGACGCCTGATAAAGCGAGCGTATCGGATACGTCACAGAACGTCACCCAGCGCGCGTGCTCATTGGTTAAGGCCAGCGGGGGGGGCGTTGGCTAGAGAGAAAGGAAGGCAGAGGAAGCAATTCGCCTGCCGCTTCCGGGAATAGAAACTTTATGAGTTCAGTGGATCGTACTGTAAGCATTTCTCATTTAGCTGAGATATCCCCCCTCCCCCGCTCCATCTACAAACGTTTGGATTGAAATAGCCTTTTCCTCCCTGACAAGATGTTCACTTCCTTTGAAGTCATTTGTCCTTTTCGATAGGAAGTCGTAATTAACACTAGATCGGTGCCAATGAACTACAATCTTTTTTTTTTTCTTTTTAGGACTTTAACTTCATATCCCTTAAGCCCTCAATTTCTGAATCCTTAACCCCTACTCCTTTACCATTTGTGTGTAACATCTCGCTTTGTTATGGGACTCTTTCCCTTAGTGTTGTCCTTCTCACCCCTGACTTCAGCTCATATCCCCATCTGACAGTCTCTTTAAGCCTAATAATACCTTCAGCAAAACAGGCATTCTACCTTCAGAGGATGCAAATCCCAATCCACATTATGAATTTTGCTCTCTATTCAGGATAATAGCTCTTGATCCAAAGGACTGACTTTTGCACATTTGCTCTTTCCCAGCCTTCAGTGTCTAGTAATAACTCCTTTGCCTTCAGGGACTCTGTATTTTTCACTCATAGGATAAATTTGGTCAATTTCTTAAAGGCCTTTTCCATACTCTACCACCAACCCCAACACAAATAGCTTTGTTAACCTTCAGGAGCTGTGTCTGGTTTTACTCTGCCATGGAGCCAGACGTCTCATCACCATCTACCAGGAAACTGAGGCAGGATTTTGAGTTTGAGGCTTTAACAGGTTCCAGGCTAACTTTAGCCAGCCTATAGTGAGATATTGTATTGAAACAAGCAAATAAAAATTGGATGTTTTTTTGAATTGCATTTAATGTAAAGATTTGAGAATAACACCATAATATTACCTGTGGTTTTAAGGTATGTGCACACTGATACTGCTCCCATTAAGGTTTAGTTGGGTGTGATAACTTAAACAAGTAATCCTAGCACTTGGGGGGAGGTGGTGCTAAAACAATAGAATCTTGCATTCAAAGCCACTCTGGGCTATATAATCAGTTACATCCTGCCTATCCCCCAAGAAAAATACCAAACAAAAGAATTGGAACCTACTTTCCTTGCCCCTTGGACTGGACTTAGTGGATCAGTTGTAATGTACAAAGTAACCAAAGCAGAAGTGATACTGTGTCGTGTTCAAAACTGTTCTCTCATGCAGACTGAGCCTTCTGTGAAATGTTTGCTGGTTTGTCAAGAGTAGTCCTATAGAAGGGGGTAAAGTAGCATGGAACTGATATTTCCTACCAACAGCTGTAGGAGCAGGCCTTCTTAGCAATGGATCCACATCTCCAGATAACTGCTGTCTAGGCTGACACACTGACTAGCAGTAACCTATGAGCACTATGAACCAGAACCACCTAACTAAGCTACTCCCAGAATCCTTACCCTCTAAAACCATGGGAGATGTTTGTTGGTTTGCTTCCTTGCTTTGTCCTGAGACAAGGTCTCACTGTGTAGCTCAACTTGTGAGACGGAGCCTACTTCCCTTGCCCCATGAGCCTCACAAAGGCCAAAACTACATCCATGCAGCATCATGCCTGATGTAGCCAGTGAGCTTTGTGATACTTTAGTATCAAGAGATAACCTAATACATGACCAAAATCTTCCCATCAAAGAGCATGAAATGTCTTTTGTTTACATCTATCTATCTATCTATCTATCTATCTATCTATCTATCTATCTATCTATCTACCTACTTACATATGG
Source organism: Pachyuromys duprasi (assembly GCA_028658305.1). NCBI lineage: Eukaryota > Metazoa > Chordata > Mammalia > Rodentia > Muridae > Pachyuromys > Pachyuromys duprasi. Next base: position 94,775,220 of record CM053742.1, read on the forward strand.
ACAGGGTGTCTTTATGTATTGTAAGCTGGACTGGAAGTCACTACAGAGCCCAGGGCAGCCTCACACTCTTAGTCTTTCTGCCCAGGACTATAGATGTGCATTGCAACAGCCAACTTTCTTGATGTAAGTTTCCTTCCTTTTTTTCTTTCTTTTTTTTTTTTTCCGCAGAGAGACAGGGTTTCTGTGTAGCTTTGCCTGTCCTAGACTTGCTTTGTAAACCAGGCTGGCCTGGAACTCACAGAGATCTGTCTGCCTCTGCCTCCATGAGTGCTGGGATTAAAGGCGTGTACCACTGCTCCCAGCTAATGCTAAATTTCCTAAGAGGGCCTCAAACACTTTGGCTGAAGTCATATTCCTGCTTCAGCTTCTGGAGAGTTGAGAGATTGGAGAGTACTGTGGATTTTAATTTCATTTTTAATTTACTTTTTATTTTTGGAGACAAGATCTTATTCTATAGACTGGCTGGCCAGTAATTTGCTATATAGATTTAGGGTGGCTTCATACTTACAAAGATCGGCCTGCCTCTACCTCCCAAGTGTTAAGATTAAAGGCATATGCTGCAATACCCAGCTTGTATGTGTTTGTTCTTTTCTTTGAGACAGGATCTTATGAAGCCCAGAGCAACCTCAAACTCATGGAGAACCCCTGCCTTCCAAGTGCTAGAATTTCAGGCCTAAGGCACCAAGCTTCACCTCACTTCTCAAGCTGAATGCTTGGATCTTCTATTTCAGTTTCTCCCTACCTCCCTATGTAACAGTGGCTGGCCTGTAATTCACTGTCTAGCTCAAGTTGTCTTTTAAGTCACAACAGTCCTCATGCCTTAGCATCATAAGAGTTGGGACTACAGGTGTGAGCTGCCATCCCTGGCTCCTTTCTTTAAAAAAAAAATGAAATTAAGACAGGCAGTGGTAGTGGGCTCCTTTAATTCCAGCATTTGGGAGCCAGAGGAAGGTGAATCTCTTGAGTGTGAGCCCAACCTGGTCTACAGAGCGAGTTCCAGGATAACCAGGGCCACACAGAGAAACCATGTCTGGAAAAACCAATAAATAAATACATACATAAATTTATTTTATTTATTTATTTTACTTTATGTGTATGGGTGTTATGGGTGTTTTGCTTGCATGTGTGTCTCTGCACCACATGCATCCAGTGCTTGCAGAGGCCAGAAGGGCCTGCAGCGCATCAGATTCCATGGAAATGGAGTTGTAGAAGTTGTGAGACAGCATGCCGGTGCTGGGAATTGAACACACATTTTTGTCCTCTGGCAGAGCAGCCGGTATGCTTAACCACTGAGCAATCTCTCCATCCCCTCTTTTTTTTTAAAAAAAAGGAGGATTTATTTCTTATTTATACATTATTCTGCCTGCATGTGTGTCAGCAGGCCAGAAGAGACCACCAGATCTCATTATAGATGATTATGAGCCACCATGTGTGGTTGCTGGGAATTGAACTCAGGACCTCCAGAAGAACAGCCAGAGCTCTTAACCTCTGTGCCATCTTGCCAGCCCCCTTCCTTTCTTTCTTGATGAGTGTACTTAAAGCTACATATTTTTTTCTATTAATCAAATTTGCTTTTTTCCACAAATTTTGCCTGTAATACATTCATTATTATTTTATAATATTTATTTTATCTTTCATCTAAGCGTGTCTCAAAACTTGTTCAGAACACACACACATACCTTTTTTGTAGTGCTGAGCCTGTAACCAGGGCCTTGTACATCCTAGGCAAATGCTATGACACTTATACCTGCAGCCTTTAATAGTGATAATCTTGAGTTTACTGGGGCCTTCTTTTTTACTTTTTAAATTTTATTTGTTATTATTTCCATAGTGTTCTGTCTGCATGTACACCTGCATGCCAGAAGACTGCACCATATCTCACTACAGTTGGTTGTGAGCCACCATGTGGTTGGTGGGAATTGAACTCAGGACCTCGGGAAGAGCAGACTGTGCTCTTAACTGCTGAGCTGTCTCTCCAGCCCCTACCGAAGCCTTATTTGTGCCCTAATGCTATCTAATTTTGTAACTGTTAATATAAAAGGTACTTTCCCCATTTAAATGGAAGGTTATATCAATATTGTGTTGGTTGGTTTTTTGTTTGTTTTTGTTTTGTTTTTTGCCAACCTGACACATCTTGGTAAAGTGACCCCATATGAGAAAATGCTTTTGTTAGACTGGCCTATAGGCAAGTGTGTGGGGGCATTTTCTTTAAAAAATGATGGATGTAGGAGGGTTTAGCCCACTGTGGGCAGTGCCATCCCTGTGCAGAAGAGCATGGGTTGTATAAGAAAGCAGGCTGAACAAGTCATGGAGGGCAAGCCAGTAAACAGCTGTGATGGCTATTCTTGGTTGACAACTTGACCACTTCTGAAATTAACTAAACTCCAGAAATAGAGGGCACACCTGTGGGGGAATTTTTTTTCTTAATTTTAAGTCGAAGGATCTACTTCTAATCTAGATCTGGAAGGACCTAATGAGGCTGGAATAGGAATACACATGCCTTTAATCTGGGTCTTGAGGTGGGAAGTCACCCTTTTAATTTGGCCCGTACCTTCTGCTGGAAACCTATAAAAGAAAGAAAGAAGGAAAGAAAGGAAGGAAGGAAGGAAGGAAGGAAGGAAGGAAGGAAGGAAGGAAGGAAGGAAGGAAGAAGGAAACTATTTTCTTTCCCTGCTTGTCCTTGTTAGCTAGTCCATTCCTTCACTGGTATTAGAGCCTATTTCTTACAGATTCCAGCATCTACTGAAGGCCAGCTGAGACATCCAGCCTCATGGACTGAGCAACTACTGTATTCTTGGACTTTCTGTTCACAGCTAGCCATTGTTAGGTTAGCTGAAACACAGCCTATAAGCCATTCTACATATATACACATACATGTATACACATATATTCTGAGAAATGAAAGAATGAGTGCATGTGAGTGTGCAGAATGAATACACACACACGTATATATATATATATATATATATATATTCATTCTATATGTTCTGTTACTCCAGAGGACCATTCAACAAAGCAGCATTCCTCCATGGAAGCTCTGTTTCAGCTCCTGCTTCCAGGTCCCTGCCCTAACTTTCCTTCATGATGTAAGCTGTAAAGTGAAATAAATCCTTTCTTCCCCAAGTTGCTTTTAGACATGGTCTTTATCAACAGCAATAAAAAGAAAATGTAGGCAGAAATGATACACCTATTATACACACACACACATATATAATACACACACACAGACACAATCTCAAGCTTAAAGTGGTGTTTGGCAAACATACCATTATCAATCTGTATGAATTTTCTGTATCCTTCGTAATCTTTTCTGTGTATGTGTAAGAAGGTACACATGTTGAGATCAGAGGACAACTACTTTCAGGAATTTTGTTCTCCACTCTGTCTGTCCTGGGGATAGAATTTGGGTCCCCAGGCTTAGCAGCAAGTGCCTGTATCCACTGAATCATCTCACACACCCTCACCGCCTAATTTTTTAGACAGGATCTTATTGTTGATCAAGCTGTCCTCAAATGTGAGATACTTCTGTCTCAACCTTGGAAATGCTAGGATTGTAAGTGTATTCCACCATTCTTAGCTTAGATTTTAAAAAACTGCAGTTAGGGTCTTGTCTTTTTTGAAAATGTAAGTGTGTGGGTGTTTTTGTCTCCGTGTGTGTATGTGCACAATGTGTATGCCTGGTGACCCCAGCAACCAGGGGGTTAGATCCCCTGGGACTGCAGGCTGTGAGCTGCCATGTTTGTTGGGAATTGAAACCAGGTGCTCTGGAATAGCAGCCAGTGTTTTAGACTCCAGCTTTTTTTTTTTTTTTTTAGATGGGGATTCTGTGTAGCCTTGACTGACCTGGACTCTCTTTCTCTCTTTGTAGATATAGACCAGGCTGACCTTGAACTCGTAAGAGATCCCCCTGCTTCTGCCCCTGAAAGTGCTGGGATTATAGGCTTGTGCCACCCCACCCCCAGCTTCTCTAGCTTTTTTATTTAAAAAAATATTGTAGTGTTCTGTCTGCATGTGTACCTGCATGCCAGAAGAGGACACCAGATCTCAGTATAGATAGTTATGAGCCTCCATGTGGTTGAACTCAGGACCTCTGGAAGAGCAGCCAGTGCTCTTAACCTCTGAGCCATCTCTCCAGCTCTTTTTTTTAAAAGATTTATTTATTATTTATACAACATTCTGCCTGCACACCAGATCTTATTATAGATGATTATGAAGCACCATGTGGCTGCTGGGAACTGAACTCAGGATCTTTGGAAGAACAGTGAGTGTTCTTAACCTCTGAGCCATCTCTCCAGCCCTCTTCTCCAGCTCTTTAGAGTCTTTGGTAACTACTAGTATATCAGGACACAGTTCTAATATTTCATTTTCTGCACTTACTATTTTAATTGCTGGGGATGTAACTCAGTTGATAAAATGCCTACATATCATGCATAAAATCCTGCATCCATTCCCTAGTACTATGAATTATGGGTGTGGTGGTCTGGACCTGTAATTCCAGAAGCTTGCTTGCTGCATAATGAGGTGAAGGCTATGTGTGTGCACACATGTACACAGTCTTTCATTTCTCAGAGTGTAGTAGGCACTGGAACTTCTGTCTTGTGATTCGTATCTTGGTTATGATCTTATCTGCTTGCTTAAGACTCATGTTGTGAGGAATCTGAGCCCATGGCTCAGGCTAAGAACTGAAAACCCTTGCCAATAGCCCTTATGAATGGGCCATGATGTAACTGAAGCCATTGCTCTAATCAGGCCTCGTGGCTGACAACTCAACTGAAACCTCAGGAATAACCCCGGGACAAAGACACCCAGTTAAGCTACTGCCAGATTCTTGACCTTTGAAAACTTCAAGACAAGTAAATCCTTGTTTTGAGCTGCTAAGTTTGGAAGTTACTTGTTATACTTTTAGAAATAGTGGATACTTCCAGTCTATTTTTCTCTGCCAATAGTTTCACCGACTTACTATCTCTATTCTCAAGATGAGCTCAAATTAACTAAAGTGACTTGCCACTTTAGCTGGCAAAATGCATTGAGGAAGGCTGAAACCGTACTCCCCTTTTCATTTCCCTGGACTTCAAGGGGTGGATAGAAGTGTGAGGGATGAGCCAGACTGTATGGCCCCCTGGCACCACAGAAGTGCACGCTCTCACAACACCTGCAAGGGTTCTAGTGAGGAGTAATCATCAAACCCTTGGAAGAAAACCACACTGAAAGGAGTCTCCCTCAGAATATTCACTGGTCCTGCCATCCAGAAGACTAATGGCTTTTGGCTGCCCATTTCTTCTCCTAAGATGGTTGCTATCTTCACAGGAGCTGTCTAGACATCTGAACTTTGGGTCTGGATAATTTCTTCAGTAGGAGAGAGCAGGCAAAGAGTTTCCCAAGGCATCATGGAGAAAAGGTAAGAGCCATAATGCATTTCCATTTCCCTACCCTAGACTGTATTTGCCTCTAGGTATCTATCTCTCTAAACACAGTATCAGTTGAAGACTGCCTACTATGGGAATGGAGAGATGGCTCAGTGGTTAAGAACACTGGATTCTTTTCCTGAAGGACCAAGGTTCAACTCCCAGCACCCACAATTCACAACTGCCTATAACTCCAATTCTAGGGATCTGACACAGACAGACAGACATGTAGGCAATTGTTTTCAGCAATGCACTAAAAGTAAGTTAATTGAATTTTAAAAAGACATGTAAAAAAAACCTTTTTTAAATGCCCTCATGGGTCTTAGAGCTGTACTACAATTTTTGTAATCTGTTTTTCATATACATATATATATATAATGGGTTTTGTTTTGTTTTGTTTTGTTTTTGGGATAGGGTTTCTCTGTATAGCCCTGGCTGTCTTGTAACTCACTTTGCAGACCAGGCTGCCCTTGAACTCAAGAGATCTGCCTACCTCTGCCTCCTGAGTGCTGAGATTAAAGGCATATGACACCATGCCTGCCTCTAAGAAAATATTTTTATTATATTTATTTATTCTTTTTGGTTTTTTTTGGGGGGGGTACATGTAGAGGTCAGAGTACAACTTACTTACATGAGTCAGTGTTCTCTTTCCACCATGTGGGTCCTGGGGATCAAACTGAACTTATCAGCCTTGGTGGCCTTTACCCACTAAGCCCTATTTTGTCAGCCCTGGAACCCGTGTTTTCCTCTGTAGTTTCTCTAGTGGTAAGTTTCAGCAATGTATATCATTTGCTATTGCAGAATGGACCAAGTATCTTAGAGAAAGAATAGCGGTTTCTGCCTTTCAGAGCCCAAGCTTCCTGTTCAAAGAATGGATTCATTGGCATTTCTTTTCTTTTTTCTTCTTTTTTTGAAACAGGGTTTCTCTGCATAGCCTTGGCTGTCCTGGACTTGCTTTGTAGACCAGGCTGGCCTCAAACTCTACTTGCCTCTGCCCCCCCCCCCGAGTGCTAGGATTAAAGGCATGTGCCACTGTGTGTAGCTCATTGGTTCCAGTTGCCATACACAGAACTGACTTTAAATATCAGATGGCTCATTGGCTTAAGAGTACTGGCTGCTGGATGGTGGTGGTACATGCTTTTAATCCCAGTACTCTGGAGGCAGATGGATCTCTGTGAGTTTAAGACCAGCCTGGTCTACAGATCAAGTACCAGGACAGCCAAGGATACACAAAGAAACCCTTTCTCAAAAAACAAACAAAAAACAATGAAACAAGAGTACTGGCTGCTCTTCCAGAAGACCTGGGTTTCATTCCCAGCATCCAAATGGGAGTTCACAACCACCTGTAACTCCATTTCCAGGGGATATGATATGATTTTCTGTCCTCTGCAAACTTCAGGCACACAAGTAGTACATAAACATACATGCATGCAGGCAAAATACCCACCCATACACATAAAATTAACATTAAAGCCAAACATGGTGGCACATACTTTTAATCCCAGCACTCAGGGGGTAGAGGCAGGAGAATCTCTGAGTTTGAGGCCAGCCAGAGCTACATAGAAAGACCCTGTCTCAAAACAAAACAAAATTAAAATGTTTAAAAGATTGAAAAAAATCAGAATAATATAACATATACCCTGTAGGTTATCAGCTAGTTACTGAGGAAAGAAACACATAAGGTCCCCAGAAAAGCCCTTATACTCTCATATTACGGACGGCTTCCAGAGTCCAGGCCCTTGTTCATAGTATACACTTGGTACAGCCATAGTATTTGAACACCCTGGACACAGTACGGTAGTTTTGTCCTGCTTTTCAAGTGACTATTCCTTCTCTACCAATACTTCAGGATGATAAGAACCTTTTAAAAGCCATCCTCAGCTTCACATGGTAATCTGGGGGATGAGGGGAGCAGATAAGAAGATACTTTCCCTGGTGTCCCTTCATCTTTGGCAGCATAACTTCTGGCACAGCAAGGTCATTGCTTCGGGACTCTAACTAGCATATCCATTGCCCATAATATCCTTAATAAAGGACAGTTTCCTTGTGGGAAAACTTTACATTCTAATTGAAGAAATCAGGTTGCCTTTTTTATTTTTATTTTTTTTACTAGTGTTCTGCCTGCACACTAGAAGAGACTACCAGATTTCACCTGTAGATTCCATGTGATTGCTGGGAATTGAACTCAGGATCTTTGGAAGAAAAGCCAGTGCTCTTAACCTCTGAGCCATCTCTCCAGGTCATTGGTTGGCTTTCTGAGACAGATTTTTACTCAGTATCCCAGGCTAGACTTCAACATTGTATTTTTTTTGCCCCGCCCCCCCCCCTCCGAGACAAGGCTCTTCTATGTAGCTGTCCTGGACTAGTCCAGGCTGGCCTTGAACTCACAGAGATCTACCTGTCTCTGCCTCCCAGAGTGCTGGGATTACCAGTTACACTTGAATTTGTGATTCAAGCAGCTTGGGAATATGGTTGCATACTGTTGCAGCTTGGTCAAGGTCCTGATTTTTTTAAGGTTTATTTATTTATAACATGTACATGTTTGGTGGCTACAAAGGTCAGAAAGGAATTATATCCTCTGGAAGGTTATAAGTTCTGGGAATTTAATAATGAGTGCTTGTTTATCTATTTAATGTGCATTGGTGTTTTGCCTGCATCTGAGGGTGTTGGATCCTCCTGGAGACAGCTGTGAGCTGCCATGTGGGTGTTGGGAATTGAATCTATGTCCTCTGAAAAAGCAGTCAGTGCTCTTAACTACTGAGCAATCTCTCTAACCCTATAATGGGTGTTCTTTTTTTTTCCTCTTCTCAAGACAGGGTTTCTCTGTGTAGCCTTGGCTCTCCTAGAACTCAGAGATCTACCTGCTTCTATCTCCTGAATGCTGGGATTAAAGGCATGCACCACCACTGCCAGGCTGGTGAATGTTTTTAACTACTGAACCATTATCTTGAAACTACTTAGGCAAACTCTTTTTAGGGCCCAAGTTTTATCAGTGCTTGAGTTCTCTTATCCATATTACTGCTGTGGAATGGGCATATATGCTGACATGGTTAAGCCAGACATCCATCAACTGGAAACCTGCTTAGGGTTCTAGCCATAGAATGTCATAGTTCCACAAGCTTGTTCCAAAGCACATGGAAAGCTAGTAACCTGAGACCCCTGATCAGGGCTGCCTGCATCTTGCACAGGTAAGACCCACAAAGAAGAATCCAGATGGTTGAAGTGATGAATGGAATGCCATGGAATGCCCAGATGTTTCTCTCTTTAGGCTGTAGATACTCTTGTCTTGGGATTAAAGACACGCACCACCATGCTTTTGAAGAGGCACAAATCTTGCCCTTTTTAGATAGAAATTTTTTCTTCCCCATGTTTTTGTTCCTGTCTTGAAATAACACAGCTATCAAACAGTCCTTTATATTCCAAGCAGACAGATATCCCCACCCCCCAACAGTAACAAAACAACCAAGTAAACAAACACAGATTTTGCCTTTTCTGGAGCAGTCTCTGGGCTGGGCTCACCCATAACTGATTTTCAACAATTATTCTCCTTGTGGCTGAGAAAACAGGAGTCACCCTGAATCAACTGAGGTATTTCAGTCCTATCAACTGAAGAGCCTACAGTAACTTCTACCACATCCAGGAAGTAGAGAAACACAAATACCACAGTAACCTTTGTGTGTGCAAAGTATAGTTTAGAAACAAAACAAAAACAGAAGAGGTCATAGCCTCTGTGGAGTAGCGCCAACACTGAACCACAGTTTTAAACCTGGGGAGAGAGGGCCCCAGGCTCCAACGTCTGGGGTTGGCAGGCAGGGAATAAAGTCTCATGTGTAGGCTCTCATGGCAAACTATGGAGTGTTGTTGGGGTTGGAAGGCTGGAGGGAATACATTCAAGATGGGGCTGTGGCCTCAGCCCCCTCCTCTGAGTCCCATACTTCTGACTGTAGATAATCAGCAAAGAGAGCCTTGGCCCTTCTTAGGACACGCCCTAGATGGTGCTTCCTCACCAGTCGGTCAAAATGCATGGCTAGCTCATTGTAATCCAGCCCATTGCGCATGATGTGGTCACGGTGCTCCAGCAAGATAGCCAGGCAGAGGAAGAGCATGAAGGGGTTCCCTCGGCCAAACTCCTGGGGTGGAGGAAGGCCCATTGGAGGAGGGGGTGGTAAGGACTTTCCCGGGTCTCTAGGAGAACCTATCTCCTGCATCAAGGGAGATCCTACAGCTATGTCACCAGAAGGAGAAGCCTCCTGGGTAGATGGAGGAGATGACGAAGATGGGGAATCGGGCCGAGAAGAGGAGGAGAGGAGTGGATCTGGGGAGTTTAGCAATGGCTCGGAGAGAGACTTAGAGCTAATGAGGGTAGCTGAGTGGGATAGTTGAACCAGAAGGTCCTTCCTGGGGCCCACGTTATCCCTGAGTTGCTGGAGACCATCCAGGCTGGCTTGTCTCAGGAGACGTCCTCCACCACTAGGTCCTTGGCTAGACGTAGCTAAGTGGACAACAGCATCTTCAAAAGGACTGCCACCTCCACCAGCAGGCCTCAGCATGTGCCTCTGACGTACTGCCCGCCCCCTGTGGCTACCAAAGCCAGTGTCTGCCACTTGGCTGGGAGGTCCAACGAGCTCCACTTCATGTTCAGGAGGGTCAGGGGGCAGCGAACTCCAGGTGACCTCTAGCATTCGGAGAGCATCATCAAAGGCAAACTCACGCTTAAGCTCCAGCAGCAACCAACGGTAACAGAAGAAAAGGTCGTCGGCACCTGCTTCTTGCAGGTACTGGTAGAAGTCTGGGTCAGCATGTCTCAATAACAGTTTGAGGTGGGCAAACTTGGTGGCCATGGCACGACCATCAGGATGGAAGTTGGCAGCCAGGCGCTTCATGATGCCACAGAAGCACACAAAGGCGTGGCCTTCATGGTCCATGACAGCAAGGATGGGTGAGGCCAGGTCACTCATGCCCTGGCAGTATGACACCTGTGGATGAGTAACAGCATAGGTGGTGAGCAAGTCATGCAGGGCCCGTAGGTGTGGACTATCCTCAGGCCCTGCATAGTACGGGTGGGCTCGGTCTGTGCGAAGGACATCCTTGAGGACTGTGCTGCGGATGAACTCCAGGTCTTCAGGGTTCACTCGCTGGGCCCACTCACTTTTGAGCTGCTCATACTCGCGGCTCTTACGCTTCATGTAGTCCATCCGCTCACGGCCCGTTAGCCCATCTGGGTACACATTCAGGAGGTACCGCCATACCACCTAGCCAGAGGCAAAAGAAGATATGAGGCTCAGCTTCAACTATGGAGCTGTCATACCCATGTCAATGAGTCACCACCCACACTGTCTCTTGTGGCCTCTGTCCTCCTCGTGATAGGTTTACCTTCCTGTCACTGACTCTTAAGACCTACATGACATAGAACCTCTTTCCTAGGAATTTCTCCACCCTACCTATGACAGTATGTTCCACTGAATGTACCTCATGAGCTACCAGTGACCACAGAGTAATGGATGCAGACAGTGACTGAGGCAACTCACCTTTCGAAGTGAAGGCTCCACACCGCCATGGTAGATCCGTAAGCGCAACTCCTCGGGACGGGAAAGCTGGCCTTCATGGTTCAGGTATGTGTGAAACTCAGCATCACTCAGAGGTGGTTTGAAAGGCTTGACATCTTCCCCATAAGACCAACTCAGCACCTGCTGGACCTTTGACAGTGTACGACCCACCTGGAGAGGAAGGGGGAAGGGAAGCTACAGGTTACCTGTGGGGGTTAGAGGCAGATGCCAACCAGCAAGCTCAGAAATGGGAATTCCAGATAGGCCCTTCCCTCCAACCACAGCTAAAGTGACCCCACCTCCTGAAATCACCTGAGAGAGGATGGATTGTGTAAAAGGCAAGGCAACTGTTGTCAGTGAGGGTCGCTTCTCAGCCAGTAGCACATCAGATCCAATGACATCTTTGGGGCTGATTATGTCCCAGTCTTCCAGCAATGGGCCTGAGCGTACAAAGTGAAGCACTGTAAGAACAGGGATGTGAAGCCAGATCACAAGGTTCCTTTTCTAAAGCTTAGCTACCTGCAGGGCAATGAACATCTATTTCCTTGTCTCTTTCTCATCCATACAATGGTAAAAAAAAAATCAGTCATGAACAGTTCTTACATGGGAAATATTTCACAAAATGGCCGGAAAGCCTTTAATATTTTAATGATTAATACTATGTATTGAGTTCTTACTATGTGCAAGGCACTGGGACAAGGGATTAAGTTTAAGAAATAATGTCTGTTAAGCCCGGTAATGCAGGCCTGTAATACACAGTTCCTGGAGACTGAGACAGGAAGATGGATACACACACACACACACACACACACACACACACACACACACACACAGGGGACTACATAATAAGGCTACCTCCTTTAAAAAATACTCGAGGGCTTGGTAGTACACTTGAGACGCAGAGGCAGGGAGACTAATCTCCGTGAATTTGAGGCCAGCCTGATCTACAGAAAGAGTTCCAGGATAGCCAAGACTATGTAGTAAGGCCCTGTCTCAAAACAAACGAACAAATTAAAAACAAAAATAATTAAAACTTGAGGACCAATGAGATGGCTCAGTGAGTAAAGGCACTTGCCACCAAGCCTGATGACCTGAGTTTAATCTCTGGAACTCACATAGTAGAACTTGTCTTTTGACCTTCAACACATGCACTGTGACAATGTGTACTGGCCCCTAAATAAAAAATAAAGTAAATCAGGTCTTTATACTCAGTACTATGGAAGTACTAGCTAGTAATCTTTTTAAAATATAATTTTGTGTGTGTGGAGAGAATAGTCCTGGGGAAACAAACCCAGGGCATACATGTGCTATGCAAAATTTTACTGCTGAGCTATATCATGAGGCCTTTTGAAAAACTTTTTTGTTGTTGTGTTTTGTTTTGTTTTGTTTTTTTTCCAGGCAGTTTCTCTGTTTAGTCTTGGCTGTCCTGGACTTGCTCTGTAGTCCTCGAACTCACAGAGATACACCTGCCTCTACCTCCCTTCATGAGTGCTGGGACTAAAACACCTTTTTGGGGGGACAGTGTCTCATTAAGTTACCCAGACTGGCCTTGAACTTATTCCAGTACTGGCAGGGTTTTGAACCTCAATATTCGTCAGCCTCCTGCGTGCCTGAATTAAAGGACTAGTAGTGTGCCACCTCACTTGGTTTTATCCTTATTTTTGATGAGGAAACAAGTCTATAGATACTTACTTGTTCAAGGGTCCATACCTAGTGAATGAAAGAAATGGAATGTGAAGCCCATGCCCAAAGTCTGAGAACCAACATTCCTCATCTTACATTCACTAATAGTTTTCCCCACCAAAATGACAGAAAGTATGATTACCATTTTTCTTTTACAGAAAATGACCAAAAAGGTTTGGAACAACTAGTTAGTGACCAAGATTCTATAACTGGGAAATAATAATTTCCCATTTCTAGGATCACAGCTTCATTTACCTTAGATCCAGCTTAGAAAAAGTGTTAGTGGAGAGGTATGTTGTGTATGTTAGACAAAAGAAACCATACTATGCTTGACCTTAGCTGCTCCTGGCCCTTGAAACAGCTGCAGAGATTTCTTCCTTCTCTATCTTTATTTCCCCCTGTATCCTTTTTGTTTATTACAGTTTCCTTTTCCTTTTTAAATTAAGTATTTTAAGTTAGCATATAAAATAATGGGTTTCGTTATGAGGTTTTCATAAACATATATGAAAATACTTTGTTCTTATTCATCCCCCTACCTGGCACCCTCCCCTCTCTGGTCTCCTCCGCTTCCATGTCACATGTATTCCATTTTCCTCTTCCCCTAAGATCTCTTCCTCATCTCTCTTCTCACTTCAAGTATGATGTGGCTGTAGCAGCAATGGCCAACTATAAGGTATGGGGGATGGAGAAACAGCTCAGAGGTTAAGAACACTCTGTCTGCTCTTCCAAAGGTCCTCAGTTCAATTCCCAGCAACCACATGGTGGCTCATAACCATCTATTGTGAGATCTGGTGTCCCCTTCTGGTGCACTTGCAGGCCAAATGCTGTATAAATAATAAATTAATTAATCATTAGAAAGAGAACATTTCTTAAAAAAAAAAAAAAAAAGCTAGGCAGTAGTGGTGCATGCTTTTAATCCCAGCATTTGAGAGGCAGAAGCAGGTGGATCTTTGAGTTCTTGGCAAACTTGGAATTCCAGGATAGCTAGGGCTACACAGAGAAACCTTGTCTCAAAAATATTCTGTTTACATGTACGGGTTTTTGCCTGCATGTACATCTGTGTATCATATGCATACCTAGTGGCCAGGGAGGCCAGAAGAGAGGGCATCAGATCTCTCAGGACTGAAGTTAAAATAGACAATTGTGAGTAGTCATGTGGGTATTGGGACTTGAACCTGGGTCTTTGGGAAAAGAAGCCAGTGTTCTTAACTGCTGAACCATGGTTCCAACTGAGGAAGATTTTGTTTTACTTTTACTATTAATTATGTGTATGAGTATGTACCTTATTTTTTTCTTTATTTGAGACAGGGTTTCTTTATGTAATAGCCCTGGCTGTCCTGGACTCACTCTGTAGACCAGGATGGCCTCAAACTCAGAAATCCACCTGCCTCTGCCTCCCTGGTGCAGGGATTAAAGGTATACACCACCATGCCCAGCAGTTGAATATGTGTTTTTACAGAGCGTAGGGGTCTGCAAAAAACATTGGATTCTCCTGGAATTAAAGCCGGGCTGGAGAGATGGTTCAGAGGTTAAGAATACTGGCTGTTCTTCCAAAAGTCCTGAATTCAATTCCCAGCAACCACAGGGTGGCTCACAACCGTCTATAATGAGATACTGTGCCCTCTACTGGGATGCAGACAGAACATTATGTAAATAAATCTTAAAATGATAATAATAATAATAATAAATGAGCCATGCTTTTAATCCTAGCACTCAGGAGGCAGACAGGCAAATTTCTGAGCTTGAGGCCAGCCTAGTTTACAGAGCAAATTTTAGGACAGCCAGGGCTATACAAAGAAACCCTGTCTCAAAACAACAACAACAACAAATAAAACAAAAAAGGTGACATATATATTTACTGTGTAGATACATGGATGAGCCCCACTGCATGTGTGGAGGTTAAAGACAACCTATGGGAGTCACTTTTCTCAGTCTACCCTGTGGATCTTGGAAACTGAACTCAGGTTTTCAAGCTCAGTGGTGAATGCCTTTACTGGCTGAGCCTTCTTACCCTAGTAGGCACTCTTGACCATTGAACCACCTCAGCCATCATGGATCCTTTGTGTGTGTCTTTGTATAAGTGTGTGTGTGTGTGTGTGTGTGTGTGTGCGTGCGTGTGTGTGTGTGTACTAGGGATGGAACCCTGAGACCCCATGTATGTGAAGAGCACTCTACCAGGGACCTTCAGCCTCAGCTTGAATTTAGGTTTGAAAAAAATGTTTTGAGACAGGGTCTCACTTTAATCCAGGCTGACTTAGAACTTAACTCAGGTTGGTGTTGAACTCATGGTGATCCTTATAATTAGGCTTCCTGAGTTCTAGGGTTTCAGGCATGAGCTGCCAGGTTCAAGACATCATCACAGTGTTGCAAAAGCAGAAAACATCCAATGGCCAATTTCATTATATGAATAATTATCTGAAACAGTTACATGAAACAGATCAACTTCTATTTGTTTAAGTCACTTCCACTTGCAGGTCAATGACAGCCCTAAACAGCATTTTCATGGACTCATAGCCTTTTCTTTTGTTTTTGACACAGGGTTTCTCTGTGTCTTGTTCTCGCTTTGTAGAGCAGGCTGGCCTCAAACTCACAGAGATCTACCTGCCTCTGCCTCCCCAAGTGCTGGGATGATAGGGGTTCTACTGCCCTGCTCATAGCCCTTTCTTGCATAGAGCTGAAAGGGAAGCAATGCCATGTCTAGATGCCACTGCCTCTCCACGAACATCTCTGAGGTTACTCCAAAACAAAGGGCTCACAAAGGATAGGAAGAGATCCGCTCCCAGCTCAGCTATTCCTTTTTGCTTCTGTTCAATTGCCAGGGAACTGACCCATCCCTGTCTCCTCCCACTCCATCAGTCTTCAAGTCCAAATCATTGCCAAGCCCTGTGCTGTATGTATGTAAACACCATTTCAACATCACCTCATTTTTCATCCACTTTGTGAACCGTATCTGAGCCATCACCCCAGATACCTTAGACTGCTGCTTCCTAACCAATCCCTGTACCCTTTATCCCCACGCCTCCCTGTTCCCCTATCATCCCACCCCCAACTCCTTGCCAGCTGCCACTGTGGTCTTGCTAAAACGTTAATCAGAGCATTAACACACTTCCCAGGTAAGATGAAGATTGTACTACTTACCAAAGTAAGAAACTACAGCAAGACATAGTTAAGGTTAAATGATTCCAGTGAAAAAGTAAAAAGACCTGGAGGCCCAGCTTGGGAAACCCCATACACAAATAACAGAAAATGAAGAGAACAAAATGATCAGGTGGAGATCTTAGAATTAAATAGGCAACAAGTATGATGGAAATTTTTCTGAAGTAAAGAAATGGCTCACCAAGAGCTGGAAAGATGGCTCAGTGGTTAAGAGCATTGGCTGCTCTTCTAAAAGCAAAAACTTAAAGATCATTTTAGGATAGGCCTTTAATTCCAGTGCTCAGGAAACAGAGGCAAGGGGATTTCTGTGAGTTTGAGGCCAGCCTGGTCTACAAAGTAAGCCAAAGCTATATAGATAAACCCTGTCCCAAAAACCAAAAAAGAAAGAAGAAAGAAAAGAAAAAGAGAAAGACAGAAAGAGAGAAAGAAAGAGAAAACAAAAATGGCTCACCAATTGGCTGAAGCTAGTTAACATACATAGTTGAAATACACAATGGGCCCCTCAGAGCCTATTCATCTGAAGATGGCCTTCTGCGGTACAACTCTAGAGGACAGAAGATAAGGGCATGAGCATCTGTGAGGCACTGAGAAAGCCTAAGATGCAAGGGGCCCACATCCAACTAAGATAAATACAAACTGATTTGGCCAAAGAAACGCTTTTTCTGTTTGTGTCTGAGGAGCTAGATATACTAGGTGAGTCCTCTACCACTGAACTATCTATACTTTAGCCTAAGAGAGGCATCTTGACCATTTTAACATTTAAGTCACATACCCTATAAGAGGAGAACAATAAGTTCTTTAGGCAAGTGACCACTGAATGAATACCACATACATGATGGTGGTTTCACAGGTTACAATATAGATGAAAACCTACTACGGCTTAGTGATGACATAGCTACTGAAGCACAACACACCTCTCATGAGTTTGTGATGACTATGCGCCTGCTGCTTGCTGTATCAAAGTGTAGCAACAGAATTAGGTATAGTATATCATATCTGATATTAAGTAATGATGTTACTGTTTTATGGATACAATATGCTTTACTTTGACATTTTATTTCATTTGCTTTGAGACAGACTCTCACCTGATAGCCCAAGCTAGTTTGGAACTTGTTATCTATATGCCGCTGGCCTCAAACTCACAAAAGCTGACTACTTTCTGAGTGCTAGGATTAAAGGCATGCATCACCAAGCCAGGCATATTATGTGACATTTTTATCATTAAAGTATACTTCAGTTTATTTAAAAATTACAGTTTGCCAACTATCATACATGGTGGTACATATCTGTAATTACAGCACTCAGGAGGCTCAAACTGGATGACTGCTTTGATTTTGAACTTAGCCTGCACTACACACTGACTTAAAGGCCAGCCAGCCTTCGAGATGGCAAAACCCTATCTTAAAACAACAACAAAAAAATTCACTGTCAAGTATCTAAAAATGCATAAATATTGGGCTGGAGAGGAGGCTATTCTTGTACAGGAATAAAGTTCAGCTCTCTGCTTCTATTAGAAGACAAAGTGGGGAAAAGTCTGGACCTCACTAGCGTAGGATACAACTTCCTGAACAGAACACCAACAGTACAGGCTCTGATATCAACAATCAATAAACAGGACCTCATGAAACTGAAAAACTTCTGGAAGTCAAAGAACACTGTCAAAATAACAAAATGGCAGCCTACAGATTGGGAAAAGATCTTCACCAACCCTACATCAGACAGAGTGCTAATATCCAAAATATACAAAGAACTTAAGACACTAAATATTAGGGCTGGAGAGATGGCTTAGCAGTTAAAATCACTGACTGCTCTTCTAGAGGGTCTGAGTTCAATTCCTGGTAACCACATGGTGGCTCATGACCATCTATAATGTGATCTGGTGCTCTCCACTGGCGTTCAAGTGTATATACAAGCAGAACACTGTATACATAATAAATAAATCTTTTTTAAAAAAAGAAAAAAAGAGAAATTAAATATCAACAAATCAAATTACCCAATTAAAAAAAGGATAAAGAGCTAAACAGGGAATTCTCCACAGGAATATCAAAATGGCTGAGAAGCACTTATAGAAATGCTCAATATCCTTAGTCATCAGGGAAATGCAAATCAAAATGACTCTGAGATTCCATCTTATACCAGTCAGAATGGCTAAGATCAAAATCTAAAGTGACAACATATGCTAGAGAAGATTTGGAGAAAGGGGAACCCTCCTCCATTGCTGGTACAAATGTAAACTTATACAACCACTTTGGAAATTGACCTGGTGTTTTCTCAGAAAATTGGAAATAGAGCTACCTCCAACCCAGATAATACCACTCCTCGGCATATACCCAAAAGATGCTCTACCATACAGTAAGGACTTTTGCTGATATATGTTCATAGCAGCTTTATTCGTAATAGTCAGAAACTGGAAACAGCCTACATGACCCTCAACTGAAGAACAGATAAAGAAACTGTGGTACATTTACACAATGGAATACTACTCAGCAATTAAAAACAAAGAAATCATGAAATTTGCAGGCAAATGGATGGAACTATAAAGATCATCCTAAGTGAGGTAACTCAGACTCAGAAAGACACATAGTGTGCACTCACTAATAAGTGGACTTTAGACCTATAGTACAGGATAAACATATTACAATCAACAGACACAAAGAAGATAAATAACAATGAGGGCCCAAGGGAGAGCACCTGAATGTCGCTCAGAAGGGGAAACAAAATAGACAGCAGAAGTGGATGAAGACAGAAAACTGGACAGAAGATGGAATGTGGAAGGAAACAACAGTGGAGGTCAGATGTGGGGAGAACAGGGTGGGAGGTCAGAAGGCTGAGAACAAGAAGGGAAACTGAGGCAGGGGGCATCTCTTTGTTAAGCTGGAGGCTTGGGACAGGGTAGGCTCCTGGAAGGATATGGGTGTGACTCTGAGACGCCTAACAGAGGACTGAAGTGACTACCTCCTAGCCAGGCATGACTAATGGAAGGAAGGAAATAACAACCCACCAATAAATTCTTTGATCCGAAAACTTCCCTGCCTACAAGAAGTGCAAGGATAAAGAGGGAACAAAGTCTGAGGGAATGTTAAACCAATAACTGGCCCAACCTGAGACCCACCCCATGGTAGAGAGCCAGCTCTGACAGTACTAATGATGCTCTGCTATGCTTACAGACAGAAGCCTCACTTGACTGTTGTCTGGGAGGCTCCAGCCAGCAGCAGGTCAAGACAGGACAGATGCTAGGTAGGACTTGCAGCTAAGCATGGGGCAGAGCTCCGGTGTCCTGTGGAAGTGATGGAAGTGTTGGAGAAAGATGGAAAGACCTGGAGGGGACAGGAACACCATAAGAAGACAAAGAGACAACTAACCAGATCCATGGGTCTTACAGAGACTGAGATATCAACTAAGGAGCATGCATGCTCTGGATCTAGGGCCCCTTGCGGCCGATGGTCAGCTTGGTCTTCAAATGGGGGCACCTGGCGAGTGTGTTATGAGGGGCTGTTTCTAACATGGACTCTATTGCCTGCTTTGGATCACTTCCCCCTGGCAGGGCTGTTTTGCCTGGCCTCAGGGGATCAGGATATGCTCAGTCCTGATGTGACTTGATGTGCTAGGGTGAAAGGGAGAGGAGAAGGGGAAAGGAGAGCAAGTGCAGGGGACTGAGAGGAGAGGAGGGAGGAGATACCTTTGTGATATAAAAGTAAATAAACTAAAATTAAAATAAAAAGCGGAGTGGGTAGGAGGGTGAGGTTAAAAATTAAAGCAACTTTGGCCAGAAGTGGTAGCACATGCCTGCAATCCCAGCACTCTAGAAGCAGAGTCAGGTGGATCTCAGTTTGAGGCCAGCCTGGTCTACAGAGTGAGTCCAGGACAGCTAGAGCTACACAGAAAAACCCTGTCTCAAAAAAAGAAAAAAGGAAGAAGAAGAAGAAAAAAGAAAATTAAAGAAACTTGAAGGTAAAACTGACATACATAAACAGAAAGCTACAGCAATAGTATGAATGTCATAAAGAGCCCCACTCAGCCAAGTGTAGTGGTACATACCTATATATACCTATAATCCTGGTTCTTGGGAGGTAGCCAAGGAAGGACCAGAAGTTCGAAGTCAGCTTAGGCTATATGAAACCAAGAGAGCGGTTGGAGAGGAAGAAGACGGGAGAGAAAGAGAGAAGGACAGAGAGAGGAGAAAGAGAGAAAGGGAGGGAGAGAACAAATGTACTATCATAGGCCAAAAGGTGTTAACAGGAAAAGAGAAGCATTCTATTTATACTGATATACAACAGGAAAATTGAAAACACATCTAGAAACAGGCAAAGAATTTCTGCATGCACAAACTTGTCTAGTGGCAAAACCTGACATGGACCAACATGAGGCTATAAATAGTCTTTATATAACCGGCTTTGGGTGAATGTGCACACATTTCCTTTAGACACATCCAAGCATTTCATTATGGGCTTCAGGCCCAAACCCTGTTTGAGGTATTGCATAATACATATGACACATACTCTATTCTTCATCATAAATTTGTCAAAACTGCCAATCCTTTAACTAATATATATAAATGCAGCACAATACCAACCAGAATTCTAAAGTTTCCCCCCCTGAAACTGGATGAAATTATTTTCAGATTCACAAGAACAAATTCATGTTTAAGAATAGCTAAGAAACAGAATATCAAAAGGATGGCAAAAGCTTTTTGAACCTGAAACTGACCATAAAATCACTACCATTAAAAATAATTGTGTTATCCCTGTATGGTAGCACACACCTTAAATCCCAGCAGGATATAGGAAGAAAGTGGTGAACCTCTGTGAGTTTGTGGCCACAAACACACTTTATAATACAGACATACATACATACACACACACACACACACACACACACACACATTTGGCTAAAGAGATGGTTCAGTGGTTAAGACCACTGGTTTCTCCAGAGGCCCTGGGTTCTATTCCCAGTGACCACACAGTGGCTCACAATCACCTGTAATTCCAGTTTTATGGGATCTGATGCCTTCCTCTGGTCTCCAAGGGCACCAGGCATATACATGTTACATAGATATGCTAAACATCCATACACATAAAAACATTAAAACACGCATACATAGTATTAAAGCTGGCACAAAGCCAGGTGTGGTGGTGCGTACCTGTGATCCCAGCACTCAGGGCGGCAGAGACAGGCAGATCTCTATGAGTTCAAGGCCACCCACCCTGGTCTATAAAGCAAGTCCAGGAGAGCCAAGGCTACACAGAGAAACCCTGGCTCAAAAATAAAAGAAAACAAAAATATTTAGAACAGATGGAGCCAGTCTGCAGAATGCAAGAGGAAGCCCCCAGATAAATTTAAGCGTATATGGGAACCCAATCTATAAAAAGAACAGCATTTCAAATCAGTGGTTTGAGCTTGTTTTTGTTTTTTCGAGACAGGATTTTTCTGTGTAGGCTTGGCTGTCCTGGAACTTAGTTTGAAGACCAGGCTAGCCTTGAACTCAGATATCCATCTGCCTCTGCCTATGGCAAACTTATTTTTTTTAGTTTAAATTATATAGGGCAAAATGGTCCTATAACAAAACTATAAAACAAAATATAAGGGGGCTGAAGAGATCAATCAGTAATTAAGATGCCAGCACCCATGTTGGGTAGCTCACAACTACCAGTAACACCAGCTCTAGGGAATCTGATGGCCTCTTCTGGCCTTGGAAGGTACACATGTGACATTATTTACACAAACACACACATATACACGAGTAAAAATAAAATTAACATTTTTTAAAAAATAGACAGAGTGGGGGTTGATGGTGGTTACACATGCCTTTAATCCCAGCACTTGGGAGACACAGGCAGGCATATCTGTGTGTTCAAGGTCATCCTGATTTACAAAGTGAATCAAGGATAGCCAAGGCTACACAGAGAAACCCTGTCTCGAAAAACCAAAAGGAAAAGAAAAAGGAACCGTGTCTTAAAACACCAAAAGAAAAAAAATTAAATATTTCCATACTGGGTATTGAATTCAAGGCCTAGCAAATGCTAGGCAAATGTTCAACCGCTCAGCTTCATTCCCTGTTCCACATACACACACTTGCCCAGGCTGGCCTTGAACTCATCTAAGTCCCAGGAAGGTCCCATCTTGTAAATGTTCAGCCTCCTGGGCCTCCTTTTCTTTTTAAAATAAGGCAAATATGTTTCCTTGGTTCCTAAAGAGTTTCTTGTCTGGTCTTGCGAGAAATTCCTTTTCCCAAGGTCAGGCCTTTAGACAGAAGCCAGCATTTCCTCGGGGGCGTAAAGAAACACTGCTAGAAGGAAACATCCTTCCTTTTGGCAAAACTGACTGTAGCGCCTATGAGCAAGTCAGAGTCAATGCTAGCATGTAGGCTCTCTCAGTCTTAGACTCACAGGGCCCTGGCCCCAGCTCACAGGCTCTCTTCCTCACAGCTCCCTGTTCTCATTTAACCCAGGAGAACACCATCCCCATATCCCTACCCCGGTCACTTCTTTCTCCTTTTCCTAGTGACAGCCTTGTCAGTTTGGAAAAAAAAAACTTTTCCCCTTTTCACCCATGGAGCAGTTATTCAGGTTTCTTTACTGGACTTCATTTGCTTAAAAATTGTTTTAAATTCTCAATTGACTGTGTGTGGGTGCCGTTGCCGAGGTCAGAGGCTTCAGAGCCACCTGACACGGGTGCTGAGAACCGAACTTTGGTCCTCTGCCAGAGAAGTATTCTTAGTCACTAAATTTTGTTTCTTTAAATCATTTAACTTAAAGGCTGGGTACACCTTTAATCCCAGTGCTTAGGAGGAAAGGCAGGCAGACAGATCTCTGTGATTTCCAGGCCAGCTAGGGCTACACAGAAAGACCCTGTCTCACTGTCTCAACATCACCAACCAAAATGTAACTCCAGGAAAATTCCCATCAGAGCGTTCTGTTTCAATCCAGTCTTTCTACATAACCCTGGCTGTCCTGGATTTCACTAGGTGGCCCAGGCTGGTCCTTAAGTCACAGAAATTTGTCTGCGTCCCTGTGGCTGGGATTATAGGCATGGCCCACTATACCCAGCCAGATGTTTGTTGTTGTTGAAACAAGGTCTCACTGGGTAGCTGTGGTTAGTGTAGAAGTGGCTTCCAACTCACAGATATCCTCTCACTTCTGCCTCCAAAATGCGGGGATTAAAGGCATATGCTAATACACCTAGGACTCTCCTCTGCATTTTACTGGTTTGACAAATTAATTCCGTTAAATAAAAATAGGGTCCATTGGTGGAATGCTTGCTGTACAAGCATAAGAGTTTGGATCTCTGTCATGGGCCTAAAAAGCCAGGGATGGGCTAGGGAAACAGCTCAACAAGTCTGATGGCCTGAATTCTAGCCTCAGAAAGCCAGATGTGGTGGTACAAATCCATAATCCCAGCACTCCTTTTGTGAGACAGTCATAGAGAATGGAGAACTGCCTAGAAGGTCATGGGCCAGCTAGCCTGGAATATGCAGAACAAGGGGAAAAAGAGACTCTGCCTCAACAAAGTGAAAGGAGAAACAGACTCTTGAAAACCTGTCATCTGACTTTCACAGGTATGTCTTAGCACACACATGCATACTATGTAAAATACAAGTTTAAGACAATTCATTTTTTAGTTCTCTCATGATTTCAGGGAGCTGGGGTTTTCTGTTCTCAATAAACAAACAAAGAAATAAATAAATGTATGTTTGTAGGGAGGCAAAGGCAGGTAGAACTCTGAGTTGAAGCCAGCCTGGTCTACAAAGAGCCCAGGACAGCCAGGGCTATACAGAGAAACCTTGTCTTGAAATACAAAAAGCAAAATAAAACAAAATGTTAGTAAATGAAGAGATCAGAGTAAGAAAAAAAATCAGAAACAGCATGCATATGCTGGAGCCTGGCAACTAAGTTAGCACTTTTGGAAACAGTGGAGAAAGAACTGATTCATCAATAACTGGAGAGTTAATTAAAAAATAGTTTATGGAGGGAGCTACGGGGAGGGGGAATACAAAGTGAATAAATTGTAATTAATAAAAATTAAAATAAAAAACATTTTATGAGCATATGTCTGAACACAACATGCATGCAATAACCTTAGAGGCAAGAAGATGGTATCAGGATCCCCTATCCCCCCCCCCCACTAGAGTTATGGACTGTTTTGAATTGCCATGTGGGTACTGAGAACTGAACCCAGGTTCTATGGAAGAGTCACCAGTACTCCTAACTGCTGAGCCATCTCTCTAGTCCATAGAAAACTAATTTTTTTAATAGATAAATTTGTGGTGAAGATGTCTCAGTCAGTAAAGTGGCTGCCACATATGCCAGAGGAGCTGAGTGCGGATCTCTAATAATCCCCAGAGTCCACCTAAAATGAGAGGTGCAGCGTTGGATGCTTATCTTCCCAGCTCTTGAAGTAAGGCAGGAAGATCCATTGGCTTGCTGACCAGCCAATGTAGCTAATAGGTAAGTTCTGGGTTCAATGAGAAACCTATCTCAAAAAATAAGGTGGATGATGACTGAGAAACTCATGTTGACTCTGGTCTCCCCACATGTGCGCATGCATACATGAGAGCACACATATACACACACATGCACTCACTCGCACAGACAGCCTCACACAAGCACAGGAACACAGAGAAAAAAACTTTTAAAATGTGCTTCTGTGAATTCAGGTATCACTGACTCTATGCTCCACTGGCATGTTCTCAGTTTTTATGCAGCTGGGTTTGCTCTGTGCTTATTCAGGCAGAAAGACTTTATTTGTTCAAATAATACAACTGTTTCCACGTTAGAGGTGAAGAACTAAGGCCTGAAGAATTACTCAAATGACTGACTTAAAAGATTTATTTATTGGGCA
The DNA here is from genome assembly GCA_028658305.1 of Pachyuromys duprasi. Taxonomy (NCBI): domain Eukaryota; kingdom Metazoa; phylum Chordata; class Mammalia; order Rodentia; family Muridae; genus Pachyuromys; species Pachyuromys duprasi. The sequence goes on from CM053742.1 coordinate 94,799,848, forward strand.
GGCTGTCTTCTGGGCGTGGCCTTTGTTAATCCTCTCACCACATTCAGAGGACGGTTTGCAGCTGAACCTAGGGGTCCATATGTACATTTCTGGTAAAATGCTTGTGTTTATTGTGCGTGGAATTTATTCCATATCAGAACTTTGTAAGTGTCCTAAAGGAGAGCACGTGGTTAAAAGTATGGTAGAATTGACAGGAAAGGTTCCTTAACAGAATTGTTAAGCCATGTCTGGACTGTGTGAGTTAATTCGTATTGCTAGGCTGGCTGGAGGGGCAGGGGGAGGCTCACAAGCATGAGCTGCAGGGCTGTGTTGAGGCTCCTGCCATGGATGCGTCTTCCAGCTGCTCTATAGGAACACAAGTATTGAGCGGGGACACCCCTTCCTTGAATGTTAGTATATAGATCTGATGATGAATTTAGGAATGCTGAACTAAGTGTGGTCTGTTGCTTTGTGTTTCCTTGTGAGCTGAGCACTGAGGGAGTGCAGAATTTAACTGTAACTTCGCCAGCACATATTTCTAAAGGCCCGCTGCCATTTTTGTCGCCTATGAATATTTTA
>CM053742.1:94800905-94848865 GCA_028658305.1 Pachyuromys duprasi
TATAGCGTGGGATTTTTAGTTGGTGAACATTCACGATGTGGGGGAAAGCATGGCACTTCCTGTATAATCTCAGTTACCTAAGTGTATGTATGCTTGCAGGATCTAGAAGGACACACTGAGCTGCTTGTGACTGGGTGACTTAGCTCTTTGATTCTTGTGTTTTGTTTCCTGTAATGCACATATTAATAAAAAAATTCTTTTAAAAGCTTAAAAAAAAGATTTATTTATTATGTGTACAGTGTTCTGTCTGCATGTATACCTGCATGCCAGAAGAGGGCACCAGATCTCATTATAGATGGTGGTAAGCCAACATGTGGCTGCTGGGAATTGAACTCAGGACCTCTGGAAGAGCAGCCAGTGCTCTTAACCTCTGAGCCATCTCTCCAGACCCTGACTTAAGTTATTGACACAGATTTCTGTGCCCTACTGTCTGACTTCTTTCTTCCTCTTCTTCTATTTGTTCCTACATTCCTCTCTATCCTTCTCCATCTCTCTCTTTCTCTTTCTCAAGGCTGCCAAGCATTTTTTTTTGTTTTGAGACAGGATTCTCTGTGTAGCCCTGGCTGTCTTGGAACTCACTCTGTAGACCAGGCTGGCCTTGAACTCACAGAGATCCACCTGTCTCTGCCTCCCAAGTGCTGGGATTAAAGCGGTGCACCACTCACTCAGCTTGCTTGTTTTTTAAGGCTGACTTGGAAGTGATGGTAATCCTCTTGTTGGGACGGCTGCCAGCCTACCAGTCTTTTTGTCTTTTTTTTTTTTTAAGTAAAGTCTCTCTATGTAATATTAGCTATCCTGAAACTCTGAATGTATATGGAGACCAGGCTGGCCTTTCACTCCTATAGATTTGCCTGCTTCTACTTCTCTGAGTGCTAGAATCAAAGGCCTGGCCCCTGCAGTCTAAACCCCCAAACATCCTAGGATCAAATTGTTCAGGAAAGAAAAAAAGACTCTGCAACCAGATCATTGCCTGCCTGGGTTCCTGGATTCAAATCTTGCGACACAATCTTATGCCTCTCTGGGTCTATTTTTTCATCTATTTTATGGAAGAATAATAAGCCCCCTTCAATAAGATGTTTTGTATACAGGGTCTCTTTCCTTAGTCCTGGATGTCCTGAAACACTCTATGTGGACCAAGCTAGCCTCAAACTCACAAAGATGCAGCTGTCTCTATCCCTGAGTTTCTGGAAGTAAAGGTGTGTACCATCCTAGCTCTGTAAGATTGTCTGGACAATTAACTATACACATTAAATAGCTATTTAGCTATTTATGTTTACCATGCTGTCAATAAAATGCCTCAGTCATCCCAAATAAGTACACAAGTTCTCTAATGCTATGAACTGTATGACTCTGTAACATTTAATTACAAAACAAAACAAAAAATTTGCTGAGTTCGCAAGATGGTTTAGTGGGTAAATGCACTTGCTGTCAAGTCTGAGTATGACCTCCACATATATGTTATGGTACACATGTGCATGTGTACACATGAACACACACACACAATAAACAATGTATGGCTAAAAAACTTTCTGAGTGTCTAGCATTGCTGGATATGGTGGGTATTCCCAGTTACTCATAAAGGCTGAAGTGAAGAAAGAAATGTTAAGTTTTAGGTCTGTCTAGGAAACTTGGTAAGACCTATCTTAAAATAAAAGGTAAAGTGGTATAACACTTACCTAGCAAACATATGGCTATGTATTCAATTCTTAGAACCAAAATAAACGAACCAATAACACAACCAAGCACACATGGTGGGTTATGTTTATCTTAGCACTTGGGAGGCATAGACAGAAGAATCACTGTAAGTTTGATGCCAGCCAGGTTTCTATGGCAAGTTCTCGGCTAGCTAAAGCCATATACCATAAATGTTTCAGAAACTGCCAAAAACAAAAACACAGTCAAACCCATACTAACAGAATACACTGGGTGGGGCTAGAAAGATGGCTCAAAACAAAAACAAAACCAAAACAAACAAACAAAACAAAAAACAAAAAATTGGCTGATCTTCAAGAGGACCAGACTTTGATTCCTAGTACCCAGAAGGTAGCTCACAACCATCTGTAATTTCAGTTTAGGAGATCCTATGCCCTCTTCTGGCCTCCTCCAGCACAAAGCATGCATGCAGTGCACAGGCATACCTGTGAAACACCCTTTACATAACAAAAACAAACAAACAAACAAAACCCCCACCACCACCAACAAAAACTATCAGAATGCACACCAGAGCTGGGAGTGTAACTCCATGGCACTTCGTTTACCTCATCTGCGAGTGAGCAAGGCCTGACTTTCATGTCTTACATTGCAAAAGAGAGTGGTCTGAACACCCTGTTCCTATAGCCCTCATACAGAACCCAGAGTTTTTCTGCATCATCTGCTTTATCTTGCTCCTTCTACATGCAAAATTACTTGGAAACATCATGCACTTTACCCCTTTCTCATGTAAATGGTTTTTCCCCAAGAGTATGGATATTTTCCTTCAGTAGCCCTGAAACCATTATCACATTGCTATGTTTTCGAATTAATTGGCAATGTGATAATATAGGTTGAATACTCCTAATTTGAAAATTCAAAACCCCAAAACCTGAATTATTTCGTAGTTTTGTTTTGAAACAGGGTGGCTTCTGTAGCTCAGGCTAGCCTTGAACTTGAGTTTAAAATATACAACTACCATTACTATAATAAAATTTTGGGGGGCAGTACTGATGATTGAACCCAGGTCTTCTAACATAATTCAAAAAATAAAAAACAACTGTGTCCCTGTGGCCTACCAGGAGTGTATTGTAAGGCCTAGAATTATCACCCCATGGGAAAATCTGGAGTTCACAGCAGTTCCCCTAAGGCACTGGGTACTCACTGTCCTCTGAGGGCCGAATGTCCACACGCAACTGCAGATAAGGTTTGGAGGCAGTGGCGAAAGCTGTGCTGAGGTCCCAATCAGAAAGGAGGGAGAGGAAAACTTCCTGCCCTAGCCGGTCCCGCACCTGGTAGCTGATGCCAAAGTTCTTCTTCCTGGACAAAGGATATGAGGGAGCTCTTGGGATCCCCAGCAGCTTCAAGATCAGTTTTACAAAACAAGGAAGGTAATGTGAAACATACTGACAACAACTTCCTTCTATTTGCTGGGAACTATGCTAAGGATTACGGGTAGCCTGAGGTTAGGTCATTTATATCCACTTTGTTACACAAACATAGAAACAGATACACACCTGCTTATATCTGGAGGGCACACTGAAAACTGGTAAAATGTTGGTCCCCTCTGGGGACGGTAACAGTGTAGTTGAGAGATAGAAGTGGAAATAAAGCAGCCTTCTTACTACATAAAAAAAAGCAGTCTGTATGTGTTATTTTTTTACAACAAAATGAAAATGCACAAATGTACAATAGCGACTAAAAATTTATTCTTCAAACACACTTGTGCAACTATGTAAGAAAATATAAACCAAGGATTCTCCGAAATATCCATCAATTTCATACTATTTAAATTTGTTACCATCGTCAAATATTCCTATACGACAGCCTACCAAACAAAATCAACATCACATCTACCCCCCCAAAGATATCACCTCTCAGCTATCAGACTGACAAATTTTGCAGTGTCTTATAGTAACCACTGTCTGTGAAGGCATGAAGAAAGCAAGCAATTTCATTATTTTCTTTCTCCTTTTGAGGCAGTTCCATATGTATCCTCGACTGGCCTTGATCCTCCTGCTTCAGCCTCCAGAGTACTGAGATCAAGGGTATGAAACAAACATTTTCTTTTATCTTGGTTTCTTGTGAGGTCTCACTGTATAGCCCTGGCTGTCTTGGAACTTACTATGTAGAACAGTCTGGCCTTGAACTGTCAGAGATTTGCCTGCCTCTGCCTCCAGTGTACTAGGACTAAAGGTGTGCACTGCCACACCCAGCAGAACATTTTCTATGCTGATGCTGAGGCTGTATTGGTAAAACCTGTCTGGAGAGGCATTTTGAAAATATTCCTTCAAAGTTTTAAAAGCACATACCTTGTACACCCAAAACACACTGCTAGTTTATCCTATGATTTTTTTTTTCCTCAAAGATTCTAAGCAAGATGCACATATTCACCATGGCATTACTGAAAAACAAAACAAAAAACAACCCCCCCCCAAAAAAAAAACCCATAAAAGCCAGACAGTCCCTGGCCAGATGAGCAGTCTGTTTCATCCTCCCACTCACCCATTCAAGTCAAAGGCTCGGATGAGGATGTGCTGCAACACGTCCAGTGATGTGATCTGAGGATCTACTGCAAAAGAGCGGAACTCGGGGGACAAGAAGCTCTCACATTTCTGGGGAAAAAAGACAAGGGGTAGGCCACGAGGGGCCACATCATCACATGGAAAGAGTAGGATGAGGTATAGAGCAGTAGAAGGTAGGGTCAAAGAGGGGTCAGGGACCAGATTTAGGTGGGATGTTCTTGGCCACAGTGGAGACTTTGGTTTTTGTTCTGGGTGAGGGGAAGCCACAGACAGGCTTCTGGGCAGAGAAAGGATGTGTGTCCTTAGAATTTTACAGGGTTCATGATTTCTGCTCTGCAAAAACAGACTGGCAGGAACAAAGGCTACTGCAATAATCCAGGTGTCCAACCCTTCTAGATTCCCTTAAATATGGTTGCCAGAATCACCATGTTCAGTCTGACCACAATAAAACCAGTCCCCCATTCAGCAATCAATTTAGTAAATCTCCCTGTAACACTCCAATGCTCAAATCTTTTCAACAACAAACCTAGAGACCTTAGCTAGACCTCCTTCCACACAGATTTATTTTGAACTTTATGCTCTACTAGTATCAAACTGTTGAGAGTTACCTTAAGTTAAAACCTTCCTCCAGCCTTTTGAGTGTGCTGACCACTCTTGGTCTGAACATCCTTCTTCCCACTTCATCTGGCTCACTCACTAATATCATCACTGCCAATGCCAGCATGCCAGTCTCAGCCACCATTCACTGCCTGCTGGAATTATTGCAACAGGTTTCTTCCCAAGAGTATGCATCACAAGCTGTTTACCTGCTCTCCTCTCCCCTGACTGTCCTCACTTTTGCCCTCAGTCTTCCTTCTCCAACAATATGGGAACCTACAGGAACATACCAAGCTCATCACTGCTTCCTAGCCTTTACTCTTGCTGTTCCCTCTACCTAGCACTCTTCTCCCATTCTAAGTGCACATATTGACACACACTCTCTCTTTCTCTTTAAAATTCAGCTCTCTGTGCCTTTAATCCTCTTTGGGGGGATTTTCCTTGGGTAAAGTACCTCCTTACACCCTAACCGTTCCTATTATTTTCCTATTATTACGCAACAGTGTTCAAAACATCTGTTATGGTTAACCCTTCCCCTCCCACAAGCACGTGGGCTCAGGGGTAGAACATGCATAAGAGTGCACTCTCAACATCTATATGTTCACTGACTTTAGGACTCCTCCTGACAACAGTGTGTCCACCATTCCTCTGAACTCCAGAGGCCCTCCTCTAACCCTACAACCCACGTCTCTACCCGTAGGCTCCACCCATCCACTCCATTGGCTCCTTCCCCTCTATTTCCAGTTCCACACCCAACGGAGGTGTCCCTAAGATCCATGCCTTCATTAACCTGCTCTCAAACCTCGCCCCTGTCTCTAAGTAACGCCCCAAATTTCAGGGCCGGGGCTCTATCCTATGTGAGCCACCGTCTTTTCGTTCACGTGGTGTCCAGGCAGGCTGGCCGACCAGCCGCCAGCCTCACCTTGACTCGGACCCGTACCACCTCTCGCTCCTCCTCCTCAGCTGCCGCGGCAGCCTGGGCACCCCCAACGGGCGGGGGCGCTGAAGAGCATGCCTGGTCCGAGGCCGCGGAGGTTGTTGCCATCTCGCCGCTACTGTCTTCTGTCTTGTTAACAGCAGACAGTTTGCCCCCAACCCTAGCTAACTCCCTACAGTTCGGGAGCTTGCGGCCCCACCTTACGCCAGAACGCAGGCGCAGAGGTTGTTACACGACCCTGCCCCTCCCACCTGACCTGGGCTGGAGGTTGCCTCTGAGCATGCGCCAAGCGTGCTCATGCCAGGAACCCTGCCTCCCAGAGTGGAGATTTCGCTTTTTACTGCCTGTGTGCAAGTGCCTGCCTCGGTCCCGCCTGTCTTGGTCCCGTGGCACGGTTGTTTTGTCAGTCTACTTCCGGATTCATGAACCTGCATGCTAAACTGACGACCAGTTCGAGAAAAAGAAGAGGGCGGGGAAGGAAGCCACACCGTGGTGATGTCAACGTTCCAAGACACGCTCGGAGTTGCCTAGTGCCTTCTGTGACAGATGATGTCATCAATTTCATATTCTTCCCTTCAAATTACTCCCCCGAAGGGGGGGAAATCTTTCTCCAAATATTTTTGTATTTAGTTTTTCTTTTCCTCCTTTTTTTTAAAAACAGAATCTCGCTGATTTCCCCGGGTTAATTCGAAGTTAAGGTTTTTGGTTTTGCCTTTTTTTTTAAACCTCAGATTTCCATGCACTTACAGTCATGTACCACCTTGCCCATTCCCAGTCTTTTAATAAATAATTTACATTTGAATCCAAGGAACTGTACATACAGAATTTTCCACACTTCTGATCTCTTGGTATGGGCCATTAAGTAATTTACCAAAAGCAAGTATTTTATGCTTTCTGGAAGTCTTACATTTCTTCAAAAGTTGTTTTTTTTTTTTCCAGGTTTCATTTTCATATAGCTCAGGCTGTCCTGATCCTTCAGACTCCATCTCGAAAGTGCTGGCCCTACATAGTCTTTCTTTTATTCAATCCTTACAACTTGTTTAGGTCAGCCCTGTTCTAAAGCTCTGTCTTTCTCGTTTTTTACCTCATTGATAGATCTTATGTCGAGCATACAGGAGACCCACAGCACTGCAATCACAACAAAAATATGTGTTTGTTAAATAAGGGTTAGATGGTTGAACACATCTTACGCTTTTTTTTTTTCCCTGAGACAAGGTTTCCCTGTGTAGTCCCAGCTGTCCTGAACCCCACTCTGTAGTCCAGTCTGGCCTTGAACTCAGAGATCCACCCGCTTCTGCCTTCTGAGTGCTGGGATTAAAGGTGTGTACCACCACCCTGCCCAGTAGTTTAGGCTCTTTTGAGATAAAAAAAAAAAATTGAGACAGTTTTTCACTATATAGCCTGGCTTACCTAAGACTCCCCATGTAGACCAAACTGTCTCGGAACTCACCTGAAACTGGGGATCCACCTGTCTCTTCCTCCAGAGTGCTGAGATTAAAGGTGAGCACCACCACGTCCAGCAGAAAAGTTAAACTTTTTAAAATTACATTTTATTGTGTGTGTGTGCATGTGCCACAGCATGCATGTGACAGGCAGGCAGAGGACAACTCTCAGAAGTCAGTTTTCTTCCTTCCTCCATGCCAGGACTGTGGATCAGACTCAGATCATCAGGTATTTTTTAGCCATGGAGCCATCTCATAACCATTTTGAGATGATCTCAGGTAGGCCAGGCGGGCCTGGAACTTGCTTTATAGATGGAGAAAACCTTGAGCTTCTGGTCCTGAGTGGTAGTATTACAGGTTATATCACCATGCCTAGTTTTTTGGGTTGGCGGAGATCAGAGCCAGAACTTCGTGCATGCTAGCAATCACATTAGCAGTGATTCTGATTCATATCCCCAGTTACCTTTTCTAGACAAGTTTGCAATTTCAATTTGGTATATTTTAAGATAGTTTTGTTGCCTTGGTATTCTACATTAAAAATACATCTCAGTTCTCAGAATCTGTAAATAACGAACTTTTTATGAAAGGCAGCTAGGGTTATTAGTATGTCTCTCCTGTTCTACACGCACTATTGGATTTTCCTGCTGGGAAACAGTTCGACAGTCTGCTTCTCATTTTAGCTACATTAGAGAGGAATGTTCAATCTATTAGCATTTAAGGAGGTGTGCCCTTTTGACAGGGTAAGATGTCTCTGTCTTGGGCAAAAACAGAAAGATACTGGAAGCAAGGGAAAAAAAAGAGAGACCCTTGCTATTATTCTAGGGAGAATTTTCCCTTTCATTTGTTTATTCATTCTTCTATTTAACAAATACAAAGCACATATGCCAGGCATATATGCTGATTTCATATATCAATTTATTTTATCTGCATTCAAAACTCAATGAGGTAGACATTATTAATAATACTGTTTTACATTTTACTCTCCATTGAGGAGTGTCAGTATTAAAGACCGTGGAGAAAGAAGTTCAAGGTCAAAGGGTAAAGTAGCACATAATAGGTAGTACAATGGAGAGAAATTGAGGCTGTGCCTAGTGTGTGTAGCAGTGCAAACTCAGCATGTCTTTAGTGCAAGAGATTGAGTAACAGCATATGGAATCAAGGTGAGAGAATCAAGGTGAAATTATGCAGGACAGACATTTCATGACTGCTGGTTGGTATTCTTGTTGCTGTCTAGCCTGCTGCCTCTTGCAATGTACTTATTAAAACTGTTTCCTTGCTTTAAACAACAGCAACAAAAGACATTTCTCCAGATCTACACTGAAAGCCTGAATAAAGCCAAGATTTGAACTGAAGTCTAGCTTTACACGGAGAGGGTATAACGAAGGTCTGTGGGGTCAGTGATGAGGCCTGCAATAGATGTGATCAAGAGACTGACAGCTGAGTGATAAGGTCTTGTGGGGGTAGTGATGGGTATATATGAACTGGTGGAGAGCCTTTGGAGTGAATAATGGGCATTGAGAAGTAAGGGTGGGGTTAATGATGGAACCCAAGAGACAAATAATGAGTCTATAGGGGACTGTAGTTTGTTTTTAGGGTGAGTGGTTAGGGGTCTGTAGACAGATAAGATGCTGTCAGGTGGCAGGTGCTGTAGAGTGATAGCTGTTGTACTGGCCTGTAAGGTGAGTGATGGGATATTGTGTTGTGATGCTTGGGGGCAATCATGGTGTAGCCGAGTGAATTATGATAGGGTACCTGGGGTGAAGAGTAAGGCCTTTTCAGTGAGAGATTTGAAGGTTCATGATGACTGAGGCTGTGGAATGGGTGATTAGGTTCCAGGAAGCAAATTGATCCAGGGTCGGGGAGAGGTCTGTCAGGAGAATAGCAGGTAGTCTGTGGAGTGATATGAATTAAGAAGTGATGAGGCCCATGCAGGAAGTAATGGGGTCCATGAATGAGATTGGGGATCTTTTTTGTTTGTTTTCTCCAGACAGGCTTTCACTGTGTAATAGCCACAGAGATCACCTGCCTCTGCCTCCCAGAGGTGGGATTAAAGGTGTCTGCCATCATGTCCCAAAGAGATTGGGGATCTTCAGGCTTTGTGAGAGGAATTTTTACAATGAGTAGTGGGTGTTATTGTGGCTCTATGTAGTAGTGACAAGTGAACAGGATAAGACAGGTCCAAAATATTTCATGTTGAAGTTCTAATTCCCAGTAACTTATATTCTGATTATACGTGGAGATAGGGCTTTAAAAGAGATGATTAAGTTAAAATGAGGCCGACAGGTTAAGCTCTCATGACAATCCAGCTGGTGTCCTGACAGGGAGCAATTAGGAGATGAACATAGTGTACAAAGAGGGGAGACCCTATGAAGACACAGTGAGACATAGCCACTTGCAAGCCAAGGAGAGCAGCCTCTTGACAAATCACACCTGACACAATGAACATTAACTTTCAGCCTCCAGAACTGAGAAAACAAATGGCTTTTGTTTGTTGAACAGGGGATTAAATGGAGGACCTTGGACAAGCTAGCCAAGTACTCTACCATGGATCTGTCTCCAGCCCTTTTATTTTTTTTCGGTTTTAGTTTTAGTGAGACAGGACTGTGTAGTCCTGCTGTGCTGTCCCGGAACTCACTCTGTAGACTAGGCTGCTCTCAAATCTCATGGAGATTTGCCTGCCTCTGCCTCCTCAATGCCTGGGCCTTCTTTTTACTTTTTGAGACAGAGTTTCACCAAGTTGTCAACGCTTGCCTTGAACTTGAATTCTCTTGCCTTGGCCTATCAAGTAGCTTACACCACCAGACCCAGGGCATTCCTGTTGTCTTAACCACTTGGAAGCCAGACACAATACCTGTAACCTCAGTACCTAAGAAATGGAGGCTAGAGATCAGGAGTTCAAAGTCAGCCTCAGATCCATGAGCAACTGTCTAGATCACCATCCCACAATCCCATAGCCTTTTTTTCCTTCCTTTTTTTTTTTCTTTTCAACACAGGGTTTCTCTGTGTATCCTTAGCTCCTGAACTCATTTTGTAGAGCAGGCTGGCCTCAAACTCAGAGCGATCTGCCTGCCTCTGCCTACTGGGTTTAAAGGTATGTGACACCATGCCTGGCTTAGCTTCTAGAAGTGTTAAAGACGTTTTGGATGATTATACAGCTGACAGCGTATAATGTTAGAGCAGCCCAAGCAAAAAATTGTATGTTGGTATGGAGCTGGAGAGATGGCGCAGTTGTTAAGGGTACTGGCTACTCTTTCAGAGGACCCAGGTTTCATTCCCAAGAATCCATGTGACAGCTCTCACTGCCTCTAACTTAAGTTCCAAGGGATCCATGCCCTCTTCTGACCTCAGTGGGCCCTGCATGCATGTGGTGCACAAACACACATGCAAGCAAAATACCCATACACATAAAATACAAATAACTGAAAAAGAAAAATTAAAAAAATAAAGACTGTATGTAAAAATATGGACACTATGGGGGCTTCTGTAGAGATCTGACATGGAAATATGAAACACAAGATAACTGGAAGGAAGGCAAAGAACTTGACTGAATTTATTCCAGTAAAGGTAGGACTTGTGAGTGATGAACTTGGAGCTTTAGGAGAAAACTCTAAGAAATGCACTGAAGATTTCTGGGAGGTGAAATGGGGGTGTGGCTCACATCTGTAATCCCAGCACTCAAGAGGCTGAGGCAGGAGGACCAAGATGAGTCTTAGGCAATTCTGGCTACATAATTAATTACAGCCCAGCCTGGACTACAGCATGAGAACCTATCTGAAAAACAGAGAAAAACAGGCAAACAAAAATAAAAAAAAGAAAAAGTGTAACCTGCTTTCTCCTTAACAGAAAAATATGAGCAGGTACAAAGCAATTGAAAAAGAAGTGTTTGGAGCCAGGTGATGGTGATGCACTCCTTTAATCCCAGCACTTGGAAGACAGAGGCAGGCAGATCTCTGTAGGCTGAAGGCCATCTTGGTCTACAGAGTTCCAGGATAGCCAGGGTCACATAGAGAAACCTGTCTCCAAAACCAAACCAAACCAAATAAAAGATATTTGAAAGGAACAAGATTTAAAACATTTTCAGCCTAACCCATGTTGTGAAAACCAGGAAAGTGTCTAGAGGAAACATCAAGGCTGTGGCTGGATGGCCAAACAATCCATACAAATCACTGCTGGGTATACTCCACTGAACTAACCAGCCATCTTATCAGAACCCAGAAGCAGAGGTGGGAATAACACCATCATACACATTGCCAACTGAGATGGAGGAAGACAAGCAAAATAAGGAAGGCTTTCCCACTTCTGCATTTCTATAGGATACGACAATGGGGTTTTCAGCTGTGAGAGAAGAGTTGTTCCAATGGGAGAGTTGTCTACCCCTTAGTTCTGAAAGGCAGGCCATTCCTTGGTTTTAGTGGGACAAGCTGCCAACCAGGGCTGAGAGTAACACTGTGGTTCCAGCAGATTCAGAGGCAAGACCCCTCCCTGGAAGACAGAGCATCAAGCCATGGAGAATTAACACTGAAGAGAATTTTAACCTACTTGGAACCTGTGATCCCTTTCTTCTTTTTAAGTTCTCTGGTGTGGAATGGGATCTTCTAGCTGTCCTGCCATTGCTTTTTTCTTTGTTCAAGACAGAGTCTCACCATGTAGCTCCGGCTATCCTGGAGCTCACTACGTAGACCAGGTTGGCCTTGAACTCAGAATTTTGCTTATCTCTGCCTCCTGGAGTGTTGGAATTAAAGGTGTGTGCCACTACCGGTTTTTTTCATTGCATTTTGTAAACAGGAAACTCATCTTGTTTCACAGGTTCATAGCTGTTAAGTATCAAAGTGAGGGACAAGTGGTTGAGGTGCAGATTTAACAAATCAAAGCAGACCTGGCCTCCAGGTTCTCCCAGCATTCCTCAATCCCTACTTGTTACAGGGTATGCCTGGCATAACCTGTCCCCTACCCCAAACTCTCCAGCCAGGGAAGAGATGGCTCAGGGGTTCAGAGCACTGATTACTCTTGTAGTACCTCCATGGTAACTCGAAGCTATCCAATCCCAGGGGCTCTGATACATTCTTCTGGCCTACGCAGGCACTACACACACAGTACCCAGAAAACAGCCAAACATGTAAGATAAACGTAATTTTAAAAAATCCATGCAAGGAGCTGGGCATGGTAGCACATGCCTGATCTCACCACTGGAGAAGCTGAGCTAGAAGGTTCAGGAAGATCTGGGCTTCATGGCAAGATCAACCAGGAATACATAGACCAGTCATAAAAGCTAGGCCTGGTGGCACACACCTACAATCCTAGCATTTGACAGCCTGGACTACATAGTGAGTTGTAATTTACCTTAGGTTATATGAGACCATGACTTCAAACACACACACACACACACACACACACACACACACACACACACACACACACACACACACACACACCAGATCAAAACAAGAAATAAATAAGCAAAGTTCATTCATGAGTGATGAATGTGACTCAGGGATAGTGTCCTTGTTCAAGATCCTACATTCTCTTTGGTCTCTAGCATTCCAAACTTACCTCCCAAAAAGTTAATTCTAGAATGAGTGAAGGATTTGAGGATGAGGGATAAGGATAAATGAAGTTTGCATGCAAGAAGGATGTGAATTTAGGGAATCCTGAGGGTAGGAATGTTACAGACTGAATTGTGTCCTCTTCAAGATCATTTAGTGAAGTTCTTACTCCTAGAACCTTAGAAGGGGGCCAAGACTCTTGGACACAGAGTCTTTAGAAGATGTAATTAAGTTAAAAACTGAAGCTGGTACAATGGGCCCTAACCCAATTTGAATGGTTGTCCTAATAAGATAAAGTTGTTCACATATAAACAGCAGAAACCCAGAACACAGAAAGATGTGACAATATCTGAGAACACAGAATGCAATGCTAAGAAAAGGGGCCAAAAAAAAAATAAAGCCAAGCCTTCTGACACCTGGACTGACTGGCCCCGGTACTGAGTACTTCCATGTCTGCTGTTTAAAATGCTCAATCCATACAATTTTGATATGGTAGCCCAAACTACTATAAGGAAACTATGGGTTACTGGCAGGACTTATAGGATAAGTGATAGAGTGATCTTGAAGGGAAATCTGTGCAGTAAATTCTAGATTCTACAGGGTAAATTATGGCAGTGTGTAGAGTCAGTGATGTAAAGCCAGACATGGGCTACTTGTTAGTATTTAGGCAGCCTGCTACTGGGTTGCCTGGCAACTTATGATGTCATCACTTGTCACCTGCCAGGTATTGCACTTGGCAAGCATGGTTAAGTTGCTCCATAAAAGCACCAACCTGCCACTTTGTTGCTCTCTTACTTCCTTACCCTCTTACTCTCCTCTATGTTGGGGTGCCCCATCCCGCACTATGTTTCTATGTCTGTCTGTCTGCCTGTCTCTTTCTCCCTCCATCCAATAAACCTCACTGGATTTAAGACTGATTGTGTGCATGGTATTTTAATATACATACTAACACTACCTATGTTATGATGGAGGCCTATGGATGATTAAGTGATGGGAGAAGTCTATGCGGTTAGTTATTTGACATTTCTGGGATTAGTAATTAAATATCTCTCAATGTTATAATTAAAGATATTTTATTTCCTAGTTTTGAAAATTGCCACCATCATGGAACTCCCACCTTCTCTTGTATCTTTTCCCCGATAGTTTCTGACAGTAGCCCCACACAGTCCCTACCGTCCCTGACTCTGGCCCTTTTTGTGCTCACTCATCAGCCTGAGAGTGATAAATCAGAGTTCTGACCCTCCAATGGTGGGAGGGACATCTGAGTTTTCTGATAGGTGGGAAGAAGGCCGCATCAGCAGTGTTCCAGCCCACTCACTGCTCTTTAGTTACGCTTGCTCTTAGTTTTCATGACCTTGCTGTCCAGCATGCTCTGGGCAACAGTGAGATGCTTTATGGAATCAAGCACAAGGACTCCAGGTATCACCACCCATATGCCATTCATGAAAACAAAGTAAAACCAGAAATAAAGGGGGTGGCCTATCTCCCCATGCTGGAATCCATCCTTTTGTTCTGTCAGGAAGTACAGCACATCCCCGTATATCTGGCCTGTAGGAGGCAAGAGAAGGAAAAGCCCTGGTGAGGACAAGAAAGCTAAGCCAGACTACATTCCATGGCATTCCCAAACTCATTCTTTAGGGACTCAGAGCTCAACCCAAATTCTGAAACCAAAGCTGGAAATCTGAGGTGATAAGGTACAAATTTCCATTTTTCCCATTCTTCCCTTTTCCTCCCTCCCTCCTTCCTTCCCTTCCTCTTTGTGTATGTTTGTGTGAGAGAGAAAGTGTGTGTGTGTGTGTGTGTGTGTGTCAATCTAGCATGTAGCCTAGGAAAATTCAAAATGTACAATCCCTTTGCCTCACCCTTCTGAATGCTAGGCTTACAAGCATGTACCACCATACTTGGCAAGATAATGGAGAATTCAACTCAGGACAGCTCACCCTAGAATTGAAGGCAAGCTTAAAATTGTAGAACTCATGACAACTTGGGATTTCAGGACTAAAGAGAGCTCTTGTAAGCAAAGGAAAGAACCTCCTTTAGGTCCTGGTCTTAGAGGCCCCAGGATCTTTGGGTAGCATGGACTATATCATGTAATCTTTATAGGAAACTGTGATGGAGAAAGAACTACTGTACTGGAGAGGCTAGCTCAGAGAAGGATTTGGTTGTTTATAATTCAAGCACATCTCACCCCTGAATGGACACTTAATGAGATCCTACCCACAGGGATGTGCCTGTGTCTAGAGAATCCCCCATTAACACTTATAGTGGCATGTATAGGCTTTCTCCTCACCCACAGAGACCACAAGCTGGAGGACAAAGCGTAAGCGCTGCTGGCGGAGAAAGGCAATCACGACCCACAGGCTGAGTGGTCCCCAGAGATAGGCTGTGACAGTCTCCATAGAGATGATGAAGTTGTCGTTACTGCAAGAGAAAAGATGGACACTGACATCATTGTACTCGTGTTAGTGGCCCCAACTCACCACTGCCACAAACAAATGCAGGTTTCCACTGACAGAGGCAAAATACTTACAGGATATATCGGCTGTCACCCTTGGAATACTCTTTCCCTGAGGGAAATAGAAATACATAAAGAATCAAGTCAGGAAAAGGAACTCATATTTGTGATAATCACTGTGAGGCAGCAAACTTTATAATATCCCCACATCTCAGTTTATTCAAATATACAATGGAGATAGAAGTTTTGATTCTAAGGTGGGTGTGTTTATATGATACGTGTAAAGACTGATATAGACCAATGTTGCTATGATTGCATGGAATATGGTATAGAATGAGGCATAAATGATGGACAGTGTGAGGCAGGTGTGATGGTGCATGCTTGTAACCTTAGCACTTAGGAGGGAGAGGCAGGAGGCCATGAAGTTCAAGTTCATCCTTTGGTTACACATACGTAGATACTAAGAAGCCATCATGCACTGTATGTGATGATGCTGTATGGAGAAAAAAATATGGCAAGTGCTAGGCTGTGGTGGTGCTTGCCTTGAATTCCAGCACTCAGGAGGCAGAGGCAGGCTGACCTCTGTGAGTTCGAGGCCAGCCTCATCTAGAGTCAGTTCCAGGACAGCCAAGGCTACACAGAGAAACCCAACCTCCAACCCTACACACACACACACACACACACACACACACACAGTGAGCAGATAATAAGAAGATCTAAGAATGTAGCTCAATGATAGAGCATGTCTGAGGTCCCAGGCTGTATTCCCAACAGTTCTCCCAAACCATAACCCCAGTATAGGCATGGGAGGTAAAAAGGCTCTTCCTAATGGTCAATCAACATACAAAATGTGTTCAGAGCTTCATTAGTCATTAAAAAGAAGCAAATTAAAACCACAGTGAATTCTCACATCTAGAGGGACTAAAAGTTAGAAAATGTCAGATCAGATGCGGAAGAACCAGAACTTTGATGTTCCACTGATGGAACTGGAACAGTATAATCATTTCTGAAAACAGTTTGGTAGAGTTCTCTCCCAACCCAAATGAAACACAGGGCCTTCAATGTTTGCCAAGTAGTCACTATAATGCTGAGCTACACTCCTGGTCTCTGGTAATTTTCTCTAAAACTATATCCACACCTGCCATAATACCCAACCATTCATACACACACACACATACACACACACACACACACACCACAAACACACACATGCATATTATGTGTGTGTGCAAAATAAAATGCCCATAGTAGCTTTATTCATGAGGTCAAAAAGACATTGTCAAGCATACAGAAGACATGGGGGAAATACCCTGCAGTACTGTACATGTCAAATAATTGTGAAATGCTGAGGAATAGCCTCTTTTTTGTGGTTTTTCAAGACAGGGTTTCTCTGTGTAGCCCTGGCTATCCTGAAACTTACTCTGTAGTCCAGGCTTGCCTTGAACTCAGAGATCCTGTTTGCCTCTGCACCCCAAGCACTGGAATTAAAGGTGTGCGCTGCTACCTGCCCAGTTTGAAAAAAGCAACATTTGGAAGTATATATTATATTATATTATATTATATTATATTATGTTATGTTATGTTATGTTATGTTATATTATATTATATTATATTATATGTGTGTGTATAATGCTACCAGTTACATAAAAAGGCAGAATGATGATAATAATAAACATGAACAATTAAAGAACACCTACTGTTTGCCACTGTTCTAAGTGTCTTACACAATAAGTGTTGTATTTACTACCATCCCCTTTCACAGTCAAGTAAACTGAGGCTTATGTGTGTAACTTAAATGTAAATGAATTGTGGAAAGAAACGTACTTTTTGGTGATAGGGATGGAATTCAGGGTCTTGTCCATGCTACATTTTGGAGCTACACCCCTGCCCCTGCAATAATTTTTGGAATTTGGGGGAGACATGGTAGATGGTAGGCAGATTTTCACTGTATATTTCTCTAAATGGTTTTACCATTGATTCATGTGAATATATGTGCAATCAAAAAGTTAACAGGTTGACTGTGGTGCCAAAGACCTTTAATTCCTGCACCTGGGAGGCAGAGGCAGGTGAATTTCTGTGAGTACAAGACCAGCCTGTCTACATACAGTTCCAGGCCAGCCAATTCTATACAGTGAGATCTTGTCTCAACACAAACAAATAAGTTAGGGGTGTGGAAAGATGGCTCTGCAGAAGATAAAGAACTGAGTGCTCTTGCAGGGGACCTGGGTTCAGTGACCACGTGGAGCTTACAACTCTCTCAGTCAGTGGGGCATGGTAGCATTCCCTTCCATGCAAGCACTTGGGAGGCAGAACCAATTGACCTCTGTAAATTCAAGGGCAGCCTGATCTACATAGCAAATTTCAAAGCAGTCAGGGCCACCCTGACTCAAAAAGAAAAAAAGAGCCTGTGATGAGCAGTGCATGTATGGAGAGATGGCTCAGTGGTTTAGAGCACCAATTGCTTTTCCAAAGGACAGAGCGCTCACATGGTGGCTCACAGTCCTCTTTAAGTCTAGTTCCAGGGGTCCCGATTCCTTCTTTTGACCTCTGCAGGTACTGAATGAAGAAGTAGACAGACATTCATGTAGGCAAAATGCTCATGCACATAAAAATAAAATAGTAAGGATTATAAAAAAAAAGCCCAGCCATCCTTACTTTCAGTTTTAGGGGATGTGGTACCTTCTTCCTGCCTCCATGGGCATGTACAAGGCACAAACATATATGTTCAGGCAGAATACTCATACACATAAAATAAAAGTTAACGTATCTTAGAAATTAAAAATGAAAAATAATCCCAGCACAGATAACAACTACTTAGGCTTTAAAAAGAAGTTAACAGAATTTTAAAAAACAAAATGGAATCATTGGTGGGTGGGTAAATATCAAAGCAAATCTCTACCCAGAAGATTCCCTCCCATAGTACAAGAACTCAGGACTCACAGAGTTGGGATAAGAAGGCTTGGTCTTCAAGAAGGATGTCATGGTACAAAGAGAACCAGCCCTCAATCACAAGGTGAATGAAGGTACACACAGCAAACCAGCACAGGGCCATTCGACGCCAAATTCCAAGTGGGACAACGGAAGCTCGACCAGACATTAGCCATGTGATCCCAATTAGAACCCCAGAGATGGTGAACAGGCCAATCAGGATATGCCAGGTCTGGAGGTCATTAGGCACAAAGTTGTCCAGCCGCAGGTGCCTGGGCCAGTATGGGTGCATATTGTCCATATTGGTGGTCATGTTAGCTGACAGCTTGTAGATAAACAAGGAGAAAAAAAAAAGAATGGAAAAACCTGGACAAACAGAAAGCACATGGTGAGATAAACCAAATCCAAATAGTTTGCAACAAGAAATATAAGTGAACTGGATCTATTATTTGACAGAATGACTTGTAACACTAGATTAAAAAACAGTCCACTTTGCTGGGCACAGTAGCACATGTTTGATCCCAGCTCTTGGGAGGTAGAGGCAGGAGGATCTCTGTGAGTTTGAGGCCAGCCTGGTTTACAAAGCAATTCTAGGACAGCCAAGGCTACACAGAGAAATCCTGCATCAACAAACAAACAAACACAACCACAACAAAAACCACACCAATTTTAGCTGGACCTGGTATCACATGCATTTAGTCCCAGCAGTTGCAGGCTGGTGGAGCTCTATAAATTTGTGGTCATCCTGGCCTAAACAGTGAGTTCTGGGTCAGCCAGGCTAAACAGTGACACTCTGTCTCAAAGGGAGGGCTAGGGAAGGAGAAAGAGAGAGAAAATCTAATTTTGAGGCATTTTAAGAATATAACTGGTGGGGGCTGTAGAAATGACTCAGCAGTTAAGAGCACTGTCTGCTCTTCCAGACTCTTCCAGAGTTCCTGAGTTCAATTCCCAGCACCCATAACTATCTGTAATTTCCTCTTCTGGTGTGCATGGAGACAGAGCACTCAATACATATTAAATAAATACATCATTTTAAAAAAAGACTGGGCAGTGGTGGTGCACTTCTTTAATCCCAGCATTCGGGGAAGCAAAAGCAGACAGATCTCTGTGAGTTCAAGACCAGCCTGGTATAGAAAGCGAGTGGAGGACAGCTACGGCTACACAGAGAAACTCTGTCTCAAAACAAAAACAAAAACAAACAAACAAAAAAAACCAATATATAAAAAACTGGGGATGTAGCAGTGGTTTTGAGTACTTGTTCTTGCACAGGACCCAAATTTAATTCCCAATACCCACATGGTGAATTACAATCATCTCTAACTCCAGTTCCAGGGATCCAACACCTTCTTTTGGCTTCTGTAGGCATATACTTACATGCAGTCAAGAAACAAAGAAAAAAAGAATAGAATTAAATATGAAGCTGCATGAGGAATAAAGCCTTGTCCCAGGTCTGTGGGAGGTAGAGCAACAAGAAATGGGCTTAGCTTGAGGCTGGAGAGCTACTTAGGACATAGAGTAGACAAGAATAGACATTAAAAGATTCTCTTCACTCTCTTGGCACTCTCTCTTCGGAATTTTGAAATATGTAAATAAGCTACTTGTGAAAGAACTATACCCCCTTTCTGGAAAACAGCACACAACTGTGAAAACTGGCTACTGGTCTAAAGTTCAATGTCCTTCCCAAATATGTGTAAAGATCCCTTTGATCTTTGTTTTCTCTACATTTTTTACCTGTAAGTCTGTACAATATACTGAAATCTCATCTTCAAGGACAATGGATTAAAAAATAGGTCCACAAGCACATACATTCCCTAATATTAAAACTAACACTGTTTGGTAGCACATACCTGAAATCCCAACATTCTGAGGGCTGAGACTGAAGCATGGCCATGAATTCCAAGCTAGCCTGGTCTACATGGAAAGTTCCAGGGTAGCCAGAGCTGCATAGCAAGATACTATGTTCAAATAAATAAACAAACTTAGAGATTAAGTAGCTTCCAAAACCCCAATTCAGATACATAGCTTCTGCTGGTAGGTGCATTTGTTTCCCAACACCCACTCTTCAAGCGCAACTTGCCTTTCTGCTTTAATAAACTCATTAACTTTGCTTCACTGTGATACATTCTAACATTTTCTTTCTTTCTCTCTCCCTCTTTGAGACAGGGTTTCTCTGTGTATCCTTGGCTGTCTAGCCTGCACTCAGTAGACCAGGCTGGCCTCGAACTCAAGAGATCCGCCTGCCTCTGGCTCCCTGAGTGCTGGGATAACAGGTACGCACCACCGTGCTTTCTAACCTAACATTTTCTTATAGGGCAGGTTTCAAGGCCTCCATGGTACCTAAACAGAGGTTCCTGAAGCTCAGGGTGGATTGGGGGGGATCATCAGGCTGCACAGCCAGTAACATTTATTCGTAGTTACTGCCCTGGTTACAGTCTGGTAGGAGAGTCACTGACAACAAACCTGGTCTCTAGTACTTGGGGCTCAGTTTGGTGGGAAGACACAGGAGCCTGGGCTCGCTGTGTGGGGGCAATGGCAAGGATTTAACTGGACACTACTCCCAACCGCCAGGTCCTGGAAACGCAGCTGGGAATGGAGCAGGGCGCTGCAGAGATGACCAAACAGAGCAGTAGCCCCAAGCACCACGTTTCAAAAGCAGAAGACTCCAAGCAATTAGAGTGCCCTGCTGTCAAAAAAATCAGGAGTAGCCAAGGCAGGGGTCTCGCGGGGGGCACTAACCAGGAGAAAAGGGAATCAAGCCCACAGACCACCATCCACAACCAGAACCTTCCACTGCAGCTGCACAACCAGAAAGCTAGTCTTCTGTTGTCTGGACAACCGTTTTAGGGCCCGGGTCTCGCGCAGGCGCAGGGTAGGGCAGGGCTGGCAGGTACCCACCCAGCTGTCATGGAGGGCTTGGGCATATGTGGGGACTCCACACACTGGCGGGCGGAGGATACTCACCCAGGTGGCGAGATCGCGGAGCGACTTCTTAGCACAGGTTTGCGACTTTCCAGGCACTCTGGCTCCCAAACAGCCCCCAGTTCCGCCCAGCCCTCGCGGCTTCCCCGCCTAATGGAGCAGACCAATAGTAAAGTGGAGAAAGTGGCTTCTGCCAATAGGAAACCTCCGTATGTCGCAGACCCTGTCCTTGCCTGTGGTGTCATTTTCCCTGTTGGCTGAGACCAAGTCAGGAGTGGGGTGGAGACCTAGATCCTCCAAGGTCTGCTGGCACTTCCTGCAGTATCAAATCTATGCTATTCTAGACTTCAATTTCCCCGCCCTCTTTATCAGTCGCAAGATATAAGGATAATGAATAGGTAATTTTGTTAGTTATACAGCGTTGCGTGGTCCTCATCTCTTCTAGACAATCCGCCGGTTCCCATCCCCATCGTCAATCCGAACGCAAAGAAAATATGGCAGGTAGATTACATCCTGCACAAACCAATCTTGCGTCCTCCTGACTTCAGAACTTCCCAGTCTTAACAGCAGCCCTCACTTTCACCAGTCCATACTTCAAATCAAAACTATTTGGAACTCTCACTCTGACCAATTGGTGTGTTGACTCTCAACTGCCAGTTCCTAACAGGCAAACAGAATGGCATGATGCTAAACCAGTGGGCAATCAGACCTTGTCAGCAGTCAGAAAAGAGCCATCTCAGACAGTCAATTATTAACCTCCAACCCTTATTCCTAAAGGCCAATAGGCATCAACCCTTCATCTGCCTTGTCCTCTCCTCCCCCTGCACCCCGGACCAATCAGAATAGGGATCCCTTAATTTTCCATCATGTATTATTAAGCCTCCCCTGACAAAATGTTTTTGCGATGGGCAAGCAGGATTGGAACCCTGCCATCCTGGGTTTATTAGCCAAAAATAAATAATGGTTTTTGTTTGTTTGTCGAGACAGGGCTTCTCTGCCCTGGCTGTCCTGGAATTCACTTTGGAGACCAAGCTGACTTGGAACTCACAGAGATCCGTTTATTTCTTCTTTCCAAGTGCTGGGATTAAAGGCGTGCCTGGCTTAATATAAACAATCTTAAAGTCATCTCAAACAGATCACAATCTCCCCCCTCCTCGTGATTTTCGGTTTCCAAACCCTCATCCGTGGAGTAACCTTCTTTGTTTTCTCCTATCAGTGAAGAATGAACAAGGCTATAGTGTATTTCTACTTTTATTTGACAATAACAAACTGCATATAAAAAGGGAGAAGGCAGGCGGGGAGGCCACAGATCTGCTCCTCTCTCCTTCCTCAAGTATCCACCACTCCGAGGCCTCAACAAGGACCACCCCCTTCCTGCCTGGTGATGGGGTGAGGATTGACAGGCATGGAAAGGCTGTGTGTGTGTTTGGTTATTGTGTGTTGGGGTATTGGGGCTCAAGAATGGAGAGGGTTCAAGGAGTAGATAAAGGGCCTTCCCTCATCCCCCATCAGAGTTGGTACCCTAAGGAGGGGTACTGAAAGGGATTATGAAGGTCATATGCCTCAGCCTATAAGACGGTAGAAGATCCAGCATCCAAAAGTGACCCAGTGACTGGCCCAGCTGAGCTCTGACCACTTGTGGACAGTGTATGCCATGCCGTAGCCCTGTGGGAGAGAAAGAGGTCATGGTTTTGAAATTCAATGAGGACAGTGAGTCACAGGAAAACCCATCCTTTGCCCGGGGATGTTTTGGTACTCCTTCATATCCCTAAGGGCCTATGTACTTATGAAGGGTGACCAGAAACAGTTTTGTTTTGTTTTGTTTTTTTAAAATTTTTATTCTTTAAAGGTTATTTTAAGGAGCTAAGTGTATAGCTTAATGGGAGGGTGTATGTCTACATGCAGGAGGCCCTAGGTTTCGATTTCCAACATACCAAAAAAAAAAAAGCCATTTAAAAAATAAGAGAATGTGCTGGATTGTGATTGAAGTCATTTGTATGTAAAACCACTAGAAACCATTAGAAACCTGAGTGTCTACCAAAAAGGGACAAAGTAAACCGTGTCACATTTTTTGCAATAAAAAAAGAATAAAGACCCTATGTACATAAAAAACTGGTGAAAACAAGGCATGGTAGCAAACACCTTTAGTCCCAGCACTTAGGAGGCAGAGGCAGAGAGATCTCTGAGTTTGAGGCCAGCCTGGTCTACATAGTGAATTCTAGGACAGGCAGAGCTACACAGAGAAACCCTGTCTCAAGGGGAAAAAGGGGGGGAAAGAAATTAAAATATATTGTGTGTATGTTTGATATGCTTTGATGAAGACAGTTAATAAATGAAAACAAATGATTGTTTGGACGTTTTACAGTGAGTATCTACAATACTTATTTTTTTGTTGTTTGTTTTACAGTGCTAAGGATCACATATTCCAAGCATGGCAGACAAGGGCTCTACCACTGAGGTACATTCCCAGTCTTAAAGTATTTTTTGTTTGAGTGTTTGTTTGAGATGGTGTCTCTCTCTACAGCCCTGGCTGGACTGGAACTCACTATGTAGACCAGGATGGCCCCAACCTCAGAAAAATCCACCTGCTTCTGCCTCCCAAGTGCTGGTACTAAAAGCATTTGTCACCACACTCGGCCCTAAAATGTTTTAAGAAATGTTAAAGCCTGGCATGGTGGTGCATGCCTGTAATCTCATCTGTTTGGTAGGGTGAAGAAGGGAGGATCTTTTTATCTAAAAAGAAACTAAAGTGGGCACGATGGCTGACACATTTAATCTTTTTTTTTTTTTTTCTGAGACCAGAGCTCTCTGTGTAGTCCTAGCTGTCCCAGAATTCACTCTGCAGACCAGGCTGGCTTTTAATTCAATTCAAAGATCAGCCAGCCTTTGCCTCAAAAGTGCTGGAATTAAAGGCATGCATCACCACTGCCTAGTGACAAATGTAATCATGGTACTAGGGAGGCTCAGATTTGACAAACAGGTTTAAAGCCAGCCTAGACTAATACTGAGTTCAGGACTGAAATAATAACAACAAAATAGAAACACACTCGTCCCGCCATATTTTTATCTCTGTACTTTTTCTTTTCTTTTTTTTTTTTAGGAGCCAGGGTTTCTTTGTGTAGCCGTGGCTCTCCTAGAACTCACTCTGTAGACCAGGCTGGCCTTGAGCTCAGAGATCTACCTGCCTCTGCATCCGGAGTGTTGAGAATAAAGGCATGCACCACCATGTTGGGCTGAACACCCAAATTTTCTATACTCAATTTGAATAAAAATTTAAAAAGATTAAAAAAAAAGACTTATTTATTTTTTATGTATATAAGTGCTATATTTGCATGTGCACCTACATGCCAGAAGAGGGCATCTTGTATGTGAGCCACCATGTGGTTGCTGGGAATTGAACTCAGGACCTCTGGAAAAGCATAACAGTGCTCTCAACACAGCCACCTCTCCAGACCTAAAAATGATTTTAATTAAGAAAAAACATAAAATTTTATTTCCAATTAACAATTTAAAAATTGAGGCTTGAGAGTTTGTTCATCAGGAACATTGGCTACTCTTCTAGAAGTCAATTCCCATCACCCACATGGTGGCTCACAGCCATCTGCAACTGTACTCCTGTTGGATATGAGGCTTTCTTCTGGTGTGCATAGATGCAAACAAAATGCCCATATACATAAAATACATAAGTAAATCTTTTAAAAATAATTAAAACATATTTCAAGGCTAGCTTGGTCTACACAGTGAGTTCCAGGACAGCCAGGGCTACACAGAGAAACCCTGTCTCAAACACAACAGAATTTAAAAATCCAACTACTGGAGAGGCTAAGACAGAAGGATATGGAGGTTAAGACCAATATGGGGAACAATGACATCTCGTCTCAAAAGAATAAGACAAAAAAAGTAAAACTTAACTAAAAGAAAAGCAAAATTTAGATTTTTTTAAAAGCCATATAAACTTTTTTTAAAAGCCATATCATTTTCAAATTGTTCTCAACTGTAAAATGAATATACCTGAAATTTGTATACTTGACACAAAGAAACAGTATACAGCCAGGGGCGGTAGCACATACCTTTAGTTTCAGCGTTATGGAGGTAGGGATAGGTGGATTTCTGTGAGTTCGAGGCCAGCCTGGTCTACGGAGTGAGTCCAGGACAACCAGGGTTACACAGAGAAAGCCTGTCTCCATAATAAGTATAGAAATTTTAAGAACTTTTTTTTTTTCCAAAAGTAGATCTCAGTTATGTTGCACAGGTGGCAACATGCGTGGGCTCACAGGACATTCCTACCTCAGCATCCCAAGTAGCTAGCACCTATCCATGTGTATCACCATTCCAAGGAACACAGCATTTTAAAGCAGAATCCAGGGCTAGGGATGTAGCTCAATTGGTATAGTGAGTACTCAGCACACAGGAAGCCCTGGATTCCATCCCCAGCATGGCAGAAACTGGGCCTAGAGGCACATGTCTATAATTTAGCACAAGGGAAGTGGGGGTAGGAAAATTACAAGTTCAAGGCTGTCTTTGGCTACATAATAAGCTTGAGGCCAGTCTGGGATACATAATTCTCTCAGTTTCTTTCTCTCTCTCTCTCTCTCTCTCTCTCTCTCTCTCTCTCTCTCTCTCTGTCTCTCTCTCTCTCATGCACACAAACCTGGGGCTGGGATGTGTCACACGAAGTGCTTACAACATCTTGCACCAAGCTCTTGGTTTGATCTCTAGCAATCTACAAAACTGGGTGTGGTGGTGCATGCTGGGAATCCCAGGTGGGAGGTGC
The DNA here is from genome assembly GCA_028658305.1 of Pachyuromys duprasi. Taxonomy (NCBI): domain Eukaryota; kingdom Metazoa; phylum Chordata; class Mammalia; order Rodentia; family Muridae; genus Pachyuromys; species Pachyuromys duprasi. The sequence goes on from CM053742.1 coordinate 94,826,715, forward strand.
AGGCAGGAGGATCAGAAATTCTAGGTCACCTTGGCTAAACATTGAGTTTGAGGCCAGCCTGGAACACACTAGACCCTGTCTCAATCAAAGCTACAAACAAAAGTAAAACCTGTAACAACTGTATGTAACATGAGGGAGGACACGGGCTCAGTTCCTAACAGTTTAAAGAGAGAGAGAGAGAGAGAGAGAGAGAGAGAATCCTGGATTTTGTAGCCTACTTCAATAGAAGGAATTTTAGAGGGTAAATAAGTAAATATTGCAGTTTACGAACAGGAAAGAGCCAGAGGTATGACTAAATTTGAGAGACAATGGGAAAGATGGTACAAGGCATTTGTACAACCTAAGACACATGACCTTGGCTTGGCCTCACTGCCTTGGTCTTTAAGGTTCTCCCAAACAGTAACTGCCATCCCTGATTTACCTCCCAGCCCAGGGCCCCACCTCACCTGCTCCTCTGTGGTGTCATCCACATCGACATCAAACAGGGAGCCCAGGTAGGCCAGGTGGAAGATAGCCAGGGCCCCAAAGAGCAAGTTTAAGGCTCGTACCCCCAGGCCCTGCAGGGGACAGATAGATACAGTTGGCAGCTGGAACTGCTCATTCTCCCCCACCACCACCTGTGAAGGGAAGCCTGGGGCGGGGAGGGGGGGGGACACGGCACTGTGGGTCCCAGAAATGAGGATGCCCAGGGTACCCCGAGATAGGAAAGAGATGGTTCAAGTAGCCTCTTATGGGAGCTCAGAGGTATCCAAGGACGATGGTGTTGGTAACCATGAAGGCATCCAGGTGGGGGAGATGCGAGCATTCAGGCAGAGGAGCAAGAATGTTGGGGCTTTGAGCCAGGGATTATGTTGATGAGGATCATGGCCGGGTGGGAGACAAATGTGAGGTTGTCTGCATTTCTTATGGCAAACAGAATGAAAACAACAACAAAACCAAACCAAATCCCACCCTGACCTAGAGGACCCATCTTTTCCCTTTACCCTTTACTCTCTGCTCAAGCCACACTGGCCTCTTCACTTTTGCTCAAAGATTCCCATGCTGGGGTGCGACTTTTTACACTGGGTCTTCCTTGTTCCTAAGCTGTATCCCGCCCTTACCTCCTTTACTTAAAGGACTCACAAGTTGCCTCACCCATGGAGGCTTTCCTGATCGTCCCAATGAAAAGGGAAAATACCACCACCATACTTCCCATCCCGTTTCCTTTATACTTTAGTGCTACTCACAACCTGATAAACTATGATTAGCCTTGACTGACTTTCCTGTCTCCCCAATTAAAATCTTTGTCCCACAGGGCCAGGACTTTGGCCTACTTTGTTCACTACTCTGTCTCCAGCACCTAGAACCATCAGGTGCTCAATAAATGTTCAGTGGGGGAACAAATGCCAGGTGTGTATGCAGCAGGTGCTCAATAAATGCCTGTTACAGAAACAGATGCCAGTGAATAGAGGTGAGGTTTTAGGGATAGCTCAGGCACCAGAAGAGGAGGCTGGACACTCAGGACAGACACAAGATGCAGACAGAGGTGACATTTTTGAAGGGCATGTTGGGTACAAGGTTACCCGTGATGAACCCTCACCAAACGATGACGATGTGAACAGTCTGGCAGACAACGCTTCGACAAGATACAGGCGTTGAGGACCTGGGCCAGGCGCTTCCGGAGGACTGGACAGCATGGAAAAGTTAGCCTTAGGGAACACTGGATACTACCTCCCAGAAACCGACCATAGGACTCAGCACTCACCGTGTTCCACATATGTGATAAATGCCAGGGACAGCAGTACAGCAGCCAGGTGGAAACTGAAGCCCTGGAGACCCGGGGGAAGGGGACAAGGATAGTGAAGAGGAGGCTCTGCTACCCCCACCCAGCTTCCCTTGATCGAGGTCTGCTCACATGCAGGAGGGCACTGGCTGCATAGGTGACCAGCACAGCAGAGAAGGTCCCCAGGCGGAGCGCATTCTTGAAAACATCTGCAGGTGGGAGAGATACAGGTCAAGATTGCTGGAACTTCCACCAGGCATTCCAGAGAGTCACTGGTCGGGACCACTCAGGATAAAGTCTTTGTGATGTCCGCAACTGTCACAAGCCTTACTTCCAGCCTGCTTCAGCCAGACTTCCCAAGGTCATTCAATGCCAACCCTCCCCCTTTCCGAATTCCCAGGGCAAAATTCTACCTTCCCACACACCTACCCTCTTAGCAAATCTTATAAGTTTTTCCTGCGGAATCCCACTTCTGAAGAGCTGTTGCCACCACAATTTGCTGATCCCCAATCAGTGACAGTGGCCCCCTCACTGCTATCATCCTTTCTTCCTCTACTTCCCTCCACCTAACCAAAGGGATCCAGTTACAAAAAAAAAAAAAAAAAAAAAAAAAAAAAAAAGCCAGAGGGATCTAGTTACAACCCAGATGAGTTTCCTCTGATCCCAGCTCAACCCAGAGTGACTGTGTCTGAGTTTAAGAGCCAAAGGCTTCTCAGTGGTCCAGGAGCCTCTAGAGGATCTCTCAGGTCCTCAGGCTCAGTAAGGAGGAGGTCTACCCCTCCTTACTGAGCCTGCCCAGAGACCTCAATTCTTCCAATTCTGGGGGTGCAACTCAGAGGCTTGCAACGCCCCACCATGGAGTCCCATTCCCATTCCCCCAACCAAGGCCTTCTCGCTGTCTGTCATACACACCAGGCAAATTCCCACCTCAGGGCCTTTGCACCTGCTGTTCTCACCTCCTGCCACATTCCTCCTCCCCGCCTGGGGGGGGGGGGGAATCTGCATTCCTTGCTCCTTCACTTTCCTTAGATCTTTGCTGAAGTGGCGGTGAAACTTTCCCTGGATAAATTATGTAAAATTTCCGGACCACTCCCTATTCCTCTCTTCCTGTTTCAACATCATCATTACTACTTAGTGTGGTATTTTTTTTCTTATTTATTATCCCTCCTCCAAATTGCCAGTTCTACCAGGTTAGCAAATATTGTGGAAAGTTTTATTGTTGTCCCTAATATATCTTCTTTTTGAGACAGGATCTCCTGTCTCCAAGGCTGACCTAAAACAGTTCTATATAGCTGAGGATGACCTTGTACTTCTGACCCTCAAGCTTCAATCTCCATAGAACTGGGATTACAGGCAAGTGCCACACACCCAGTGTTGATGTCATGCTGGGGATCCAATCTTGGGCTTTGTGAATGCTAGGCAAGCGTTCTACAAACTGAGATACAATAAGAGGCCCTGATGTGTATCTTCTATGCCTATCACACAGTAGCTGCTCAGTAAATGTTTGTTGTACAACCGTATGAAAGCCTCTGTGTTAACAACTTTTCTGGAGTGGTGACTTAGTGACTCACAGTTATTTAACCAATAAGACATGGGCAGGTTCCAACTTGTGACAACTTCCACCATGGACCGGGGCAGCTCCACATTCAATGGTCTAGAGACTGTCAGGTCCCTGTGGGCAAAACAGACATTCTATTACAGTTGGTATCTCAAGCTACCGGGCTGCTATACCTTTGGTTTGACTGCTCCCTTCCCAGGAGCACCTCCCACCACCCTACAGTTCCTCCAGGCAGCACCCTGTAGAAGGGGACCCAAAGCCCTCCCCACCATTCCAGGTGGTCCTTCTCCTCCGTGAAGCCAGCCCCGGCCAACGTGGCTGTGGCCTCAGACAGAAAGCCCACAAAATAGTTGCTGAAGTGGAAGGAGACAGCACTCTCGTAGGCTCGCAGCCACCTGTAAAGAGAATGCCAGGAAGAGAGGCATTACATTCAGGCCCTGACATGACACCCCCCTCCCATGTTTCACAGTATCCCAGCCTTGTGGACTCACCTTACCATGGTGCCCCTAGGGCGCCCAGGGGTCAGGAATGCAGCAGAGAAGAGAGAAAAGAGAGTCAGAGAGGGCCTGGAAGTTGGCCTGAGTTCTTCATAGATAAGACAGAAACATGGTAGCAAAAGAGGCAGACTATGATGGTCACACACATACACTGTCAGGTGACTGGTTTCACGTGGCTCAAATGTATGGGTGAGCTGGCATATGACATGGCCCTATGCACTAAAATGGCCACACAGCCAGACAAAAGTGTTCTTAGCCTCTGGGTGCTCTAATCAGATTTAGCCACTTTATAAGACAATAAAATAAAATGGTGTGAGATACAGATACAATTAAATGCCTACCATGTATATACACACACACACAGTCAATTTCACAGACAGTGTCAAAAGCATACAGCATCCTGCATTGCAAAACATATAGGTACTTCAATTAGGCCTAGGACTCTGTGCCTAGCTGTTTAACTCAGGGACACTGCTCAAGTGATTGCGATTTTTGGACTTCCTTTCTCTCTCTCTGGCTTTTGGAGATAGGGTTTCTCTGTGTAGCTCTGGCTGTCCGGGAACTCACTCTGTAGACCAGGCTGGCCTTGAACTCAGAGATCCTCCTGCCTCTGTCTCCCAAGTGCTGGGATTAAAGGAGTTTGCCACCATGCTTGGCCACTTTTTGGAGTGTCGTTCAGTATCAGCCATAACAGGATCCAGTGAGTAAGGATAGGCAGTCACACAGTCAAACAGTTAGCAGCCAGCCAGATACAGTCCTGGGCAGACACAGACACATGCTCACAGCTTGTCATAACCTTTTAGTCAAATAGTGGCAAGCAGTCCGAGAAGGCAAACCAGCAGAGTCAATCATAAGCAGGCACACACTGCATGCCGGACAGGCAGACCAGAGTTCCAGATAAACCACAGACCCAGGTTTACCCTAGTTACTGATAGCCAAAAAGCCCACCACTGACAATGCCCAGCCAGCCAGTCAGGATTCTCAGTCCCACAGTCAGGGAGTCAGTGGCCACAGGCAAACAATTCAACTGTTATCTGGAGTCACAGTTTAGAGTCACCAACTAATACACACTTGCCACTTTCCGTTATAGTCACATAAGTTGTTTCCATTGGTACAACACAAGAACATCCAGACACAGTAGTGTTGGAATATCAGTCGTACACGGAATCACAGAGCCAATCTTGGTCAAACAGACATCCACAGACAGACACTTGAGGTCTCTGTGCTTTAGTGGGGTAGATGGTCAGTCAGATTCAGATGTCTGGAAGCAATTGGTCCAAGGCTCTGGCCCAGCCCTGGTCAGCCCACTTGCCCTCAGCACCTGCCCTCATTTACCTGGCTTTGCGTTTCTTGCTGTAGTAACAGAAGACAGACAGAAGCATTAAGAGACAGGCTCGGAATTGGGAAGACCCAGGTTTCTACCCAACCCCCTCACTGCTACAACAGGGGCCTTGAAGGCTGTGCTCACTTGCGAAGGAGTCGATCACCGTCGAGGGGGATGAAGTAGGGAAAGAGGTAGGGGCCCACACAAGTGGACAGTACAAGGCACAGCAGGGCCAGCGCCAGGCTCCGGGCCACCTTCTTCAGCCATCGGCTGCTCTGTGGGATCAAGGATCCATGAGCACTGCCCCATGGCGGTTCCCACAGTCCCTGCCCACCTGGCCACCCGGGAGCTCACCAGTGGGCGGCCTTGGACAGCCTGTAGGTAGCTGTGGAAGGATATCCAGGGCCCAAAGACGATGGTGCCCACAAAGTAGAGGTAGCCCATGAACTCCACAGGTGAGGGCACTGCACCCACCTCGCCCCGGTCCAGGTCGAAGCCCAGAGACACCGCCTTCATGGCCACGATCATCTGGGCCCCTATGTGTGGGGCCCATGGTCAAGTGTGTGGACAAAAAAGCATGTCACCATGAATGATAGGGTGTGTCAGGTGCGAGGTCAGAAGAAAGGGAGACACAATGAAAGATAGAAAGAGACATAGAGACACATATGCCAGGGCAAGAAGGAGGCCTGCACTGTATGATGATTTATGAAGGGGCAAAGTCAGGGAGGAAAGAGTCAGGGTCAGGGCTTGTAGGAGATGAGCAGGGGAAGGAGGCGGGAGGCCAGAGGCAGAGCTACCCACCTCGCATCTTGTGCCATGTCACGGTGTCCACCATGTGCATCTCACTGAGGAAAAAAGGTGATGGTCTTGGCCCTATGCCTCCTAGGGCTTCGAACACTACAGGGAACACCAAGGTATTGAAGGGGTTCTGCCTTCCTGACCCATACAACACATTAAGGAAAAAAAATTCCCAGGACCCCCTCCTCCAGGGGAAGCCCATGTTCAGCCTATCCTGTACAGCCTCAGGGAAGGAGAAAGGTTTCCAGTTTCCTTCAGGAACACACGTCACTCTTTGGTATCTCCTTGTAGAACGATGGTCCCTGACTCCTCTCTTTCTTAGAATCTCATGCCATCCTATCTTGAACCACTTCGTCAAGGCCTTGGGGACCTGCCTGCCTTCTGCCAACCGGGTGAGGGTGAGGATGCACACCCATACCCCATGAGCAGGTAGATGAGGATGGTGACGGAGAGGAAGACGCCTCGGTGGGAGGAGTGTCGGCAGAGGAACAGCACGAGGTAGCACAGGAGGCTCAGCAGCACGACCCAAACCATGTGCAGCTGGAAGAAGTGGTAGAGGCTGAAGAAGCCACCTGCCACGGTGCTTGCATGCTTCAGGTAAGACGGTAACCCTTAGGGTGGGAGGGAGGGAGAGAGAGAGAGAGAAACAGAGAGACAGAGAGACATATAGAGAGACAGAGAGGGAAAACAAGAAGCAGGAGGTTGGTGGGCTGGCAAGAAAGGAAGGAGGACTTGGGTAATAGGGCCCAGTCTAGGCAAAGGGGTTGAAGGGGACCCAAAGCTGGTACTGGAGAGCTGGCATGTGTGGCAAGGCCTGGATTTAAAAAGCAACATCTACTAAGGACATTTCAGGGACCCTGAAAGAAAAAATTATCAATTTATGTTGGATAGTATTACATCCAGATTAAAATTTGCAGGGTGGGGACGATGGCTGAGGCTATGGCTGCGTTTGTGTGTTGAAGGGGTGTGTGTTTTGTTCTCAGGGACCATATACTGAAGGACTTGGGGTAAAGTGATATGATACTATCAGGTTATTGAAATGATTTTGAAAGATAATGGCTGTTTGGACAGGTAGGAAGATGGAGCAATATCTTGTGGCAAAGTGGGAATCTAAGATGATTGACTTATATGTAAATATATATTAGTATTCTTTCAGCTTTTCAGTAGCTTTGCTATGTACCGAAACAATAAACCTAGGGAGAAAACATCCACTTAAGATGAAAAGGAAAAAGAGATTGGAGAACCTTTGGTTTTCTGAAATCTCTCTATCCTATAGGAATCCTGGGGACTTGGAACTTTCTTATTTCGATATTGGCTTGCTATGATTGTGGAAACATTATAAAATCTAAGAACCCAGAAATTTCCCCATATCCTGATTACTGACATTCATAACGTTAACATTTTGGAAGCCCAGCCTGTGAAAATTTCAACTTGTCAGACTCTTCAAACCTTGTAACTATGTTACTTTGAGCCATGGTACTTGTAACATCAGCATTACAGGATCTGACTGATAACCTTGGAATAAACAGCTCAGGATCCACAATCCCAGAGTGCAGGAATGCTGAAGGTCACATCTTGCTTTAACAGGATGTGGTTTGGCACTCTGTGACTTGTGATGTGTTGTGGTGGAATGGGGGCTTAGCTTAATGGGATGTGGTAGGGATGGACCTGTAGGGGCCTGGATTGGCATGGCAGGATGTGGGATGGTAGGGATGTGGAAGGGTATGGGATAGCTTGGCAGCCGTGAATGTGCCAGATAAGAATAAATCTGATGTGGTGGGACACAGTGTAGCAGGCACTTACCCAGCCTCCAAAGGAGGCGGCAGGCAAAGCAGATGGTAAGAAGCAGCCAGATCTGGTCAAGGCCCTGTTGGACAGTAGGCAGGAGACAGCCCTGCAGTAGCTGCTGGAAAAATTCCTGGCGGCTGAAGGTGGCCATTGTGGACCCACACAGATGGATGGACAGATGGATCTGCCAAAGGGAGGACACAGAAGAAGTAAGATGTCCATGGGGCTGCCCGCAATCAAGGTTTGGACTTGTGCACTCAGTGCTTCAGCTGGAAGTTGCTAAAAACCCCGGGGTGGTATTGGAAGGCTTGAGGGAGGATGTGAATATCAGGCACATCGGGCTGAGCCACCAACTGTGATATCACTGGGTGTTCGGGATGCACTGTGACTCGCGGGGAATGAAGGACCTATGCATCTTGAATGCTGTGAACGGTCCGGTCCAATGATGATAAAATTATATGCATTCCAGACCTATATATCAAATGGGGCAGAAGAAGTGGGTTCCTTGGTTTCCAAGGTAGTCACTCAGTGTTGAAAGCAGAAAGGGGGAAGTCTGTGACACTTAGGGGCCGTGTGCATATCTCCTTCTACAGATGTATCTTTAGCGAGCTTCATCTCACCCCACTCAGCGAAAAGCCGCCAACAAAGCCCTGCCCTGGTCGAGGGACTGCAGGAAAGTGGAAGTGTTGCCAGGGGACATACCAGGGAGGGAGTCCTGTAGGTGATGCGGTCGAGGTCCCAAGACAAGAGGTACAGATCCGTGCCCGGGAGGCCAGCTTAAGGATGGGAACGTGGGAGCCGCGCGCACACTACTGAAAACCTACCTGGCAGAAAGGAAGCCGTGGTCCTGGGGACCTGGGACACGCACTGCTGCCACCGTCGACACCGGGCAGCCTCCCCCACAGGCCGCAAGGCCGGGACCAGCAGTGGCTCCCAGGGCGGCGCGGCGGAGCGGGCCCTTTAAATCCCGGGGCGGGCCAGAAGCTGAGTTCCTCCAATTGGAAAGCGGGATCGGGGCGGGGACCAGGAGGAGTGAGCCTGAGCATCGCGAGGAGGAGCGGCAGGGTTTGAGGGGCGCGGGGTGCTGGAGCATGTCGGTGCACAGAAGGTTCGCAGGTGCCTTTTTCAGGCCAGTTGTTATTCCAGCTCTGGAACGTTTGGGACTCAAGAATTTTTCAACTTCCAAGAAACCACTTCCTCATGATTATTTTGTAGTCCTTAACCAAGATGGAAAAGATAAGGGGAAGGAGGGGGTAGCCCCTTCTCTGCCAAATGCTGGCCTCTGCTGTTCCTCTACTCTAGATACTAGTGTGACCCCAGTCACAGCTGGAAAAGTAAGCTGACTTTCCTCTCTTCCTATCTCTCCAGGAATCTGAAGGATTCCTTAGCCCCAGGGACCAGACAAGCTTTTGTAGGTAATGACTGTGTCACCTCGGAGCGCTCACTAGGCTCCTTATCGACCCCCTGAGGGCTAGCTGTAGGCATTTGGTTTATCGTTAACTGATTTTGCTTGCTTAATTCCTCATCCGGTCTGGACCCTGCAAAAAAGGTTCCCGTAAACTAGAAGGAGGCTAAAACCAAGACCGAGCTCTTAAAATAAAAATGGACCCGACAAAGATCCGTGCTTATGCAGGACTGCTCTTTACCGAACCTGCTGTCATGGGTCTTCAATTCTATTCCTACGCTGATGAAACCTTCAACTCCTCAAGAAGAGCCCATTTCCCTTAAGGCCCACTTATAGGGCATTAAGGGGCTTAGCTCTAAATGTGAATGTGAATGGAGAAGCATACCCAGGTCAATCCTGACCTCATCCTGACCCTAGGAGCTAAGGAAAACAGGTTCTAATAAGATTAATGCCTGGCTGTATGGAGTTAAGGAAGTTGTGCCCATTCACTCTGGATGGTGTCCCTTTCTGTTAAACAAAAGAGTGGGATTAGCAGTTCTTGGCTTGGAGAAACTTTTTGCCTGTCTCTGTCCTTGCAGTCTGAGGGTACAACCTATGGCTGTGTGCTTTCTAGGTAAATGCTCAGCCACTGAACTTTTTTTTTTTAACATGAATTGAAATGGAATAAATTAATAGTTCTTAATGTTTACAGATAAAAAATATTTGACACCGTGGGTATGTGTATATGTACTATACACAAATACTTACATCAACTAGATGCACAAATATAAAGTCCTTTCCTCAAAATCAGAATATAAGTCAAGATGCCTCAGTGGTTAAGAGTACTCATTGATCTTGCAGAGGACCTAGGTTTGATTCCCGGACTCACATGGTGGCTCACAACCATCTATAACTCCCATTTATTTTATAATGTGGTGTGTGTTCATAAAATAAATCTAAAAAACAGTAGAATACAGCAGGTATAGGGGCATATGCCTTCAGTCTTAGCACTAGGAAGGCAGAGGCAGGTAGATCTCTGTGAGGTTGAGACCAACCTGGTTCATACATGACCTGAGTTTCAGGTGAGCCTGGTCTACATAGTGAGTTCCAGGCTTTTGGGGGCTACATAGTAAGACCATATTCAAAAAAGAAAGAACTAGTATCTATATTTTAGGCCATGTATAAACATGTACAAATCAATAAGAAAAGAAAAAGAAAGAACTAATATCTATATTTTGGGCCATATAAAGAACATGTACAAATCAAAAAGAAATGTATATATTTCAATTTCTTTACTTCTTGGAGAAATGAAAAGCAAAAGAGTACACCAGTGAGCTATTTCATATCTGTAATTGTGATGTTTGGTCTCTTCAGTGCTAGGGATGGTGCTTACCACCCTATACTATGAAGTCTGTACATCTGAACTAGATTCACATGCTTTTGTGTATGGGGTGGGGTGGGGTAGAGTTTCACTAGCCCTGGCCACCTTGGAACCCACCATGTACACCAGACTGGCATTGAATTCACAGGGATTCACCTGCCTCCTGAATTCTGGGGCTAACGGTGAACACTACCATACCTGGCCCCTTTTATTCACTTATTTATTTGTTTTTGAGGCAGGGTCTCACTATGTAATCCAGGCTGTTCTGGCTGTGTAGAATAAACTGGCCCTGAACTCACAAAGATCTGTCTGCTTCTGCGTGGAATTAAAGGCTCACCCCACTGCAACCAGCTCCATTTCATTAAATTTTATTTACTTATTTTTTTATGTGTATGAGTGTTTTGCTTTCATATATATGTCTATGCCTAGTGCCCAAGTAGGTGAGGTGAGAGGAACACTTTGCATCCTCTGGGACTGGAGATACAGGCAGCTGTGAGCTGCTATGTGGCTGCTGGGAACTGAAACCAGGTCCTCTGGAAGAGCAGCCAGTGCTCTTAACCACTGACTTATCTCTCCAGCCTCCCTTTTAATTCAATTTGTTAAATGTTTTCTTGAGGGGGAGGATGGGCGCACATGGGCCATAACAAATATATGGGGGTCAGAAGCCAACTTGCAGGAGCTGGTTCTCTCCTTCAACCGTATGGGTCCTGGGGATTGAACTCAGATCATCAGGCTTGGCAGCTCGTGCCTTTATCCTCAGAGCCATCTTGCCAGCACCCTCCCCCCTTTTTTTCTTTTAAAAACAGGCTCTCATGTATCCCAGTCTGGACTCAGTATGTAGTTGAAGATAAACCTGAACTTACGACCTTATCAAAAGTGTTTGAATAAGAAAAAGGGAACTGGGTGGTGGTAGCACATGTCTTTAATCCCAGAACTCTGGAGGCAGAAGCAGGCAGATCTCTGTGAGGTCCAGGCCATCCTATTATGTCTAGGGTAGGCAAACTCTGTTTTTAAAAACCAAAAAAAAAAAAAAAAAAAAAGAAAAAAGAAAAGAAAGAAAGAAAGAAAAAGGGAAGCCTAGGTCATGAGCTGTGTTAGTTTTATTTTGGTTTTAGTCTCCACTTTGTTTTGTTTTGTGTTGTTGTTTTGTTAGACAGGATTTCTTTGTGTATCCTTGGTTGTCCTGGAACTCATTATATAGACTAGGCTGGCCTTGAACGCACAGAGGTCTGCCTGCCTCTGCTGGGATAAAAGGTATGTGCCACCACTGCCAGGCTAGCCTCAGCCCTTTACCTTTCATGATTTTGATGAGTTTTCCCATTTATTTTGTTTTTATTGTCTGGATGCCTATGAAGAATGCAGACCAGTTCGTGGAAGAATGTTCTTCATTGTGGATTCATCTGTATGAATTTAGACTATGTATTTGTGGCAAGAATTCCACAAAGGTGATGCTGAGTGCTCAGTTATCAGCAGGAAGCACAAGATATTGATTAGTCTCAAAACTGTTAGTATTTGCTTTGGTCGGCTGATTAAGGCAATGAAGTCTAGGTTTCTCTAAAACGTATGTAATTTTCCATGTGTCTAGTATCTTACTCTGAGGGTTTTTTTTTTTTCAGTCCGGAATTCCTTATCTTGCCTAGGCTTATCCAACCATCAGGAGATACGAGAGATTGTGTAATTACTCCTTAGTCCCAGAGTAGACACTCAGATTTAGTGTCCGGTGGTGAATCTTGCCCGAGGCCATTACCAATCTGATGGTGGCCAAACAGTGGCTTCTGTTTTTGTTTGTCAGGCAGTGGCTTTTGTTTTGTTTGTTTGTTTGTTTGTCAAGACAGGCTTTCTCTCTGTAGCACTGGCTGTCCTGCTCTGTAGACTAGGCTGGCTTCATACTTAGAGATCTGCCGGCCTTTGCCTCTCGAGTGCTGGGAAGAAAGCTGTGTGCTGCCATCACCACCTAGAATAGCTGGCATTGTACAGCCTTTCTCTATAGCACTCATAAATCTTATTTGAATTGACAAGTTAAAACTAGTATTTATGGATTTTTAGAAATAAGATCCTGCTAGGTTGGCACCAAATTCCTAGGCTCAAGCTATCTTTCTTCCTTGTATTCCCGGGTAGCTGGGATCACAAAGATGTGCCACCATTAAGCATCTCTCTCTCTTTTTTCACATCAAAAGAAAAAGAGTTGCTCTGTGTGGTGGCACACACATTTAGTCCCAGCACTCAGGAAGCAGAGGCACGTAAGTTCCAGGATGGCTAGCGCTACACAGAGAAATCCTGTCTCAAAAAAATCAAATCAAAACACCTTAAATATATGTCTACCCAATGCCAGCCAAATATGTATGGCTCCCCCCAGGCGGGGGGGGGAAGAGATGGTGTCAGATCCCCTGTAGCTGGAATTAGTAGAGGCTGTGAGCCTCCCAATAATGAGGTGGTAGAAACCAAATTCAGGTCCCTTGGAAGAGCAGAACATTCTCATTCTCTTAATTCATGAGACATCTCTCTGGGCCATTTGTTCCCTTTTTGATTGTTTTGGTTTTTGTTTTTCAAGACAGGTTTTCTCTATGTAGCCCTGGCTGTCCTGGAGCTTGCAGTGTAGACCAGGCTGACCTGGAACTCACAGAGGTCCACCTGCTTCCACCTCCAGAGTACTAGGATCAAAGGCATGTGCCACCACCACCTGGCCTTTCTCTCTGTTTTTAGTTATTCTCCCCCTCCCCCACCCCAACTCCTTAATTTTGAAAGAGCTGAATTGGGAGACTGGAGAAATGGCTCAAGAGTTAAGAACACTTGCTGCTTTTTATAGAAGATCCAGTTTCCATTCTCAGCACCCACATGGTAGCTCATAGCTTTCTGAAACTACAGTTCCTGGAGATCCACCACCCTCTTCTGGCCTCCCTGGACAGTGAATGCATCTTCATATATGCCAACAAAACACCCATACCCAGAATATAAAAATAAATAAATCATAAAAAAAAAGAGTGCCAGGCAGCAGTGGTGGTGGTGCACACCTGTAATCCCAGCACTTCACAGGCGGAGGCAAGTAGATCTCTGTGAGTTCAAAGACAGCCTGGTCTACATAGTTCCAGGACAGCCAGGGTTACAAAGAGAAACCCTGTCTTGAAAAGCCAAAATAAATAAAATCAAATAAGGTTTTTAAAAGATGTGGGGACAGAACTGAAGAGTTAGTTCAGTTGTTGAGTCCTTGCCTCGTATGTCTGTAACCCTGATTGCACTTGAAAGTATAAGCAAATAACCTAAATTCACAAGTTAATTCTAGGACTTTTCAAATGCTTGAAAAGGAAACTTGAGGCCCATTAGCAGTCAATTCCCATCAACTCTGGTAACACCAGCTACTATTTATCAATTGCTACCTATAAATGTTTCTTTCTTTCTTTTTGAGACAGGGTCTTACTATGTAGCCTTGGCTGTTCTGGAACTCAGGATGTAGACCAAGCTAGCTTCATATTCACAGAGATCAGTCTGCCTCCACCCTCCAAATGCTAGGATTAAAGACATACGTCACCCAGCCAGGCAATGAGTTTGTTTATTCTGGGTACTTTATATAAGAGAAAAGGGGTGATTGTTGATGTGTATTAATATTTATTATTGATTTAGTTAAACAGTTTGTTTTAGTTAAACAGTGGTTATTCCTAAACCAGGAGTATACTCAAATCACCATACAGAGACTAGGATTTATTTAATTAACCTAGAGCACAATGCTGGGCAATAATTATTCCATCCTAAACTTCCAAGCCTGCATAGCTTCGGATTTCCCACATTATACTTGCTTTTTATTCATATCTTAGGTCTGGTTCATCTCTCCTGGTGTTTCCAGGTTCCCTCCTCTCAGCTCTCTCTCCCCAGACCCCCTTTCACTCCTCTTTCCTCCCCCTGTGAGGCCACCTGCGGACCATCTGCAACCATCTGTACACACTCTGGGTCAACTTATTAGAGAACTTGCTCCTCCTTTCCCCCTCTCTCTCTCACCTTGCCCAGAAATGGTCTCCGTGAACCCCCTTCCTCTAATAAAACCTCCCATGTGGAACCAGTCCCCTGACGTGATTTATGAACTCGCCGAATAACTCCGCAGCACAGTTCTAACAATTAGCCCTGAGATTATCAGGGCAATATTATCTAACCTGCTATCACAAATAATAAGACACAGACACCTGCTAGATTTTATAATTGCCTTATTTACCTTGGCCAGGGCAGATATTTCACATATGCTGTCTTCAGCTCCCATCCTCATCTGTGCTACTTTCCATCCATAATCTTATAAATATTCATTTGTATTCCTCATCTGGGCCTTTCCATACCATTATTAGAGTCCTTCCTCCAGGCCCATGTGATTCCTTCTCCACACTAACCCATTGAGGAGTCCTCCTTCTTCCTCTCTTCTTATCAATCTCCTGTGATTCTCCTCTCTTCAAAAGCAGGGGGAATCTTAGCCACACCTACCCCATTCTGCCCTGCCCAGGTAGAGGCCAGTTAATTAGCCAATCAGACCAAAGTCCAACTCCTCTGCTACTGGTAATTCCCATTGTACTTAAAAAAGGGGGGGGATTACTTTTATTTTATGCATTTGGGTGTGTGTTTGTGTGTGTGTGTGTGGTGTCCTAGGGACCAAAGAAGGGCATCTGTCACTCTGGAACTGAAGTGACAGATATTGTTAGCCATCATTTGGGTGCTGGGAACTGAAGTCAGGTCCTCTGTGAGGGCAACCTCGCAAGGATGGAGCCATCTCTCTAGCCACCCTTGCCTCCTGCATTGTGCTTTCCGTTCAAGGGTTTTACTGTTCAAAGCACCTCATGGAATACTGATATTTGAAGTTTTGTGGCTGGTTGATTTCATCTAGTAAAATGACCTTTAGAGTATGTATCTTTCCTTTTCTGTGCTGCACTGTGTGCCATCATAGACCTATACCACATTTTGTTTATCCATTCATCCTTTAAAGGACGTTTGGGTTGCTTCTCCTTTTGGGTCATTGTGAAAACTGCTGCTATGAAGATGACTTTGAATATATTTCTTTCGGCTTTCAATAACTTTGAAAATTTTTTGGTAGTGAGATTGCTGGATCATATAGTAGTTATATTTTTAATTTTTTGAGGAAGCTCCATAATGTTTTCCACAGCTATTGCATCCCTTTATATTCCCACTAAGAATAACTTCCTTTCACCCTTCACCTTTGGTTATTTTATTTATTTTTAAAGTGTATGAAATATTGAGATTGTTTTAAAAGGCAAAATCAGATCAAAATATTGTCTCCTCCCCTTCCTTGAATTTTTTTTAATGATTTACTTATTTTTCTTGTATATACGTCAGTGTTTTAACAGTATGTATGTTTGTGTGAGGACGTCAGGTCCCCTGGACTTGGAATTGGAGATAGCTATGAGCTCCTTGTAATTAGAGACAACTATGAGCTGCCATGTGGTTGCTGGGAATTGAACCCACAGCCTTTGGAAGAGTAGCCAGTACTCTTAACCAATGAGCCATCTCTCCAGTAACCTCTCCTTAGATTTGCTTTTTTTTTTTTTTTTTTTTTTTTTTTGAGACACAGTCTTACTTAGTTGAGGCTGGCCTCAAAGTTTTTGTTCTTGAACACCTAATCCTCCAGTCTCCCATCTCAAGTACTGAGATTACTACAGACATCTCTTTCTTTTTTTTTTTTTAGGTTTGTTTTTGTTGTTTATACAACATTATGCCTGCATGCCAGAAGCAGATGATTATGAGCCACCACGTGGTTGCTGGGAATTGAACTCACGACCTTTAGGAAGTCAGTGCTTTTAACCTCTAAGCCATCTCTCCAACCCCCTTTCTTTCCTATTTAAAGACAGTGTCTTCTGTGTATCCCTGGCTGGCCTGGAAGTTGTAGTGATCTTCTTGCTTCTGCCTCCTCAGCATTGAGAATTCAGGTGTGTGCCATGGAATCCTCTCTCTCTCTTTCTCTGTCTTTTGTTTGTTTGTTTTGAGACATTGTTTCTCTGTGTAGTCCTTGCTCTCCTGGAACTGGCTTTATAAACCAGGCTGGCCTCAAACTCATAGAGATTTGCCTCTTGAGTGCTGGGAATAAAGGTGTGTTCCACCACCGCCCAGCTTTTTAAAACATTGTTTTGAGACAGTTGCAGTATGTAGCCCTGACTGGCCTGCAACTTGAGATGTAGCTATGTAGATCAGGCTAACCTCAAACTCACCTTGATCCACCTGCCTATACCCCATCTTGTGCTGAGATTATGGGTGTTTGCCAGTACACCTAGCAAATCACATTTATGTAATTATTTTTATTTATTTATTTGTGTTTTAAGGAGTTATAACTGTGGGTTATCATAGAACAATAGACTTTTTTTATGGAGACAGAGTCTCCCTCTGTAGCTCTGACTAGTCTGGAAGTCACTATATAGCCCAGCCTTGCCTGGAACTGGCTATATAGCTTCAGATGCCCTTGAATTCCTGACTTTTTTGTCTTTACTTGTCCAGTGCTAGAATTGGAGGGATTATTCTGTTCCCTTTCTTTCTCCTTGTTCCTACCCACTATCTTTTGTTTGTTTGTTTTTTGAGATAGGGTTTCTCTGTGCACAGACTGACTTTGTAGGCCATGCTGGCCTCGAATTCACAGAGATCCACCTGCCCATGCATCCCTGAGTGCTGGGATTACAGGTGTGTGTGCTACCATACCCTACTTCCTGCTCGCCATTCTGAGAAACTGACCTCAGTGTTTTGTTGTTGTTGTTGTTTGTGTCCTTCTTTGCTTTCTTTTTGTAGAGGATATGTGTGTATATGTAGTTGGATTTTTTAGAATTGTTTACTTTATAATATTAGTGTGCTCTTTTTCTGCATGTGTGTGTGCCCGGTGCCTGAGAGAGTCAGAAGAGGGTGTCGGACACCCACAAAGCCGAAGTTAAAGGTGGCGGTGAGCCACTCTGGCGGTGTTGGGAGCTGAGGTAAAATCTCCTATAAAAGCAATAAGTGCTCTTTACCACTGAGTCATCTCTCCAATCCCTAGATGTTTCTAAAAATATTTTCTTTCTTTCTTTGTTTCTTTATTTTTTGACACCAGCTATCCTGGATTCACTTTGTTGACCAGGCTGGCCTTGAACTCACAGAGATCCACCTACTTTTGCTCCCTGAGTGCTGGGAGTAGAGGAGTGTTCCATCAGTATCAAGAAGACTTTTTTTTTAAATGGCTGATTTGACATCTTTTATTTCAACTTATTTTTATTGTTTTATGTGTATTAGTATTTTGCCTGCGTGCACATGTAGGTACCACATGCATTCTCGGTGCCCAAGGAGGTGGTGAGTCTCCTTTTGGGTGTCAAACCCAGGTCCTTTGCAACAATAACAAATGCTCTTAACCACTGAACCAACTCTCCAGCCCCCTGAAGATTTCCTTTTATTTATGTGTCTGTATAAATACCACGTGTGTTCAGTTACTTTTGGACGCCAGAAGAGCTGGAGTTACAGGTGGTTATGAGCAGCCTATGAGTCAGTGCTGGGAACTGAACTTGGGCCCCTAGGGAAGAGTGCTAAACACTCTCAACAGCTGAGCCATCTCTTAGCTTCATGTTTATTTTCTTACATCATTTTATTTTTGCTTTTGGTTTTTCAAGACAGGGTTTCTCTGAGTACCTTGGCTGTCCTACACTCACTTTGTAGACCAGGCTAACCTTGAACCACAGAGATCCGCCTGCCTCTGCCTCCATGAGTGCTGGAAGCAAAGATGTGTGCCACCATGTGTGGCACATCGTCTTGTTTCTTAAGCGAAGGCATGCATATCAGACATACTGAAAACAAAACAAAACAAAAGCCTGGTGGTGGTGTGCACACTTTCAGTCCTTAGCACTTGGGAGGCAGAGGCAGCTGGATCTCTGAGTTCGAAGCCAGCCTGGACTAAAGAGTGAGTTCCAGGACAGCCAGGGCTACACAGAGAAACCCTGTCTTGAAAAAACAACAACAACAAAAAACTATACTTACTTTTTTCTTTTGGAAACAGGATTTCTCTGTGTAGCTTTGGTTGTCCTGGACTCACTTTGTAGACCATGGTGACTTTTAACTCATAGAGCTCACAGAGCACCTGGCTATATTTACTTTCTTTACTGAGAAAGCATCTATGCTATTCAAGCTGGCTTTGAATCTTTGAGATGAAGAGAATCTCTTGCCTCAGTTTCCCAGGTAAATGAGCACAGGTGCATAATACATCACCTGACTTCTATTACACACATTTTGCACTTCGCTTTTTTTCTCAGTGTTGGAAATTAAACCCAGAGCCTTGAACATGCCTTGCAAACACTCTAACATGGAGCCACACCCATAGTCTTCATTTCTTGACAAAATGTCTTTCTATGGAGTCTTGGCTGGTATTGAGGTTGAGATGCTCCTGCCTCTGCCAGATGAGTTGGTGGTAAAGGTATTTGCCATTATGCCCAATAGAAACACGTTTTTTAAAAATACTTTAAAATTTATTGTGTGTATGCATGATGAATGCACACACATGTCCTGGCACATGTGTGGGGCATTAGGATAACTTCGTAGAGTCAGTTCTCTCCTTCCATCTGTATGTGGATTTCAGGGATCAAAACTCAGGTTACCAGGCATTGCATGGTAAGTGTATTTACCTGCTGAACCATTTCACCAGCTCAAAACCAGTCTTTCTTGCTCTTGCTTTTAAGAGTGAGGGATTTAATTTCACAAAATTTGCTTTTACAGAGTGATTATCGTGTTGTTGAAGCCTTGGCTGATGACTACACCCTCCCACACAGGGCCTTGTGCTTCCATAGAAGCCACCTACAGAGGTAACACCTTAAGTTCTGATGTGGTGAGCAACCCAAGTGGCCATCTGTGGATAGACATATGACTTGTGGATAGACATACACATACACGGCTTGAAGTCCTTACAGGGGC
Source organism: Pachyuromys duprasi (assembly GCA_028658305.1). Lineage (NCBI taxonomy): Eukaryota > Metazoa > Chordata > Mammalia > Rodentia > Muridae > Pachyuromys > Pachyuromys duprasi. Next base: position 94,846,105 of record CM053742.1, read on the forward strand.
TGAGTATCTGGGTAGATAATGCAACTGCCTGTCATGTATACAGCCTTGGGTCCAATTAAAGCCTCAGAACTATCGCCGGCTTTAGAGATTAAGCATTTGTTTCTCAGTGGGATCCCAAGGCTTCCCAAGGACTGTGACAAATTGTGACAAAAACAAGATCTATCTGTAATCTTGTCTGAAAACAGAGAAATGAACATTGTCCAACTAGAATAAATGACTGAGTACCTCCTAATCCTGCCGCTGTGCTTTTGAAATTTTTTTTCCTGCAGTCCTGGGTATGGAACCCAGGGCCTTGTGTATGCTTCCCAAGTGTTCTACCACTAAGCTCTATGTTCAGCCCCCCATCCTGGCTAATAAACATTCTTACTACCAACTATATCTTTAGCCTCTGCTGTATTCTATTTCCTTGTCCTGACTTAGTCATCCAACCATAGATTTACACTGCATTCTACTCAGAACAATTCTTTAAACATGCTCACCTGAAGTGGTCATGGTGCCATGCACTCAGGACTTTCTCTCTCTCTCCCCCCGCCCCGGGGTGGGGTTATTATACAGCCCAGGACTCAAACTCAACAGCAATCAACCTGCCTCAGCCTCCCAGGGGGGAATCTCTTGAGCTGAGGACTTCAAGAACCAACCTGGGAAACAGAAAAAGATTTTTTTTTAAAGGAAGATCTTATCTCAAGAATTAGCCAGGTGTGGCAGCAAATGCCTGTAATCTCAGCACTTAAGAAAGCAATGTACCAAACAACTAAACCAAGCAAGGAAAGAAACAAAACTCTCAGAGAGCTGGGTAGCTGGATATATACCTGAGTGGTCAAGCATTCCCTTGGTATGCTTAGGCCCTGGATTCCAATTCCATATCCAGCAACATACACACACACACACACACACACACACACACACACACACACAGAGAGAGAGAGAGAGAGAGACAGAGAGACAGAGAGACAGAGAGACAGAGAGACAGAGAGAGACAGAGAGAGACAGAGACAGACAGAGAGACAGAGAGAGAGACAGAGTGGGTGAGGAATAAATAAATAATGCAATATGGGGCTGGAGAGATGACTCAGAGGTTAAGAGCACTGGCTGCTCTTCCAAAGGTCCCTGAGTTCAATTCCCAGCAAGCACATGGTGGCTCACAACCATCTGTAATGAGATCTGGTGCCCTCTTCTGACATTCAGGTGTACATGCATGCAGAACACTGTATACTTAATAAATACATAATTCTTTTAAAAAATAAATAAGTAATGTGATAAGAAATTTAAAGGAAGAATAATACTATGAAGTAAGTGGAAAAACTAAGGTCTAGATAGCTCACTTTGTATCCTTGAACTATGCTACCTAAGCCTCCTGAGTAATAGGATTACAGGTGGGCATCACCATAACCAGCTCTTACTCAAGTCCCACAATGCATTAGCAGTGGGGTGGGGAGTAGAACCTATGGATACTGAGCCAACGGGGAAGTATGTCCAACAGACACAGGTCCTGTGCCCAAGCCTATACTTGTCAAGAATGAGTCAGATCTCCCTGGCTTCATCCCTAGCCCCTTTAGTTTCTCTGTCCAATGAGACAGTGAGACCCCTAAGTGCAAGTGAAGGGTAAGGAAACCGGGTAGCCTCATTCCGTGAAGTCTTGGATTAAAGGATCCTTATCTTCTGTACCTATCTGTCCTGTCATCAAGTGTTCTTCCCAGAAGCCTATCACCAGGAGCAGAGGCCTCATTATTCCTTTGTCTTGATTTTCTTTTTCTTTTCTTTTTATTTATTATGTATAGTGTTCTGCCTACATGTACACCTGCCTGCCAGAAGAGGGCATCAGGAGGTTAGTGAGCCATCATGTGGTTGCTGGGAATTTGGGACCTTTGGAAGAGCAGTCAGTACTCTTATCCTCTGAGCCAACTCCCTAGCCCCCTTTGCTTTGGTTTTCTTCAGACACCTCCCTGCCTTGCCTTTGCAGTGCCTTCCAACAGAAAGGACCTCTCTCTCCCCCTCTCACTTGGAGCTCATGTCTTTTCTGCCAAGACTCTGCTCCATGTTACCTCTGAGGCAGAGAAGGGTTTCCTGCTTCCTGTTTCTGGACTCCCTCACAATGGACAGATCCCCTTCTATTTTTATGTACATAGGCTTTCTTCCCCTTCCACCTAACCATTCTCCCAAGCAGTACCTCATCTCTTCCCCAGCTGGAGTCCCAGTACCAGCACTGGACTTTTGTTCCAAGCCAGTGTAGACTACAGAACTCCATCAACCAACAGTAAGAATGTGCTGTCCTCTTTGTGAGCACAAGTGGGGTGAACTGCTGCAAGACTCTGTGGCTTCTGGATATCATCAAAGCCTGTTTTCTCCTCATCACCCCATTGCCGTTGGCTTTCTGTTTTACCCCATTGGCACACGGCTGCCCTGTTTCAGAGCCAGTGGGGCCTATTGTAATGAGCCCTGCCACCTGTCAGGGTGTAAATTTCTAGAAGACATTGTCATTCCAGTTCTTTGTGAAAAACGACTTCCAGTGGAGCCAACAGTGCCCAGTGCCCAGAGCCCCTGACACAGGTCAAAGATAGTAGCTTTTGTTGTTGTTGGAAACAAAGTTTCATGTAATCTAGGTTGGGGTCAAACACACTATGGAGCAGATGATGACCTTAACCTTTCTGCTTCTCTGCTTCCAATGGTCAGGTCCAAAGGAAACTCCACTTCCCCAAATTTGAGTCTCTCTCTCTCTCTCTCTCTCTCTCTCTCTCTCTCTCTCTCTCTCTCTCTCTCTCTC
>CM053742.1:94848965-94955191 GCA_028658305.1 Pachyuromys duprasi
TTGATCTCCTTTGCCCACATGATGTCTCCTTTGTCTGACTCTATTACTCTCCCCTACCCCTCATGGTCTGATTCAGTCTGCTGGCCATGCTTAGTCTTCCACTTTCTTTCTGCTCGACAATCTTCCAGATGCCTCTGGCCACACTCTTCTTCATATCTACAATAAAAACCTTCCCCTCAAGATAGGTGTGGTGGTGCTGGCCTGTAATCCCAGTACTGGGGAGGCAGAGGCAGGTGGGTCTCTGTGAGTTTGAGGCCAGCCTGGTCTATAAAGTGAGACCAGGACAGCCAATGCTACACAGAGGATCCCTGTCTCCAAAAATGAAAACAAAAAAACAAAACAAAAGAACCTTCCCCTCAACCATACATTGGAGTGGTCACATTGTCAGTTTATGTGAGGATAATTATAAGCTGAAGAGCCGGGATCAGAGACATTTGCTACCACATCAGATTTAGGACTACATTTTTAAAATTTTACACTGTATTTTATTTAGTGTGTGTGCATGTCTGCATGAGTGTGCCACAGCACATGTAGTCAGAGGACAACGTGCAGGAGTCAGTTTTTTCTGATGGGGGTTCTGGGGATCAAACTCAAGTTGTCGGACCAGCTCTCGCTGGTCCTAGGATGGTTTTGTTTGGATATTTAATTTTGATGATAAAAGTATTATGTGGATATGTGTGTGGGGGGGGCGGTATTTACACTTTGAATATTGTTGCCCGAAGAGGTCAGAGGTGTCAGGTCCTCTTGGGGTTGGAGTTACAAGTGGTTATGAGATGTCTGACATGGATACTGGGAACTAAACTTGGGTCCTCAGTAAGAGAAGCCTGAACTCTTAACCACTCAGCCATTTTTTCCAGTCCTGTTTCTCCCCCCTAACAATGGCATTTCACTATGCAACTGTGGTTTACCTTGACTTCACAGAGATCTGCCGGTCTGGCCCTCTAGAGTGCTAGTATTAAAGGCGTGTGCCACCACACCCAACCTTATAAAACAGCTTCGCTCAGGGAAATTCTGAAGCTGCTTCCCTGAAGGGAATCCTTAGAGCCTCAGCTGGATTTAGAAGTACTGTAAATGTTGTCTCTCAGGTTGTTTAGTTTTTTGGTCAGCTGGACAGAAGACAGGGTTATCTGGGAAGAGGGAATTGAAGCTGGGAAAGTGTCTCCATCATATAGCCTGTAGGCAAGTCTGTGGGGCAATTTCTTTCTTTTTCCTTTCTTTCTTTTCTGCCTCTCTTTCTCTCTCTTTTTGAGACATGGTTTCTGTGTGTAGCCTTGGCTGTCCTGGAACTCCCTTTGTAGACCAGGCTGGCCTTGAACTCACAGGGATCTGCCTGCCTCTCTCTCCCAAGTGCTGTGATGAAAGGCAAGTGCCACTACACCTGGTTCATGTTTTCCTTTCCTTTTTTTCCTTCCTTGTTGTTGGTTTTTTTTTTTTTAATCTTTTGTTGTTGTTTGAGACAGGGTTTCTCTTGTAGCCCTAGCTGGATCGCTCTGTAGAACAGGCTGGCCTTAAACTCTGATCCACTTGTCACTGCCTCCTGAGGGCTTGGACTAAAGGTGTGTACACCCAGCTATGTGAAGCATCTTCTTGATTGATGATTGAGATGTGAGGGACCGGGCCAACATGGGTATTGGCATTCCTGGGGAGGTGGTCCTGAGTTTTATAAAAAGCAAACTGAGCAAGCCAGTAAGCAATGTTCCTCCTTGGCCTCTGCTTCAGTTCCTGCCTTGACCTCCTGCCCTGACTTCTCAGTGGTGTAAGCTGTAAGTTGAGATAAACTTTCCTCCTTAGGTTTGCTCTGGTCATGGTGTTTATCATAGCAATAGAAACCTATAGAACACAACAATATCCTAGCAGAAACAAGCTGCCAGGCTCCCAGAGGGACAGATGGATTCCTCAGCGGAAGGGAGGGCCATCTGCTCTACATGGAGACGTTGAACTAAGAAGGAGGCTTCCTTTTCTTCTTCTACTGCCTTTGAAACTCTAGCTAGGTCTTCTAAGCAGTTTCCTAAGAGATGTCCCTTCTGCCTCTTCCTTTTTCACACTGCCCTAAGTTCTGCCAGAAGACAGTCTCCCTTCCTTTTATAGACAATCTCTGCCACAAATGTGGTTCACCACTTCTGAGAATCCTTGCCATTCTAATATAGATTTATTGCTATCTGTCATGGGGGACAGAATTTCTGGTGGCAAAGAGAGATGAGGCAACTTGTGGGATAAAACCAAGGACTTCTGAATTGTGTAGAGAAGGACGAGGGATGCCTGTGGGTTTGCTGAAGGATTCATTGGTGGCATATTTGTAGCAGGCATACATTCTGTTTGCCAACTCAACACAGCATTGCTCCCTTCTGTTAAACACCGCTGTTCTCTTTCTTCCTGTAGCCCACCTCCCTGGTAACACAAAGGGCTGAAGATGAAACTTGGGAATATGGAAATAAGTGTGTGATTCAAGCCAAACCACATGATCTAAAGCTGGGACAAAGGGAACCAAGCTTGCCCATGGGCTGAGGTTCCTGACTGTGTGAGAGTTAGTGAGGCTAGCCTTTTGGGAGATCCTGCTGAGGGCTGATAAACAGGCAAAACAGATTTCCTCTGCTGCAGCAAGTACAGTCCTTAGACTAGCTGCTCACATCTAGAGCTCTCTTGGGGCAGGCCTCTCCCATTACCTTGTAAATTCCTGTAGGTTTTGTTTGGGTTTCTGCCACTTGCCACCCACACATTCCCAAGAGTCAATGTGTGTGCCTGCCCAGTCAGGCCAGGTCTGGATGCCACATGGCTGCCTTGACATTGTCTGATGTCAGGGCATGTTAATGCCATGGGAGATGTGACTAAGATTTCTCAAGCTACCAGAATCTCTTCACAGTCTCCCACAAAATTGGGAGGCAGGACTGAGCAATAGTTTGGATCTGAACATCCTCCTCACTGGCTGAGAAAGTTGGACAACTGTGCTTTTGCTCCTCAATCTGCTGGGCCACTTTCCTGCTGTGGATGGTTTTCCGGACTATCTTACCCACTTGTCTGGTGGACTTTGTCTTTGAGAAAGCAGGGCCTGGCCTCTGGGATCCTCAGCCTCCAGATGTTATGAATCTTGGAGAATAACTGTTCTTCCCTGAAAAGATGGTTGCAAAGGATTTCAGTAGCTCACAGCTCCAAAGAGCCTGCTGTACAGATGTAGAAACCAAGGTCCTGGAGGTGATGTCCAGGGGCACACTATAGGTACTTAGCCTTGCGTTTCTCCACGTTTGCACATGTGCATTTTTGTACATTGCTATCATTAGCACCGCAGGGTGGATTTTAAACTCTATTGTTTCAAAGATAATCCAGTTGTAGAATCAGGTAAGCCTTGACTGGGGATTTGGGTCAGTGGTACAACACTTGCTTCTCTTGAGGGTGGAGGGGGTTTAATAAACCTGCTTTAAGCCCACAGTGGTCATGCACACATGGGAAGATGGGGCTGGCCTTGGCCAGCCCAGGATATATAGTGCCACAAATCTCAAAAAGAATTGGTTAAGCCTTAAGGGTCTGCTAGACTCTACACAGCATTCCCTTGAAAAGGCACTTTGGTTGACCTACACATGCAAGAGTATTAGAGCAACACAAATTGGAACTGACAGGTTAAAAAAGGAGAAGGAACACAAAGTTGGGGGAGTAGTGAGGTAGGGGTGGATCTAGGGGAGTTTGGGTAAGGGAATAGGCTCAAAATACATTGTTGGAAATTCTAAATAAAATATTATTTTACAAAGGCACCTTGAGAAAGATCTTTGTTCATTGAAAAGCTTTTCACATTTTTTCCTAACTACTATACTAGGCAATGGCTTTCTCTCTGTGTGTGTTTTCTTTTCACAGCTACCCCAGGCTGAGGCCTGCCCATCCCTCAGCCTGTGTCCACTTCTGCATTATCTCCAAACTTCATCTGTCTTTAAAGATCTGGATGCTGGACCACTAGATGACTCAGCAGGTAAAGGCACTTGCTGCTAAGCCTGACAACTTGAGTTTGATCCCTGGGACTCACTCGCACTGTAGAAGGGGGGAACTGACTCCTGCAAGATGCCTTCTGACTTCCAGATACCCCCTCCCTAAAATAAATAAACAAATAGATAGATAAATAAATATATAAATCTAAAAAAAAAAAGCTTTTAAGGACTTGGGTGCTGAAGGGCCTCACTGTTTTATGTAATGCTTTGGAAACTTAGAATAACCCTTCTCCTTATGGACATACAGCAAAGCTAAGACCCAGGGATGCTAGAGGAGTTTAGGCTGTGTCATATGCTTGCTTTTCTTCCTCAGCTAGGAGTCCTTCATGAGGGCATATCTCACAGACCTGTGTAGCAGGGCCTACTGCTGCCTGGCATTCCGTTGTCGGTATTATCTATCCCTTGAAAGATCTAGATGCACACTGTTGTTATAGGGTTGAGGCAGAAGTCCAGGGAGGTCTTAGCACTGCGCCTGAGGGATTTTGGTAAGTGCAGGTGTGGGAGGATGGGGATGGGCAGGGATGAGATGTCAAGATTAGATGGGAGATTCTCTTCTTCCTGAACCTTTTCTCTCTCTGAGCCAGATTGGGAATTTAGGGGGCTGGAGTCACCCTTCCCCAGCTTGGGGTAGGAGGAGGTTACTGTTTTCCCTACGGTGGCAAGTGGCTCAGTGTGGTGCAGGACTAGCAATGGGCATTCCTCTCTTACTGCAGGAATGACATTCCCAGCAGGCTTGGCTTATTCCATAATGGGCTGGTGGGCGGCTATGATTATCTCAGTCTATTTCCAAGCCTTGTCCTTGGGGATAGATTATGAAATGGTAGGAGAGCAGAAATGAGGTTTGGGGAGCAGCTTCTTTGCCTGTGCTCTGCCCGCAGGCTATTTTTTTTTTTTTTTTTTTAGGTTAAATGCTTGCCTTGGCAGCCAACAAGTTGGCCATTCGCAATTTAGAATACTGAGGCCCAGAAAGGCAGGCAGGCAACATACAATAGGCACCAGGGGTTTCTGGAATCCTGGGTAATACTTTAGGGAAAGGGGGCTGCTTCAGTAACAGATATATGCCTCCTATCCAACCCTCAAAGACTCCTTGTCTCTGCGCCCTATGTAGGCCTGGGCACTTAGTTTCCTACAAGTGATTAGTGAGCCAAATACAGTTTCACATTCCCAGATCTAAGCTGTCTGAGTACCTTCTAACTTGGTGTTGGTCCCTAGACTCTGGATTTGCATGCCCAGCTACTCCCCATTGCTGTGAGCCATTAAGCTTCATGAATGATTCTCTTCTCCATGCTCCCTGAAGGGCTGGTTTCCTGGCACCTCTGCTTCACATATCAGTGACCTTTCTCACCTTCTTACATTTGTCTTAGGGTTACCACAGAGCTCTCAGAACTGCTCAACATAAGTTGGGGAGGGGTGGCCGAAGGAAGAAAGCAATGCTTTTCAAACTCTATCCATGTTCCAAATCATAAGGTTTGAGACAAACCACATGCTCTCAAATAAATGCTTTCAATTTTTACTCCCGTGGCTCTCCAAAACCTGGATTCTTAGAGGTCCATTCTTTGGTTTCCCTGACAATCCTCAGCTAAGTGTAGTTGTAAGTAAAATGTCACAACTATCTTCTCATGTGGCCTTGTTCTTCAGGGTACATTTTCCCTTTTTCTTTCCTCCTTTCTTTCTTTCTTTCTTTCTTTCTTTCTTTCTTTCTTTCTTTCTTTCTTTCTTTCTTTCTTTCTTTTTTTAGGTTTTCGAGATAGGGTTTCTCTGCGTAGTCTTGGCTCTCCTGGACTCACTTGCTTTATCGACCAGGCTGCCCTTGAACTCATAGTGATCTACCTGCCTCTGCCTCCTGTGTGCTGGGATTATAGGTGTGTGCCACAGTGCCTAGCGACCAGGGTTACATTTTCATAGATGCCAAGATCCAAGGTCCCATAGGTACAGCTGAACACATGAGCACACTCATGCAGAGATCTTAGAGGTATATGTACCTTCATGATCAGGTCTAGGCCCATGGCCTACACCTGACATACATACACTTGTACAGGCATGGATCCCTAGAGTTATATATGCAGGTATACACAGGCCCAGTCTGTGGGCATACCTGTGTATACCTAGTTTGCACACAAAACACATGGATATCCAGAGATACCAGTGGCTGTGTTCCTGTGCACATCTGATCACTTCTATATATGCACGCATTCACATGAGGTGTAAGTGTACAGACACCCAACCATAGGCCTATGGACAAATAGTCACCTGTACACACATAAATATGTTTACATATACATAGTCATGGGCACCTGGAGTACAAATACACTCAGTCCTAGAAGAGTGGAAATCCCCGCAGTGCGGAGTTGCTCTCTGTCTCTCTCTGTGTGTTTCTGTCTCTCATTTCTCCTCCCTCTCTCTCCCATGCCTGTATGCAGGTTCCCAGAAAACACATGCACAGACATCCAGGTCCAAGGCTGCATGTGCCCCTGTTCATTCACACTTGCATATACATAAGCACCTAAAGGTATGTATACATACATGCTAGAAACACCAGCCTTTGTCAATGGGCCCCTCTGGATAAACACACAGCTAGGTATAAGGACCTTGGTAGGCACATGTACACATATAGGAATGAACACTCAGGCAGCACACATGTGCACCTTCTCATGTATTCTCATCATGCTTTTTAAAAGTTATCCATGCAGCTGCTAGGCATATCTGCACACCAGTACTTCCAGAAAATATAGACTGGCATTTGTAGTACAAATGTGTATATAACCATATCATCTCTGTGCTAAACAACAAAGCATGGACACTACTCATCCATATGGAAAGGCACAAAAGTATTGTAACTGTGTACATACATTTGTGGGAGCATACTGTAGGATGCACATAACTTAACATACTCTAGAAGGTACACATAACTTCATGCATATATTAACACCCGATTATCCTTGTTTGCTCCCCTCTACCAACCCTGCCTGGATAGTGATGGCTCCCAGTTCGTGCAGTTGGCAGACTGTTCTGGTGAGGCACAGCCAATGACTTACGGTTTAGCTCACCTTCCCCAGACATTTCCTCCTTCCCTTGGGCTGCCACTAAGCCGAAGAAGACAACAGTATGCCTACTTTTCTGAACAGATGCATGAGTTAGGCTTTCTATTGTTATGAAGAGACACCATGAACACAACAACTATAAAGGAAAACATTTAACTGGTGCTGGTTTACAGTTTCAAAGGTTTAGTCCCTCATCATCATGGCGGGGGAGCACGGTGGTGTGCAGGCAGACATGGTGCTGAAGAAGTAGCTGAGAGTTCCACAGGCAGTGGAGAGAGACTGTATGCAACTCTGGGCCTGGCTGGAGCATAGGAGACCTTAAAGCCTGCCCTCAGAGTGACATACTTACTCAACAAGGCCTAAGAGTAGCACTCTCTATGGCCAAGCCTTTATGCACATGAGTCTATGGGGGTCATTCCTATTCACAAGTGCCTATAACCACACAGACATTCAGCAGAATAACTTGGTATGGACCAGGTTTGGTGGAACACTGAAAAGTAATTCTGAGCAATTGTAAAAGCTCCCCAAATATCCATTTTTCTCAGCCAGCAAAGTAGATGAGGATGTTCCATGGTCACAGTGCATTTTACACCAGAGTGTAGAGTTGTCCCTGAATTTTCCTGAGCTGCTGCTGTTTTCTCTCAGCTCCTGAACTGGTTTCAGCTACCTGAGGCTATGTCAAATTTCCCTTCCTTCAAGTGAGTGCCTTCTCACATACACAGTCAAAAACTGGTCTCCTGGAATTAGCCTGGAGAGTGGGAGGGAATGCATTAGTGGTTCCAGTCATCATTATAAACTACTAGAGGCCAAGTGGCTCACCACATGTGGAGATCTGAATAAGAATGGCCCCCAGGGGCTCATATTTTGAATGTTTAGTCATTAGGGAGTGGCATTACTTAGAAGAAATAGGAGGTGTTTAGAACTGTAGGGATTGGCTCAAGAAGGGTCAGAGAAGAATATTAGTAAGTGACCTAGAGACAATTTTTGTGATATTTTGGTGAAGAATATGGCTGCTTTCTGCCCTTATCCAAAAAAATCTGACTGAGGCTAAGTTGAAGAGTTCTGGACTAAGAAAAGCCTGGTCCTAAATGGAGTAAAGGGAATGGTGACCTCAGGGAAAGACCTTGTCCAGCTAAGCTTCCAACTTGTAGAAAGGAATTAAAGAAAAGAATGAACATGAAAGAAGCCATTGAAAACAGAAAGCTGGTGAAAATATATATAATGAGGGGGTCAAGTTCTAGTCCCAGCAAGTGGCAAACCTTGGAGGCTTCAGCCAGGTGGTTCTGACTTTACTTGAGAAGAATTAGGAGGTGTGGCCTTGTTAGAAGAAGTGTGTCATTGGGGGTGGGCTTTGAAGTTTCAAAAGCCCAAGCCAGGCCCATTATCATTCTTTCTTTCTGCTGCCTTGCAGACACAGATGTAGAATTTTCATCTACCTCTCAAGCACCATGTCTGCCTGGATGCCACCATGCTCCCTGCCATGATGATAATGAACTACACCTCAGAAACTGTAAGACAGCCTCACCTAAATGCTTTCTTTTATAAGAGTTTCTGTGGTCATGGTGTCTCTTCACAGCACTAGAGCACTGACTAAGACAGTATGCATTTATTTCCTTCACTGTTCTAGAAGATTAAAGTCCAAGATGAAAGCAATAGCAGGGTTAGTTTCTGGTAAGGTGTCTCTTCCTGAAGATCATATATAACTACTTTCTTGTCCAGTTCTCACATGGATTTTGCTGTGTGTGTGTACACAGAAGGTGTGGTCTCTATGTTTTCCTATAAGGGTACCTGTCCAAATAGATTAGTACCTTATATTTGTGACTTCATTTAACTATCTCCTTAAAGGTCTGCTTTCCAAACACAGTACTCCAATGGGCTCCATATATATGGAGTCAATGAATCTCAGACAAAAAAACCATTTAGAATAGAAATAGAAAGTTCAGAATAGGAAGTTCATGCCATGCTGGACATTGAAGGTTTATGCACCTTAGACAACACCCTAGGAAACAAAGAACATCCCCAGAGCTCTTGGTGTTTGTTTTGGTGTTCATGTGCGTGTTTTCTGCTGGATACTTTTTTTTTCAGACAGGATTTCCCTGTGTAACATATGCTGGTGTCATTATTCTGTGTTAGTGCCCTGACTGGCTAAAACTACAGGCATGTGCCAGCACAACCAGACAAGTTCTGAGTTTTGACAAAAAAAAAAAAAAAAAAAAAAAAAAAAGAAGTTGGCTTACACCACCAAGCAGCCAGAGGAATCGTGTTACCACCCAAGTGATTCATGCCCGCCCTGTGCACAGTCCTGTCCCAGTGGCTCTGTGCCAAGAGAAAATGTTGAAATCTTCTCTCTGTGGTCTACAAGGCACTAAAGCCACCCAACCACCTTTAAAAATTAGCTTACAAAGTAACAGGTTTCCTTGTGGTATTTTCATATACTTAGTTTTGGTTGATTTCCATCCCTTTTTACATCTTTTTGTTTATTTGTTTTGTTTCTTTGCGCAGCCCTACAGAGAACCTGTTCTCGAAGAACAAAAACAAAAAAAACACACAAACAAAAAAAGAAACAAGAACATTTAGCAACCCAATGCACTATGCTGTCCAGGAACAGTAAAAGGGTATCTGTGGAAAACAAAACAAACTCTGAATGAAGTCTGTAGCAACGTGCCAAACACAGCTTTTAAAAAAGGATATGGATGTATAAGTGCCTCTGCAGTAGGATGTAAAGTCCTCTGGGTATAAACTCAGACATGGTAGAGCTAGATCCCATAGTTTTTTGTTTTTGTTTGTTTGTTTGTTTAGGTTCTTGAGAAGCCTCTCTGCTGATTTCCATAGTGACTGCATCAACTGACACTCGCTATGGAGAGTAAAGGCTCTTTTTTGCACACATCCTCATTGGCATTTGTTTTCTTGACAGTGAAATTTTGGCTGGAGTGAGATGGGAATCTCAAAGGAGCTTATTTTGATTTTTTTTTTGAAACAAGGTCCCATGTATCCTGGGATGGCCTCTAATTCCTGCTGTAGCCAAGGATGATTGTGAACTTCTTCTGCCTCTACCTACCCAGTGTTGAGATTACAGCCATGTCCCAACATGTACATTTATAGAGAACTGGAGTTGAAACACAGGGCTTTGTGCATACTAGGGAAAACTATCCAAACTGGCTACATTCCTAGCCCTTCAAAGTTTACATTGATTTATTTATATTTTGGGTGGATGGGTATGCTTATGCCATAGCATGTACGCGTAGGTCAGAAGACTGCTTGCAGGAGTTGCTTCTCTCTTTCTGCCGTGTGGGTCCTGGGCATTGCACTCAGGTCGATACTGTTGGCAGCTACTACTACAGTGCTACTACCACTACCTGCTGAGCCATCTTGTCAGCACCCGTTTGTTTAATTGCTATTTCTCAGATGACTACGGATGTTGACTACTTAGAAATTGGATTTAGCGGCTCAGGCCTGTAATCCCAGCACTCCAGAGGCAGAGGCAGGCGGAATGCTGTGAGTTCAAGGCCAGACTAGTCTACAAAGTGAGTCCGAGATAGCCAGGTAGTCTACACAGAGAAACCATGTCTTGAAAAAAACCAAAGAAAAAAAATATATTTATTATTAGCTGCTGGGTGTGGTGGAACAGAGTTTGAGGGCAGCCTGGTCTACAGAGAGAGTTCCAGGAAAGCTAGATATATAGAGTCTCAAAAAAGCAAAACAAAAAAGGAAAATTTTTGTTTTATTTTTGTTTAAAGATTTATTTACTTATGATATACACAATGTTCTGTCTGCATGCAGACCTCCATACCAGAAGAGGGCACCAGATCTCATTATAGATGGGTGTGAGCCACCACGTGGTTGTTGGGAACTGTACTGAGGACCTCTGGAAAAGCATCCAGTGTTCTTAGCCACTGAGCCATCTCTCCAGCCCTCCCCCTTTTAAAAAATGATTTATTTATTTATTATGTATAAAGTGTTCTGCCTGCATGTATACCTGCAGGTCAGAAGAGGGCACCAGATCTCATTATAGATGGGTGTGAGCCACCGTATGGTTCTTGGGACTTGAACTCAGGACCTTTGAAAGAGCAGCCAGTGCTCTACCCTCTGAGCCATCTCTCCAGCCCTGCTTTTGTTTTTTGAGACAGTTTCTCTGTGCAGCCTTGGCTGTCCTGAAACTTGGTCTGTAGACCAGACTGGCCTTGAACTCAGAGATCCAACTGCCTCTGCCTCCCAAGCACTGTGGCAGACACCACCACCACCCAGATATTAACTCTTTATCTTTAGTATATCTGGCAAAAATGGTCTCCTATGCTATGCAGAATATCTGTTTACTCCACTGATACAGAAGCCTATTAATTTTATGTAATCCCACTCTCCAGTTCTTTAAAGATTTATTTCATTTGATACACATATGTATGTTTTTCATTTCTGTCTTTTTTATATCACATGAAATTTCTGGTGCCTACAGAGGTCAGAAGAGAGCATCCTGGAACTAGAATTACAGATGGTTGTTCTTACACCCTGTGGGTTTTAGAAACTGAACCCAGATCCTCTGCAAGAACAACAAATGTTGTAATAGCTGAGCCATCTCTCTAGCCCCTTAATTTTTGGGGTATTTTGGGGTTCTCATCAGATATTTCTTACTCCTGTAAGTCCTCTCTAATCTCATGTCCCACTCCTGGTCATCTGGCTGGGAGTCTGACTGCCTGTTCCAGCATGGCTCCTCTTCCGGCTGCTCCTGGAATGAGGCAGTCACAGATTTCTCTCTTGGCAGGGATCATTGGCTCCCCCCACACCACTCCTAAGATTCAAGGTTTGGGCAGAGGCATTGTGGAGTCTCAGGTTCTTTCTTGGGCACTGCTGAGTTTATGCCACAGTGGGTGTGGAAGCATCTGTGATTCAATGCCTTTTGTGTGAACACTCCTGCCATGCATTCCTGGAGTCAAATAGACTGGCTTGTGGACATTCCTGTGGTCACGCTGATTTCAATGAGAAGAATCATCAGGGATGAAATCACTGGAGCGGGAACACCTCTAGACAGAGTGGGGTACAGACATTCCTGGAATCACACTGAGAGGTGTGGCTACTTCTGTGGCCAGAGACTAAAGTGCACATATATACATGGGTTTGTAAAGCCGTTGGATTAAACCACAAAAGACAGTGTCATATAGTTTAGGGAATTCATGGAAGCGCCTGCTTTTTGAGCTATAGAAATTCAGGACTGCAGTCCAGGAAGACTTTGATACTTCTTTAGAAAACACATCTCACTCCCACACCTGTTTATATTGGTAGGGCTGGGGATAGAATTCAAGGACTTGTACACATTAGCTAAGTATGAAGAAAGACTCTCAACCTGAAGTCTGTTTGGTAAAATTAGGGCACAGTGAAACATGCCTTTAAGGTCAGGACTCAGGAGGCAGAGAAGGGGGAATCAGTATTTCAAAGGCATTCTTGGGTATACAGGAAGTTAGAGGCCAGCCTTGGCTATGTGAGACCCTTTCTCAAAAAAGGAAAACAACAAAAAATGATTTGAGAAATCATTTGGAAGTCTCATTAAATCTGTGGACTCTATCGTAGATTATTATTATTATTTTGGTCTTTGTTCTTTGAACTAGGGTCTCACCATGTAGGCTGGCCAGGCCAGCCTCAAACTCAACTCTCTGGCCTCAGTCTCCAATATTCTAGGATTATAGTTGTGTACTCATTTGGCTTCAAAGTGTCTTTTCTTTTTGAAATGGGGCCTAGCTATGCTGCCCAGGTTGACCTTGAAGGTCTGTGCTTGAGTGTTCTCATTTGGGGAACTGGAGTAGCTAGGACTACAGGTGGTGGTCTAGCATTGCGCACAGCTAACAGACTTATTTTTTTTTTCAAGACAGGGTTTCTCTGTGTAGCAAGAATCCTGGCTGTCCTGCACTCACTTTGTAGACCAGGCTGGCCTCAAACTCACAGAGATCTCCCTGCCTCTGCTTTCTGAGGGTTGGGATTAAAGACTTCACCACCACTCCTGACCAGACTTCATTGTGTGTGTGTCTCTGTGTGTGTGTGTGTTTGCGAATATAGAACCCAGGGCTTTGTGCATACTAGGCAAATACCTCACCACTGAGCTACACCACCATCCCATCACAGGATATTTTTGAAAGCCCACCAGCATCTGTATACAAACAGATAGGAATAATAATGAAAGCTAATTACACTGAAATACAGTTATAACTGTATATTTAATTAAAATAAAATGGTGATAGTAGCCAGGTTTGATGGCACAGGCCTGTGATCTTAGCACTCAGGGGGTTGATATGGGAGGATCTTGAGTGTGAGGGCAGTCTAGGCTATATGGAAAGATGTCTCAAAAATACCTAACCAGCCAATCAGTCAAAATTGGGGTACATGAGATGTTTAATTATAGGATCAACTTAGAAATATGTCATTATCCAAAGAGGTGAGAAATATGAGCAGTATATCAGATTCCCGTAAACTGTCAGATAGAAAAAGCAAGTGACTTGCATAGGGAGGGCTTTTACTGTTTTGACTTATTGCCAATATTTGTAGCCGGGAATGAAGCTGAACTTCAGTTACCACAAAGATGTAGTGCTTTCCTCCATCAAGCTGGTGTTGGTGGAGTCCCTGATGTTTAAACCATGGTAAGAGCCCCTGCTTTAAGGTGTAATTCCTGGACCTATTCAGGAATAGGTTTAGAGAAGAGGTATATGTTCACAGTCTTAAGAAATTCCTTGCTCACAGTCTTAAGAAATTGCTCTAGCAGCCCCGCACACTTCTTCACCATTTCTTTAAGCTGTTGCAGATTCCCACTCTAGGCTTGTCTTCTCAGGCCCCATAGACGATATCTGCAAACAAACACAGCTTCTGGTTTTCCAGGCAGGCAGCAGCTTCTAAGCTGTATTAGTTTGACTTTTACTGCAAACCCTATCATAAAGGAAAATGCATTAGAAAAAAAAAATGTGTCAAGATTTATTGCAGAGTACTATTTCATTCTCACTGTTGCGTAGCATCCCACTGTGAACAGGTTAGAATTTAACATTGAAGAACTACAAACATTCAAGAGCTAATTTCTCTGGAAGGAATTTTTATATTTATTTTGTGTATGTGTGTGAGAGCATACCATGGTGTGCATGTGGAAGTGACAACTAGTGGGAGTCAGTTCTCTCCTCTTACCCTGGGGGTTATAAGTATTTAATTCTGATTGTCAGAAAGATCCTTTTCCCACTCAGCCATCTTACCAGCCATAGAGCTAATTTCTTAGAAGTGTACCTGGGACCTTGATATGGTAGTGCACATCTTTTTTTTTCCCTTTTCTTTTTTGGCAAGACAGGGTTTCTCTACATAGCCTTGGCTGTCCTGGACTTGATTTGTAGATCAGGCTCACTGAGATTCACCTGCCTCTCCCTCCCAAGTGTTGGGATTAAAGGCTTTTGCTAGCACTGCTCGGCTTGTAATGCACATCTTTAATGCCAGCAACCAGGGTCTCATGTACGCCAGGCAAGCCCTACCACTGACCTACACCCTAGCCCTGTCTTGGTGTTTTGTTTTTTGTTTGCTTAAGACAGACTGTCTCTTTTGTGCTAGGATTAAAGGCCCATGTCACCACACCTGGCCTGTTTCAATAAGAAAACACAACCCAGATTTATTTATTTTCATTTTAGGTGTTTAACTGTTTTGCCTGCCTGCATGTATGTAAATGCATCAAATGCATGCTTGGTAAATATGAAAGACAGAAGAAGGCATCAGATTCCTTGGAACTGGAGTTACAGGTAATTGTTAGCTGCCATGTGGGTGCTGGGAACTGTAACCCTGCTCCTGTAAATGGGCAAGTGCTCTTGACCACTGAGCTGTCTCTCTAATTCTCATGTTTCAAATAAAAAAAATTAGAATACTTCTTTGTTTAATCATTTTGTATGTATGGGTGTTTTGTTTTGTCTATTTGTGTACCATGTGTATACCTGGTGCATTAGGAGATTGTGAGACCCTGTGTTTCAAATTTTGTGTTCCTTTTTTTTTTGAGACAGGGTTTCTCCCTGAAGCTCTGACTGTCCTGGAACTCACTATGTAGACTAGTTTGCCTCAAACTCACAGAGATCTGCTTCTGCCTCCTAAGTGCTGAGATTAAAGGTGTGCAACACCACTGCCCATGATGTGTTTCATTTTTTTTTTTATTATTTTGACTTTTCTGGTTTTCTCAGACAGGGTCTTTCTACATAGTCCCAGCTGTCCTGGAACTCGCTACATACACCAGGTTGGCCTCAAACTCACAACATGAGTGCATCTACCTAAGTGTCTGGCTGGAAAGATACTTTTAAAACTCTAAACACCTGCGTCTACATTCTCTGATTTTCTTCATTTTGCTTTCCTTTTCCCTACCCTTCCATAGCCTATATTACTTTTCCATGTGCTTTCATGCATCTTAGTGGAAAGGCACCACTGTGGGAAATAGAATTTGGCTGCTTTGTCATTGTATAAATATCAGATGAGTATACTTAAGGAACAAAGAAGTCACAAAGTTACTACATGGTGTCTTATGAGACAATTATTTTTTACAGGGTCTGCCTTTGATCAAACTGCTGTTTTGTAGCACACTGTAAACATAGTTAAAAACAACTTATAATGCAGAAATTCAGTCTTTCTTTTCTTCTGTATCTCTAAACCTAGAATGCCTAGAAGTATGCATTCAATAAGCATTTACCAACCCTCTCAACAGGCAGCACACAAAATGCTTAAAGATGTTCTAAACATAAAACAGATGCTCTCTAAGCACTCATTTACTGGGGGAAAAAAAAAAAAAAACCTTTGCTTTTCTTTAACGAATTCTTTGGGGGTGGGGTTTGAGAACTGGTTCAGTGGTTAAGGGCCCTGGTGACTCTTCCAGAGTTCTTGGGTTTGATTCCCAGCACTCACATGGTGGCTAACAACTACCTGTAACTCCAGGTCCAGGAGACCTGAGGACATCTCTATAGCTCCAACTTTGATTTTATTTCAGATAGGGTCTCTGTCTGCATGTGGGCCTGCACACCAGAAGAGGGCATCAGATCTATTATAGATGGTTGTGAGCCACAATGCGGTTGCTGAGAATTGAACTCAGGACCTCTGGAAGAGCAGCCAGTGCTCTTAACCTCTGAGCCATCTCTCCAGCGCCCAAGACAGGGTCTCATATAGCCCAGGCTGCCCTCAAACTTGCTATGTAGCTGCACATGAACTTGTACTTCTGAATTTCTATGGTGATTTGAAGGAGAATGGCCCCCAGAGGCTCATATATTTGAATACTTGGTACCCACTTGGTAGAAGTGTTTTGGGAATGTCACTGGAGACAAGCTTTGAGGAGCCAAAGGCCTAGTCTCCCTCTCTTCTGTCCCATGGTTTATATCTCATAGGTATTAATTATTGCTTCCACCTCATGCCTGTCTGCTTGGTGCTATACCCCCTGCTGTGTTGGCTATGGATGGATTTATTCTCTGAAACTGGAAACTCCCACTGAATGCTTTCTTCTCTGTGTTGCCTTGGTCATGGTGTCCTATCACAGCAATCGGAACTAACAGAACTCCCTACCACAGGGTACTGGTATGGGCCACCACATCCAGGGCACGTGGCTCTGGGGATCAGAGCATTGTTCATTTCAGACAAGCATTTTCTCAGCTAAACTACATCCCAGCTCTTATATTTAGTTTGTTTGTTTCCTTGGCAATATTGAACGTTTTAACTCTTTAAGGGTTTATTTATTATATCATTATTATTTTATTATTATATATTATTATTTATTTTATGTGTATGAGCATTTTGCCTGCAAGTAGGCCCAACAAATAAAACATAATTTTATTTTTTAAGTCACTGGGTCGTGGTGGCATATGCCTTTCATCTTAGCACTTGGGAGGCAATGGCAGGTGGATCTCTTTGAGTTTGAGGGCCAGCCTGGTCTACAGAATTACACAAAGAAATTCTGTTTCAAAAAAATTAAAAATAATATGGGCTGGGGGAGAGATGGCTCAGAGGTTAAGAGCACCGGCTGCTCTTCCAAAGGTCCTGACTTCAATTCCCAGACAACCACATGGTGGCTCACAACCATCTAGATTGAGATCTGGTGCCCTCTTCTGGTGTGTAGGCATACATGCAGGCAGAATACTGTATATGTAACAAACAAATATTAAAAAAAATTAAAAATAAGAAAATCAAAATTTACCGAGGTCTTTTGAGACACATTTCATGTAGCTCAGGCTGGCTTCAAACCTGCCAAGTATCTAAGGATGCTCTAGAGATTTTGATCCTTTTCCTGCACTACTGTGGGTCACAGGCACTACGATGCTTGTCTTTTTATGTTGTAGCTGGAGACAGAACCTATGGTTTTGTGCATTTTACAAACTGGGCTATCTCTCCAACGCATTGAAGGATTTTTTCTTTTCTATCTTTTTCTTTATTTGGTTTTTTTTGGTTTTTTGTTTTTAGTTTTTACAGAGTCTCAGTATGTAGCCTTGACTGCCCTGAAACTACTCAGACCAGGCTAACATCAAACTTGTAGAGACCTGCCTGCTTCTCCCCCCTCCCACCAAATGCTGGGACTAAAGGTGAGTGCTACCATGCCCAAACTATTTTTTTCTTTTTTTTTAAAGGTTTACTTATTATTTATATATAGTATTCTGCCTGCATGTGTGCAAGCAGGCCAGAAGAGGCCACCAGATCTCATTATAGATGGTGGTGAGCCACCATGTGGTTGCTGGGAACTGAACTCAGGACCTTTGAAAGAACAGCCAGTGTTCTTAACCTCTGAGCCATCTCTCCAGCCCCCCAAACTATTTTTATTATTATTTTTAATTCTCTGTGTGTGTCCTGGGTATGTGCTTGTGAATGTAGGTACCCAGAGAGTACAGAGATTTCTGAGTCCATGGAGGTGGAGTCACAGGCACTTGTGAGCTGCCAAGTATGGGTGCGGGGAACCAAACTTGGATCTTCTGCAAGAGTAATACTTGCTCTTAACCACTGAACCTGCTCTCAATCCCCATTCGAATTCTTTTAAAGGTACCCTTTATTTAAACTTTAGAAAAAAGGGGCAAATTTACCTTAACATGTTAGGGTGAACAAGTCATCTCATTACCTGCCAAAGAAAAAGAAAAGGGACTCAGCTATTTGGTTACATTTTTTCCATCTGTCAGTGGGCTGAGCTACTGATTCTTATAGCTATTGCAAGGCAGGAGAGAACCACGTGAGTCAGGCCAGAAACAGGGACATTGGGAAGAGTCATGGCAGACTCAGAGGTGAAGACCCACACCTTAGGGGCCAGCAGAGTATGGCGCTGAGGGATAGCCTGAGGCGGGGGCAACTTGTCTACTCGGTTGATGCAGCATTCCTGGGAGAGGCACTCCTTGGCCAGCTATCCTTTAATCTGCAGGCCTCCTCGCACAGGGGTGCAATGGGGGGGGGCTGTGTGGCCTGAGCATATTTGTCTTTGGAGCCATCTCCTACCTATGGGACGCAGGAGGCAGGGAGATGAGGAGGATCTGAGACTCTGAAGACAGTCTCCTTGACCCATGTCTTGATGGTTGTACACTGTCATCCAGAGGGTAACTACAGTCCGAATTATAGGCGCTGAGGTCTCCACAGGTCACAAAGGGCACAATAATATGTCCAGGACCATCCAGCTGGTTGAAATCTAATGAGTCTTGGAAAAAGGCAGGGTGAACTCTGAGGGCAAGGCCATTTATGGCAAAGGCTGTAGCAGTACTGAAGTCCTCCCTCCATCACGATCCATCATTAGCTTGTAGAGATCATCTTCATAGGGGGCCTGCCTCATCACTGACTCTAAAATGTCAGCCACTAGTCTGATCTTTCACTGTACTATGCCCACCTGGCATTTTACCAGCACATTCTGCCTTGTTTCATTCAAATAGGATCTATAGTGATAGGCTCTGCTTTTGCCCATAAGGTTAAGGTTAAGGTTACAGACCTGCATATGGAACATGTTTAACACAGGTGGGTGTTTCTATCTGAGGGTTTCGCTAAGATAGACAGGATTGTCTATCAGGGTTTGAGGCTGAAGGCTCTCAAGAGACATGAGGTACAAGCAGCTGATGCAGTTTCCCTAGGCATGGGCCACCAGATCTGGCTCTCACTGTATGCGTGGTCCTGCAGGGGTCTGGTCAGGTCTGGAATGAAATCCTCTGGAGGGTCATAACCCTGACAAACAGAAAAGGCCTCTGGGGGGGGGGGCGGACATAGAGTGAGGGGTGACTCTGTCACCTCAACCTTGTACAGATACCTGGCCAATCACCCGCTTGCCTATCAGTCAGGCCTCCATGGCACCAACCACTGCTGGAGTTCCTGCTGCTCTTGGGCTTGGCACAGAACACACTGGAGAAGAATATGCACAGTTGGCTATAAAGCAGGGTTACATCTTGACCTCGGAATATCTGGAGGCCATGGAAGGCAAGATGGAGAGGTATGAGTGCCCTACCCTACCCCAGGGACCTTTCTCAACACTCCTCTGGGCCCGCCAAGGCTTACCTTGGCTACAAAGCAATCCCCTAGCTTCAAAACATGTGTAGCAATGTTGAGAACCTTGGGAAAGGAGAGATGGGTGACAGTAGAGGCAAAAGTGAGGGCCAAGAGAGTGCAGGGGCAACCACCAGGGTTACTCACAGCTAGCAGAAGCTTCGGCCGACATGTACTCATCGACATCATGGAGGCCAGTGCCTGTAGCAAGAGGAATAGCTGGTTAGAGGACCCTCAGATTTGATGTTTTCTTATACCACAGTTTAGAAAACTAAAGACATTTTCAGGTCCTCTTACTGCTGAGGTTCTGGAAACT
Source organism: Pachyuromys duprasi (assembly GCA_028658305.1). Taxonomy (NCBI): domain Eukaryota; kingdom Metazoa; phylum Chordata; class Mammalia; order Rodentia; family Muridae; genus Pachyuromys; species Pachyuromys duprasi. The sequence goes on from CM053742.1 coordinate 94,868,762, forward strand.
GCACTGCCTCCCCCAACCAGATGTGAACCCTGAGCCCCTAGCAACCTCGGAAGTCATTTTAATTCTGGAAACTGCTTGTCTCACAAGCAGGACTAGCATTTCTACCTCTAGTCCAGATGGCTCCTCTGAGCTGTATTTACTGATCAGCTCTAAAGACTTAACAAGCTCAAAACCCAATTTTTACTTCCTTCTCTATCAGTTCCTCTGTTTTTAAGCTCATCGCATCCTTCCAGTTATTTATGTCAAAAATCTTAGTCCCTGTGACGAACTCTGGCCCTGTCATTCTCACATTTCAGACTTTAGCAAATCTAGCCAGTTCTGTATTCAAAATGCCTTTCTCTCCTGGCCTGTCACTGGAGACACCACTTTTATCAGTTACTCTTTCGCACTATTCAGTGGCCAACCTCCTCCTGGGGTCCCTGCTTCCACCTCTACCCCTCACACTGCTCAAGAAGTAAGAGGGATACTGTCACAATCCCAGACAGGTAGTCTTCCTTGGTCCACAACCCTCAGTGTTTTCTCCAAGTTCTCAGAACCACGAGCAAGAACTGATGGCCATTAGCACATTCCGTTATCAATTCTTTTTGTTGTCAAGTCAATGAAGCTTTTCTTGTCTACTTTTTTTATTTATTTATTTATTTATTTATTTATTTATTTATTTATTTATTTATTTATTTATTTATTTATTTATTGAGACAGGGTTTCTCTGTGTAGCCTTGGCTGTCCTGGACTCGCTCTATAGACCAGGCTGGCCTCAAACTTACAGCAATCCACCTGCCTCTGTCTCCCTGAGTGACGGGATTACAGGTGTTCACCACTGGGCCAGGCTCTGCCTACTTTTCTTAAAATTCCCACAAGTACTTTTTACTTCCTAGGCCTGTTTCAGTGACTTCCCTATAGCGCTTATTACTGTTTTTAGTTTATTTGTCTTTGTATTAAAAAATTGTAACTTGCTATTGGCTTTGCATATTTAAATTTTAAAAATTTATGTATGTGTGTCTGTGTTTTGTACATTACATGTATGTGCCCACAGAGTCCAAAAGAGAGTGTCAGATCATCTGGACTTGAAGCTATAGACATGGATGCCTCACAAATTAACTGAGGTCCCTTGATGAACAGAAAGCACTCTTAACCAAAAAGCCAGGTCATCACCTCCTATTTTTAGTTTTTGACACAGGGTCTTTCCAGTCTAGGCTGACCTTGAGCTCTAGTGATCTTTCTACCTCAGTCTCCCAAGATCTGGAATTATAGATATTGAGCCATCAGCTCAAGCATCTCTTTTCTACACATTCACACTAAAACATTAACTTCCCTAGATCAGAGGTCAGTGGAATTTATTTATGCATACTTTCCCTACAAAACATGGGCTCACAAAATGTTTTGAATAACTAATTGGCAAGACACAGAGAGAGAGCATAGGATCAGACAGGCAGTCAGATGAAAAGGCTGGACAAAAAAGCACAAAGCTGAGGTCAGGAGATATATCTCAGTGGCAGAATGCTTGCATAGCATTCACGAGAGTCCATCCATTTCCAGTACCATAAAACAGTAAAAAAACTAAAAACAAAACAAACAAACAAACAGAACCCAAAACCCAAAAACAAGCAAATAAAAAAACCTTGAAAGGTCGGGGGAAGGAAGATGGTCTATGAGAATAGAGAGCAGAGAGGTAAGGAGAAATTGCCAGAAAGGGGGAAAATGGTGTGAGGAGAGGGAAAGGAGAAAAAAAAAAGCTGAGCTAGGAGATAGCGGTCACCCCCAACCCCCATTTACCTTCAGGAGCCCTCTCACACACTACTAGGTCAGCAGGGCAGCCCTCTAAGTGCTGGATGATCTCCTTGGCAGTGGAAAGCTATAGAGAAAGGGGAGTAAATGGCCTCAGTACCCCTCTGCTGCCCTCAGCCTCGAATCCCACCTGTCCATGGCCCTAGTCTCCAAGAATCTGGGGCAGCCATGTTCTCAGGCTTTGCCTAAGACCAGGTTCCATTTCCAGGAACCCATCCTCATCTTCTTTTGATGTCTCTGTAATCCAATCTAGCTACGGGCTGTTTGCCTGCTCTTAATCTCTGTCTTTCTTAGTTTCTGTCTCTTATACCAGGAGAGAACCTACACAAGTGTTATAGTACTAAGCTACAGCTCAAGTCTTCTCCTCTTTCTTTTTTATTTTTTCTTAAAAAAATTTTTAAGGGGCAGGTAAGTGGGCTTAGCAGCGAAAGGCACTTGCTGCCAGGCCAGGTGACCCAGTGTTCCATCCCTGAAATTCACATAGCTGAAAGAGAAAACTAACTCCTGAGCTGTCCTCTGACTTCTATATGCACACCATGGCACACAAACACCTGCCTCTACACACACTCCAAATAATAACAAAAATTAATCAATTAATTAAGTGTTTTTTTTTCTTTTCCTCTGTCCCTCGCTTCATTCCTTTTCTGTTTTAAAGGTATATAGGTGTTTAATCTGTATGTATGTTTGTGCCTCATATGAATGGCTGCTGTGTGCAAGTGGGAAAGAAGCCAGAAGAGGGCACCAGGTTCCCTGGGATTGAAGTCACAGACAGTTGTGAGCCATTATGTGGGTATTCTGCACTGAATCTCTATCCCTTGGAAGAGCAACCAGTGTTCTTATGTGTTCAATCATGTCTCCAGCCCCTCAAATATTTTAAAACTGCATGCCCTTATTCATTTAGTGTGTGTGTGTTTAGGTACATGGGCAAGTGTATGCATGTGGATGTCAGGGGCCAGCTTTTGGGATTGAATTTAGTCATCTGGCTCATTGGTAAGCCACTTGTCAGTCTTTTTTTTTTTTTAATTTTGAGCTACATTCTCATTATAGAACTCAGGCTAGCTTTGTACTCATTCCCTTGGCTTTCTAAATCCAGGTATTGCATAGCCTTCCTGTTTTTAATGCTTTGTCTTCTACTTCCCACAGCCCCCAAGTGGTACCTTCACTTGGGATTTACCTCAATATTCTCTCTCAATCATGCTCTCACCCGAGTGACGTCCCCCTGGATCTGCAGCACACCTGGGAGTACAACCATAGCCTGCAAGCCCACAGCAGCCAGCTAAGCGCAACGCTGGCTCCTGCGGATAGAACAGTCCATGTCAACACCGTCTTCACTCCCAGTCCTCCCACCAGGTCACCTCCTGGCCCTCCACTTACCAATCTTCTGGCTCTAGCTGCCTGGGGCTGCACACTTGGCAACTGCTCGGTTCACACCTGTGCACACATAGTGAAAACATACTGGTCAGCTGCATAAACCTTTCTAAGCTGAGGACCTTGAAAAATCCACTTCTCTCAGGTGTAGAGAACCTATGTCCACCCACAGCCCTTGGGCCATCTCCTCTAGGGTTTACGGCCCATCTTCTTCTCTGTCTCCATGCCCCAGATATCCTCCATGTTAGCCTAGCCACTGCAGTGAGCCCTGAAGAAGTCTTCTCTCCACTCCCAGGCCACTTGGCCACCAAATCAGGCACCTTAGAAGAGCTGGAATTCCTCATCAAATTGAAGGAGCTTGAAAGACCTTCAAGCCCAACAGCTTGGCCAGGAGGTAGTAGACATCCCGTTTATCCTTTGATGTCCGTCCCATCTCACATTTCTTTTAGGCAGTGAGCTGATGCTGTCTTGTATAGGTAAACAGGATAGTGGGACACCAGCTACCTGCACAGGGCAGAAAAATCAAAGCACTGAGGCCATGTGATCCAGGTGACAGCTCATTCAACACACGGAAACTGAAGCTCAGGCAGGGCTTTCAGTACCTCATCACGACTTCTCAGGCCCCTTTGCCCATCACATGAGGCCCCACCATTCTGGGGCACCACAGACTCCACAGTTAACTGACAGAGGACCTACTATTGACCCTGCTCACCTCACACTACTCTCATAGACACTTAACGCAAGTAATTCCTCTCGCAACCATTTCTCTGCCCATTTCATCTCTATTCACACCCAGCCATCTCTCCAGTCATCTCCATTGTCTCTAGATTCACAGAATCCTATTACCTCCCCCTCCCATTAACCCCTTGCTTTTCACACCTATTACCCTGAAGCAACTGCATTCCTTTTCCCACAGCCTAATCTCCCACTCCTCTCTGCAGTCCAGTCATTAATCACTACCACCTTAGTCCCCACGAATGCCTGTAGGATCCTGACCTGTTAGGTCTCTATTATATCAGTTTAACAGCTGCATTAACTCAGCCCTCCTACCAACCTCTCAAACATCACTAGTGGCCTTCAGTATTCTTTTCATCAATACACACATTGCCCCTGATGCTCATACAGCTTTTTCTTCTTTGATCACTGACCCCGCTAGTCCTTTTATCACTCTGCCTACCCATCTGTTATTCTCTTCATAACCTCACCATTATCGATTATTATGTAAACTGCTGAATATCCACCACACTCAGGGTGTGGTGGATTACTCTCATTAGTAATTCCTTCATTATTCAACCAGTGAACACACTCTATCGGTCTCCATGAACAATTCAACTGCAATATTATTAGCCTTCATTAATTTCCCGGTGGACACAGCACCACACGTCAAATACCTTTTATTAACAGCCCTAAGTCCACCTGCATGGCGTCAAAGACGATCACCCTGTCAGGTCCACCAAATACCCTTCAAGGGGGCCCAGTGGATAGTAGATCAGTTGCATGCTTCTTAAGTTCACTCAGCATCCTAGTTCCCTGCTCGAAGCAAGTTTCCCAGGGCTTGACTGAACTATGCAGCTGCAGCACCGAGTGAACCCTCTCATTGTGAGCTGGGGGCAGTGCAAGCACGCACCATGCAGTCTTGGTCCCAGTTCAAGTCCTCGGTGTCCTAGGACCTACCTCAGCTTTTGAATAGGGATGGAGCGGGATCACTAGCCCCGAGAACAGTGTGCAGACCAGTGAGAAATGGTGGTCGGAGTCGACCAGATGGTGTGTCCCACGTGCCTAGAGTTTGTCACAACGTGATAAACTTTGCATTGTAAAACAGTTAAGTTCCAGGGAGGTCCAGACCAGAGCAGAACGTCGGACGTTAGGCTCGTCATCTCGTAGCGACATATCCGGGTCACAGGAACTGCAGATCCCAGAATGCAACTGACATTGTTTGGCCAATAATGTCGCAAGGCGCTTTGTTCTTTGTTTAAAGGACAAGGTCGTATTTGGGGCTCAAGAAGGTGAGACAGCAAGGCCGAGAGTTCTCTGACAGTCTGGGCTACATAGAGAGAACATGGCATGGGAAACCTCCACCCCTCTCCGCGCACTCACACAAAAAGGCAAGAAAAAGGAGGCCAAGATAACTTACGTAGATGCCTCTTTTTTACATGGAGCCCACGTACTACATTTCCCAAAATTCAGCGGACATGACCCCGCCTTTTGGTGGGAAGGGAACTTACGCAAAGGGGTTAGAGGGTGACCATGGTGGAGGAGGAAAGCAAGTTGCTGAAGTATGCTAACCGGGAAGCTACTGCATGCGATTTTGAATCGTACTTCCATGGTTGGTTGAATGAGTGCTTTCAATTTTGCCATCTCAGGACTTGGGTTTCCTCATCTGAAAAATGGAGATAATTACTGATGCAGAATTCACGGTGTTAATTGGAGAGTTAGAAAGATTAGAAAATATCCTAATTGTATAGTTTCCGAACATTTTTTTTTCTTGAAACGTTTTAACCCCCACGCACAAGCACAATTGAAAAGTGTATCTGTGGATTTGTGACAGCACACTAAAGGGTCTTGCTCACAAATCTGACCGCCTGAATTCGGTTTCCTGGATTCGCAAGGTGGAAGAAGGACTCTTAGAAGGACCCCCACATGCGCGCTGTGGCACTCACTTCCTCCCCAAATAATACATACTTACATACATACGTATGTACACACATCTCGATAAATGAATGTATGAGGGGGCTGGAGAGATGGCTCAGAGGTTAAGAACACTCGCTGTTCTTCCAAAGGTCCTGAGTTCAATTCCCAGCAACCACATGGTGGCTCACAACCATCTATATCAAGATCTGGTGTACAGGCAGAATGTTGTATAAATAATAAAATCTTAAAAAAATGAATGTATGAATGAATAAAATATAAGTTTAAAGCATACATGTATGTGCATATTTTCGTGTTTGTGTGCTCCTATGTCATAACCTAGTGCATAAAATACAATAATTGAAACAGCATTTACCGTGTATTAGCCATTATTCTGAATGCTGTCAGTGGTGTGCTGGTAAATAGTTAACTGGCTTTGGGAGGGTGGGGGGTTGGGTCTGTTCGGAACATTTGTTAGTTTCCATGGTTTACATATTATCGGGTCGGATTTTAACTCCCCCTTATGTAGTCTAAACACAGGGCAGGCAGTACACCATTTTGTATTAACTGGACCGTACAACAGGAGGAATGGCTTCAAGAACATAGAAAACGAACAAAATACAGTAAGAGAATTAGGAAGTGAAAAATTTTGAATATTTATTTACCTTTAAAAATCCAATCCACTAAATTGTTAAGTTCACAGCATTATTTTTTTCCTTTTCTCTCTCCCTGTCTCTTTCTTCTTCTCCCCACGGTTTCAGTGTAGGTCAACCCACGAACTACTTCCCACCTTCCAAGTGCTGAGGTTTCAGGTGGCCCCCACCCGGACCGGATATCTCTATACACTGTTCTTTCTTTCTTTCTTTCTTTCTTTCTTTCTTTCTTTCTTTCTTTCTTTCTTTCTTTCTTTCTTTCTCTCTCTCTTTTCTTTCTTAAGATTTATTTATTTTATGTATATGAACACTCTGTTTTCACACACATCAGAAGACGGAATCAGCTTCCATTACAGATGGTTGTGAGCCACCATGTTGTTGCTGGGAATTGAACTCAGGACCTCTAGGAAGAGCAGTTAATGCTCTTAACCGCGGAGCCATCTCTCCAGGCCCCAGCATTTCTTATTTTAATTCTTTGAGACGGGGACCCACTATGTAGCTCTGGGTGTACTGGAACTCACTATTTAGATCAGGCTGGCTTCAAACTCACAGAAATCTGTCTGCCTCTGCCTCCTAAATGCTGAGGTTAATCAAAATTTAATTTTAAGATTAATTTATTTTCATTTTGTGTATATTTTAATTTTATGCATATTTTATTTTATGTATATTTTAATTTTTATACATTTTTATGAGGGTTCTTTTTTGGTATGTATCTGTAAAAAACATGCATGCTTGCTGCCCCAGGAAGTCAGAGGGTGCCAGATCGAGGAACTAGAGTTATGGATGGTTGTGAGCCATCATGGGGGTGCTGGGAACTGAACTGGGTCTTCTGAAAGAGCAACAAGTGCTCTTAACCACATACCCATTATTCCAGCCACAGCATTTCAATTTGTTCTGTTTGGTTAGTGTTTTGAGATAGGGTAACAAATCCCTGGCTGTTCTTGACTCATTTTGTAGACCAGGCTGAACTTAAACTCACAGAGATCTGCCTGCATCTGCCTCCCTAGTGCTGGGATCAAAGGCACGCACCACTACACTTAGCTCCAACATTTCAATTTTAAAATAGTTATTTAACAACCAGTTTACAAAATTCCTGAAAATTGAGCAAGCCTACTGGTAAAAGTCTATATAAGTTGTTTCTGTTTCCAGTGTACTGATGAATTCTTTAAAAATGTTATCTTTATATTTTATTTATTTTTTTATATAGAGGTGCATGTTTTGCCTTAATATATGTATGTGAATCAAATACATGCCTGGTGCCTTCTTTGGCCAGTAGAGGGCATTGGATCTCTTGGGATTGGAGTTACTGATGATTTTAGCTGCCATGTGGGTGTAGGTAATCAAACCTGGGTCCTTTGGAAGATTAACAAGTGTTCTTAACTGCTGAGCCATCTCTCCAGCCATCTGAATTGCTCCCCACACTCAATTTAATACTTATAACATAGGAGCTAACTATACCTAACTTACAAAGAGGAAGCTGAGGCAAGAAAAGGATACATATTATGAAAAGCATATAAATTTAAGTTATATATAACTTAATGTAACTTTATATGGCATTTAACATAAATGTGTAAGTTTGTATAAAAATACAGTGATGTATAATTTTAATTTATATAGTAATAAAAATAGGTCACATGTAACTAAATATATAACAGTAAATATTTTATATATTTTGTTTCATGAAAAGTAGGTATCACATTATACATATAACATACAATGTGGTAATATAAATATGGTAGTATGCCTCTGGACATTTAGTAAAGTAACTATGTTAAATACAGATATACAACTAAATAAATAGATACAAACTGCCTTGTTGTATTTTTGAGATGAGGTCTTGCTGTATAGCTAGCCCAAGCTGTCCTTGAGTCTTATTCCTCCTGCCTTAGTGGCCCTAGTGTTGAGGTAATAAGTGTGACATACCATGTCAGCAAAATATATGGTGTTTTTTTCTGGTGGTGATAAAGTAGGATGAAAGGAAGAGATACTGAAGAATGGATTAAGTTGTATTTTCTTCGTCTTTGAGATGAGATCTTGAGATGTTGCCTAGGCTGGCCTCCACTTCATACTCTCAGTCCATTTTTCTGCCTCAGCCTTCAGAGCAGCTTGGATTTTAGCTTGTACCCATGGCACAGAACTGTGTTGCTGTTTTCGAGAAATCTCAGCTGGTGTGTAAGCCTTCTCTGAGAAGGTGGCTAAGAGCTGCAAGACAGCACACTGGGAATATTTGGAGGAAGAGCATTGCAGGAAGAGGGGGCAACAAATGCAAAAAGCTGAATGGGAAAGAGTTTGGTGAGTATTCAAAACTAAAAGACAGACTCCTCTGAGTGAGCTTCATCAGGTGGGGGTTCCTATTATGATGTCTTCTGCTCTCTCCCATTGCCTTTGAGCAGTTGTTTATCGAAACTATTTGTGGCTTTATTCCTTCATTTTCTTCTCAGTATGTTCCATATTTTCTTTTGTTCAATTACCCAGGAGCTTATGCAAACAAGGTAGACACCTTTGAATGTATCCCCAGCCTGGTTTTCTGCATTATTAATTTTTTTAAAGCAGAGTCTAGTGCCATACACCTTTAATCTCTACAGAAGGATCTCTGTGAGTTTGAAGTCAGCCTGTTCTACATAGTGCATTCCAGGCCAGGCAAGGCTACAGAGAAAGATCCTATCTCAGAAAAAAAAAAGAGTGTGTGTGTACATGTGCACATTTTATGTGCTTGTCTGGAGGTCAGAGAACAACTTTAGGAATTTGGTTCCCGCCTTCTACTTTTTTGAGGTAGGTTCTTTCTCTTACTGTTTCTGCTGTTGTTTTATGTAGCCCAGGAAGCTGGCGTGCTAACTTCTGGGCTATTTTCTTGTCTCTGCCTCCCATTGCACTGCATGGGTAGCAGGATTGCAAATGGATGCATGCCAGTGTATCTGGCTTTTACTTGGGTTTTGGAGATCGATCTTGGGTCATCTCACTTGGGTGGTTAGTACATTTATCTATCAAACCATGTCCCAGATCCTATTCTGCTACTCGTCATATGTGAGAGGTCCAATGAAGTGACAGAAGTACTCCTGAAGGGGACGTTTTTGCTTTTGTTTGTTTTGTTTTGCCTTTTATCCGTGAATAGGGCTGTGATGGGGTCCCATTGTGTAGCAACTATCACTTAAAGTACCTGAGAGCCAAGGAAGGAGGGACAACTTGATATGCAGCTCAGTTGTAGAGCATGTGCCTGGTGTGTGTGTGAGGTCCGAAGGCTCAAAAGAAGCAAAAATGTTACAGTGTTGTCATCAGAGCTCAAGAGATTCTTATAGGTGCTGGGAAAGTAAACAAAGTGTGAGAAAGGAAAGGTTCAAACGGGCCACTGCTCTGCAAGAGAGGAGGGAGTGCCAGGCATGGGGGCTCCATGTTCATCCTGTTGGATGCTTCCTATGTCCTGTTTTCTTGTGGGTCACAAAGAGGATGTTTAATTTGGAGCAAAGAAACTTGCTTCCTCCAGCAGGGCTCAAGGTTTAGGGGACAGGAGCCAGGGTCTGAAATCTCCATGCCACTGGAGTTATTATGTCATGTTAGACAGACTCGGTCACTGTCCTCAGTAAGCCAATGGAAGAGACATACTAATAGTGAGAATCAGGAAGAGGATATTTAATCAATGTGGGCATATTGGAAAAAGGGACAAAGAGATCCAGTGACAGCTCTTTTTATTTTATTTTTCAAGACAGTGTTTCCCTGTGTAGTCCTGGCTGGACTGGGCTCACTTTGTAGACGGGGCTAGTCTTGAACTCACAGAGATCTGCCTGCCTCTGCATCCTGAGTGCTGTGATGACAGGCATGCACCGCTGAGCCCAGCTCCAGTGACAACTTTCCACCAAATCTATCTTAAGTGACCTGACATAAGGTCCAGGTTTAAGTAGGGGATCAGAATTAAGGTGTGGTTCTGCCCATCGGACCCATCAGCTGTCCACTCCAGCCTCTTCAGCCAGGCAGTCTGACAAATTTTAAAGTCCCTCTGCTATAGACAAGTTTTCCCCCTGGCTGGCCCCAGATTTCAGTCTTTTTCTTTACCCAGCATGAGATTCCTGGGGAAATTCCAATTTCTTGGGGTGCATTGTTTCAATAGCCTAACAGCCAAGGGAAAGGACACAAGTGTCTCTTTAGAATATCCTCATTCCTGCCAGCAAGCCTGTTACACCCAGACCCTTTCCGGAGCCAGAGGCTCCCACCCAGCACCCCACTGAGTGTAAAGGTGTCCTCCCTTCAGCCAGACCAACTCTTTCCCCGGAGAGGGCATTTTAAGAGTATGAGGGGAAGAGGAAGCCTAGGCCTCGAACTGCTTCAATCAGCGTGTGGAGGGCAGGGGTGGGGCTGGGGAAGCCTGAGGGTGGTGGTGCATGGACACAATTTAGAGGGACAGGAAAGGACTATAAAAGAGTTTCCCAGTGGGGTGCCCGCCTGAAAGGACACATTAAATCCCTAAATGCAGAGGAGTGGGGACTTTGCTTACAGGCGGGGCCATTCATTCATTCATTTCACAAATTTACAATCGGCACTTAAGATGGGCTCAGCACTGCTAAAGGAGCTTTACTGTTGAAATTCATCTCCTCTATAACTTCCTAAATTAGGTGTTATCTTGCTCCCCATGAAGCTGAGGTACATCAAGACTTAGGAACTTCTCATGACCTCAGAGCTAAAGAGTGGCTGAGCAGAGAAAGCATTTACCACAGAATTGCTTGGCGATGTTTGCCCTGCTCCTGTACAGGACTTCTGTTCCTGGGTTCTGACCTATTTTAATAAAAATCTGGGACCTTCTCAAAAGACTAATGCTCGAACTCTCTCTTTCTGAGATGATCTCATTTCTCTGTGATGATCTCATCATGTAGCATAAATGTCTCAGCCTCCACTGTGACAGACATGGGTCACCATACCCTGCTTCCCCAGGTGACTTTTATTTGTCTGAAGAGGAATGCTGTCACACAAAGCCCTGCTTTACTGAAGCGGCCAATCTTCAAATGACCTTGAGTAGGAGTCCTCCTCTGAGGGACTAACACAGTGTTCTCATCGCTGGCGTTAGTGTTCTTATCCTCAAGGATAAGTGTTCTTCTTCTCAAGGCTTCAGGCATCCCTTCTGTTCCCTCAGGAACGCGTTGTCCTCCACAGCCAGATCCCACTCTTGCTTCGCTTTTCTTCATTCCAATACATGTGGCATATGCCTAATATTTGCAGGGCTTTGAAACTTCCAAGGGCTCACAGGTTAGCTGACACGTCATCGCCCCAGCCCAGCTCCTTCAGCAGAAATAATAACGATGATGATAGCAACAACAACAATAAATAATGATATCACACTTGATTTTGGAATTTATTGATGGGTTTGCCATGTGCATGGTAGCTCTGTTGCTGGGCAGTATTGAAGAGTTGAGGACTGTCCTAGCTAGGAGAGGAGTGATCAGGGCAGTAGGCTGTAGCTGAGAAATGAAGAATTGCATGGATGAGTGAGAGTGTCTTTTTTTTTTTTTGTCCAAAGTGTATTGATTTTTTTATGCAGCAGACTTCATATTTTTTTTTCTTGAAGTGTAAATATTTGCGTAGCCCCGCTCCCCCACTTAGTTCTTCTGCTGACAGGTGTCTTTTTCCCTGGCCAGGCAGAAGTACAGATATATCACTCTAGGTGGGGGAGAGTGTCCCAGGGAAGAGAAATCTGAGTAGGTTCAAATAGAAAGGAAGCACACAGCTGCTGGGGTGCCCCCCTCCCGTGTGGTGTTAGGTGTGTGTTTGTGTGAATATCTTATGTGTTTGCTTACATTTTCAGCTGTGACCACAAGGATCGGTGTTGCACATGTGTCGCCCTACTTATTTGTTTGGTTGTGTCTCCTTTCTACATTTCTTCAGTTTAACATATTTTCTCCCCCACAACTACTCCGTGGTGCTGTCTACTTCCGCAGTTCATCTGTGCGGAGGTGTGTGTCACTTAAGTGTTTATGTGTGTTCTTTGTAAGACTCGAGGTTGCATTTCTCTGTGGGTGGGTTTTCTCTGTGTGTCTGCTGTGGCTGTGGTTATGCCTCTCTTTGGTGAGTGGCTACAGGCGTGTAGTTTATGGGTGTTTCTTTCTGAGCCATTGGATTTATACTATCTGGCTCCTTGTTTCTTCCTCTTGCATATTTAAGTGTATTTCCTGGGTCTCTAATTTGCAACATTATCAGCGTACTTTCTGCATCCCTGCATCTCTTATTTATATGTATGCCTGTGTGCAGTTTTCCTGAATGTTTGATTTCTGAATCCTTGTGTTTGTACTTGGGCTGTGTGTGGCCATGTACTTCAATGCCTATAGTTCTGCCTATCACTGGGTTTCTTTGTCTGCTTCTGAGTGCCTGCTTCTCTCTCACCAGAGCTTTGTGTGGCGACATGTGGCCACGAGGGCACACTCGAGTCCACAACAGAGGTATCATTTTGAGGTTGCCATGAGGAAGCTGGCCTCTGGCAGCATCTGAACCACCCAAGTGTAGGAAAGATGAAGGAATGTCTTGTACTGTGCACTCATCCGTTCACCCCTTTGTACTTGAAACAGATGCAAGTCTGCATGGGATCAATCAGTTGGTATTCTTTGGTGTGTCTGTGAGTCCATGGGGACAGCTTTGTCCCTAAATCAGTACTCTTCTGTCAGTTTATATGTGGTGTGAGGCTTGCATTCTGTAGGTGACACTTGTAAGACTGCTATTGTTTAGCATGGCTGTGAGGTTATGACTGTCCCATATGCCCAGGTACACTCCACGTGTGGTTATGCATCCATAGTGTGTTCCTGTCTATCAGCCTGGATTCTTTGTAGGTGATTGTGAGTCTTTGTGTGTGCACTTGGCTAGCCTTGGCATCTGCATCACTGAGTCCCTGGATGGAGTTGGGAAGGAGCTGGTTGTGTAGCTGTGATTCCTGAGTGTGCAAGAGTCTTTCCTATTGTGGGGAAGTAGGTAGGGTGGGGGCATCTAGGCCACCTTTGAAGACCCAGCCAGCTTTTGGCCTTTCCGGGAATTCTAGGCTCTCTGTAGGGGGTAGGCAGGCAGATCAGGTTCTGCATAGGGGCTTCTTGTCCACCTGGGCTTCAAGCAGCCTAGTCTAGTTAAGCTAAGATGCATGACTCCCTGTAAGAAACTCATGTCTTGTGTGGGACAGACATGCCTGGCCTGTCAAATACTTGGATGGAAGTGAACAAATAGACCTCCACATGAAACAGTGAGACAGACTATGGGAGATTCTTCAATTAGGGCATGGACAGGCCTCACTCAGTGCCTAGGCTGGGCACCAAGGCTCAGAGCCTTACTCATTACAAATGCTCTCGCTGCTCCAATCTGGGGGACCAAGTGTCTAGGGTTCCCTTTGGACTAGGTTGTTTTAGATCGTCACCAGCCTCCAATGGCTTGGCTGTATCTAAGTGCATTTTTGTTCTAAGGCTTATTCAGCCACTATAATTACCTCTACCCCTTTGTTTCTGATAGGTCTGATCCAAACCTGTTTGGGATGCATTTACCTGTACATACCTGTCTAAAGCCCACTTCCTCTTACTGGCATTGATTGCCTTTGGCATTCCTCCTGGTTACTGTGTGAGCCCATTTCCACCCACCTGTCTGAATTTACCTCCTAGAGCATTTTTCTTCCACTAACAACCCCTACTAAAGTCCCTCCTTTTTCCCTGTTTTTTTTTTTTTTATCCAAGACTTTCTGTCCTTGTGCTGTATCTCTTTTTGTAAATTAAAATTTTATTTATTTATATTAATTACAGTTTATTCGTTTTGTATCCCAGCTGTAGCCCCCTCCCTCATTCCCTGTCAATCCCACTCTCCCTCCCTCATTTCTTCCCATGCCTCTCTCCAAGTCCACTGATAGGGGAGGTCCTCCTCCCATTCCATCTGACCCTAGCTTATCAGGACTCATCAGGACTGGCTGCACTGTCCTCCTCTGTGGCCTGGTAAGGCTGTTCTCCCCTCAGGGGGAGGTGATCAAAGAGCCAGGCACTGAGTTTATGTCAGAGACAGTCCTTGTTCCCTTTACTAGGGAACCAACTTGAAGACTGAGATGCCATAGGCTACATCTGAGCAGGGGTTCTAGGTTATCTAGGTTATATCCATGAATGGTCCTTGTTTGGAGTACCAGTCTAAGAAAAGACCCCAGATTTTTTTGGTTCTTTTGCTTTCCTTGTGGAGCTCCTGTCCCCTCCAGGTCTTTTTCTATATCCCCCTTCTTTCATAAGATTCCCTGCACTCTGCCCAAAGTTTTGCTATGAGTCTCAGCATCTGCTTTAATACCCTGCTGGGTAGAGTCTTTTAGAGTCCCTCTGTGGTAGGCTCCTGTCTTGATCCCTGTTTTCTCCTTCTTCTGATGTCTGTCCCGTTTGCCTTGCTGAGTGAGGATTGATCATCTTACCCAGGGTCCTCCTTCTTGATTAGCTTCCTTAAGTGTACAGATTTTAGTATGTTTTTCCTATATTATATGTCTAATATTGACTTAGAAGTGAGTATATGCCATGTGTATCTTTCTTCTCCTGGGATACCTCACTCAGGATGATCTTTTCTAGTTCCCACCATTTGCCAGCAATTATAAACAAGGAAATCATGAATTTTGCAGGCAAGTACTGTATCGCTTGTCTGAGACCGTTTCTGTTTTTGTCCCTTCTTGTTTCATCTTCTGCTGAGTCTATTCCCCATTTCTGCCCTTCTCTGTCTCTGGATGTGGTTCTCTTCCTTCAGCCATTCAGTCTATCCATTCAGTGCACCCCAACACACACACACACACACATACACACAACTTTCTTTTCTTCCACATGGATTCAAATGTGATACCCTTCCCCCATGTCTCCATCTAGGGTTCAAAGAGATGAAACTCAATTAAAATTAGCAGTTATTTCCTCTCCCCTAAACAAAACAAAACAACAGAAACACCAAGCCAATCAGCTGATCAAATAAAAAAAACAAAATGCCATCATCTGGCATGATAGCAAAGCTGACTGGCTGTGGGACATGCCCTTGGAAAGCGGCTTGGTATGAGACAAGGCAGAGTCAGAGTCACCCTAATGGGATCTATGCTAGCATTGGGGTCCCAGAGGCCAAGTCTGAGTTGTTTAAACATTAGGAGTTGAGAGAAGTAGGAAGGTGAGGGAGGAGGGCAAGCCATTGCGATGGTGGTTCTAGAAACTATGGGGATGGATCAGGGCTTTTAGGGATATTCTAATGAAAGGAGGACGTCCTTTTGGTGCCTTACTCACAGGGACTGAATTTAGAAGTGGTGGGAGCCTCCAGGGAGTACTCATGGCTGGGGAGGGGGATTCAGGATGTTTGTTAGGGCCACACCATTTTGTAAAGCTCCATTTTGGTTGAGCTCTGAGTAACTAAGATAATTTGCTTTCCTAAGTAAACTAACTTGTTTCTCTAGATTCTCCACTGCCTTGTCCCAGGGATCCCTAGTAACGGCCAGCCAGAACAGATGTTATGGATCGCCTAACATCCTTTAACTGACTACTCAATCGTTACCCCTAGCAATGGTCAACTGCAGGCCCCAAATGGAAACCTTTTAACCTTCCTCTCCCACCGTCTTCTCTAATTTAGCTAATTCAGCTAATTCAGCTTATAAGGGGAAAGCAGGCTCTAATTCTTAAGGTTTTCCCCTCCAGATAAAAGTCTGCAGCACCTTTAGGTCACTTGTTCCATCAATCTGTTTTGCCCTCTCACTGGAAGTTCATTTGTTGGCCCATATGGGGAGTCAATGTGTGTAAACTCTCCAACAGGGCCCCTCGTAATCCCCCAATTCCTTTCCCAGGCACCATCTCTCTGCTGCCATCCTCACCAGCAGACTGGGCCTTAGATGAGTTTTGAGGTTTCTTTCCTTTCACTGGAAACTCCCCCCTTTTCTCTGTCTTCCAGGTAGACTTTTCAGAAGCCCTAGAAGCTTGTGGAGAGTTTTCCCCAGACAGAACTCTTGGACCCCTTTGAGGAGTTCAGTAGAGATGCCTTTGTCCTCTAGACAGGTCCTCTTACTGAACAGTCATTGGTTGAGGGACACCTCTTTCTGTTAGGAAAGACACCTCCCCCCACTTTCAACTCTCCTTGCACCCTTGGGAAAGCAATCCTCTAACTGTCTAGAGACTTTTTGGCACATCTTAAAATTTTTCTTCTGTAACCCAACCTGGCCATCGTATCCTTCCAACAGTGGCTACCATTGGCAAAACAGCAACAAGTTTTTGACAAGCAAATTCAAGGAGCAATGCAATGGAATACTGGCTGAGGTTTGCAGCTTTCAAGCCTTTATCTTTCTCAGCTTCTGCCCTTCTCTGTGCTCCTCCTGTTCTGCCTTTCAGCTTCCATGAATCTCCTAGGTCTGACCCTACTACTAATTTGTTATGTTCGTGTTTTCTCTTGCCACAAAACCTACCTCTTCTATCAGTTGTATGCTGCATTCCAAAACCTGTTACTAAAGATTCTCCAGAGAACCCTCTTTTGTCCTGACTGAGGGGCAACTGCCTAGCAAAACCTACTTCTTAATCAAACTCCTGCTCTAATCAGATAACAAGACTCAGGCAGGCTTTTAGCCCTCTCTGCTTCCCCTACTCTGATATGGGTGGTAGTCTATCGCCACTACCCACCCCTCCCCTGAGAGTTTCTCGACCAAATCTCCCCATTTCTGTCTGCTTCCCACTCACGTTTTGTGTTGTTTTGTTGTTTTGTTTTCTGTCTTGTCTAAAATTGGAATGGGCCATTTATCTCCATGTGGGCATCTCGCCGACACCTGCCTGCAGGGATCGTTCAGTGAGAAATCCACCATGCCTACACCTGTGCTTTTCTAGCCAGACATCTAGATCAAAGCAAGCATCAAATGATTGGCTTGTCTAAAATGGCAAATCTGTCTTCAACTACCTGGCTGCCATTGGGAGCATGCTGGAGGCACCCGTCATTGCCAAGCTTCTGACTTATATTTTTAAATTATATTTGAAACATGTTATTACATTTATTTATTTATTTATTTATTTATTTATTTATTTATTTATTTATTTATTTATTTATTGTGGTGGTGGGGGCTGCACACCACACCATAAACAACTTGCAGGAGTCAGTTCTCTCCTTACATTATGTGGATCCCAGGGATAGAACTTAGGTCATCAGGTGGGGCAACAAGTGTCTTGACCTGTTGAGCCATCAATGGGCACCTTATGGTTTTGGAAAAAAAAAACTAAAATAATTCCATCTGCAGACTTCCGTACAGCTTCTATAGAAGCCTGCAGAAATGTGTTCAGTCACACCTCTTTTTCTGACTGTCCCCTAGCTTCCTGCCCCACCCTAGCCTGTGAAACATCTCTTAGCCAAGCTGCTATAGATAAGGTACTCTAGTAGGGGGCAGGGATGAAACTGCTGAAATGAACTCCCATCTATACCCCCATTTCCCAAAGGCCCACAGTCTGCTGAGATATAAAGGTTTCATGTTATTTTTGCCTTCAGTGATTAAATGTGATCATGTTAGTTTCTTTTCTTTTTTCTTTTTGGTTTTTTGAGACAGGGTTTTTCTTTGTAACAGCCATGGCTGCCCTGAAACTCACTTTGTAGACCAGGCTGGCCTCAAACTCAGAGATCTGCCTGCCTCTGCCTCCCAAGTACTAGGGATTAAAGGTGTGTGTCACCACACCCGGCTATCATGTTATTTTAGTGTTATCATTTTTGGATGTGTTTGCCATTTATGTTCATAAATATTTTGTGTCACGTGTATGTAAATTGTCTTTATATTTCATAAAACCAGTGGCCACTCTTAAGATTATAGAGTGCTTTACGCCTTGTTTTAAGATGTGCTCATATGGGAGGTGGGGCTGGAGAGGTAGTTTAGTGGTCAAAAGCACCCACAGTTCTTCCAGAGGATCTTAATGTGGTCCTCAGCAACCACATCAGGTGGCTCATAGCACTAACTGCAGCTTCAGGGGAATCCAACACTTCTGGCCTCCATGGTCACCCGTGCGCGTGCACTTAAAAACAATAAAAATAAATCTTAACAAAGAGCTGTGCATATGGTGCTGGAAATATGGACTCAGTAGTTAAAGGATTGCTGCTCTTTCAGAGGACCTGAGTTCAGTTCCTAGCTCCCATATAGTGGCTCAAAACTGTCTGTAACTCCGGTACTAAAAAATCTGGTGACATCTTCAGGCCTGTGGTGAACATATACATGCCAGCAAACCAACACATAAAATGAATAAACCTTTTTAAAGAATGTGAGTGAATGTGTATGAATGGAGAGATACATATCTATATCTATACATATCTTATTAAGGTGACTTAATTTTTAAAACTGCTTATACAGTTTTCATATTCGGTATATTTAAAATAATTATTATATCTTCTTGTACTATTAAATATTTGAGATACAGTGTATATGTTTTCTCTGTCTCAAATAAAACTTATTTTATGTGTATGGGCACTTTGTCTGCATACTACATGGGCACATTGCCATGGAGGATAGAAGAGAGCAATGGATCCTTTTGGAACTAGAATTATAGAAAGTTTTTAGCTGCTATTCAGGTGCTGGGAACTGAACTAGGTTCTCCAAATATAAATATAAAGCATAATGGGTTTTAAAACAGCTACAAAAGATAAAGTATATAGTTGGTAAAAATGTTAAAGGAATTTTTTTTTTTGGTTTTTTGAGACAGGGTTTCTCTGTGTAGCCTTGGCAGTCCTGGATTCATTTTGTAGACAAGGCTGGCCTCAAACTCACAGAGATCCACCTGCCTCTGTCTCCTGAGTACTGAGATTACAGGTGTGTGTCACCATGCCCTACTCAAAGGAAAATGTTTTTACACGAAAATGATTTTTAAAAAAGATTTATTTATTCATATATATATATATGCGTGCTCTGTCTTCATGCACACCAGAAGAGATCCCGTTACAGATAGTTGTGAGCCACCATGTGGTTTCTGGTAATTGAACTCAGGACCTCTGCAAGAACAGTCAAATGTTCTCAACTGCTGAGTCCTCTCTCCCACCCCCACAAAAAGAATTCCTATAAAATTTACAAAGGATGGGTATAATATAATTCTAGCTTATTTTAACTCCTAAGATCTAAATTCTGGCATATATAGATAAAAGTGAAGCTGGGCTCTCTGTTTACAAGGGTCTCTTCAGTATCGATTTGCTCTTACTATTGCTTATCAAAGCTTAGTAGTGTTTACAAAAACTGTCTTGTAAAAGCAGAGATCTTAGGGCTGGAGATTAGGCTCAATGGTTGGGAGCATTTGCTGCTCTTGCAAAGGGCCCAAGTTTTGATTTCCAGCACCTACGTGGTGGCTTACAACCACTTATAACTCCTGTTCTAGTGAGATCCCATGCTCTCTTACTTCCTCTGTGGGCACCAAGTACACACATGGTGCTTATACATACAACCAATCAAATAACTCCCACATAAAATAAAAGAAATTCATCTGATTAAAAAACAAGCATTTTTTTTATCGTTTTACTAAATGAGAGTTTAAAAACCTGTGATTAAAGCCAGGTGCCATGTTAGACACCTGTAATCCCAGCACTCAGGGTGGCAGAGGCAGATGTATCTCTGTGAGTTTGAAGCCAGCCAAGTCAAGGACAGCCAAGGTTTCACAGAGAAACCCTGTCTTAAAAAAAACAAAACCAATTAAACAAAACAAAAAAACAAGAAACCAAAAAAATCCTTAAATTCATATAAATTTTGTCCATTATGCAAAATTTCACTGTGCCTATGATCTTCAGTCCTGCAGATTTAGCTATGGGAAAGAATTGTACTTTTTATACCTCTTAAATCTTAGATCTTCAAATTTTTACTGGGTTATTCCTCAGTGATAAAAATGACTAACCTTAAGTCTGCTAACTTTATGAGTAAGGATAATTTTAGTTCTTTCTAGTATAACTTTGTTTTCTCAGATTCCCTATTTTATTTTGGACCATTTTACACTAAAATATCTGTTTCCTTCATCTGCTATCTTTGTGTTTTTAAAATATACTATATTTTATTACTTTATATTAATATAGTACTTCTTTGTTACATCTATGTTAAAATGTCAACTTCAATGAGCAGTTACTTGTGTTGTTCAAACTTCAACCATAAGTATAAACAATTAAAATGTGTTAAGTACAAACCCAAAGTTATCTTAGACTATCTTAGTTTGTTTTGTTTTACCTGGAGACAGTGTTTCTCTGTGTAGCCCTCTCTGTCATGGAACTGTCTCTGTACACCAGGCTGCTTTTGAACTCACAGAGATCTGCCTGTTTCTGTCTCCAAAGTGCTGGGATTAAAGGCATGTGTCACCACCACCCAGCATCTTAGCCTTTTAAATAGTCAATCTAGTACCTTCTGGTATTTGTTTTTACTTCATGTGTATGGGTGTTTTGCCAGGAATTCAACGTGGGTCCTTTGGAAGAGCAGCCACTGCAGGCATTGCTGAACCATCTTTCTAGCCCCTGTGACAACTTTTTTTTGTGTGACCCAAACTCAAAATCTACTTAAAGGGATTAAAGTTAAAGAAATCTATAACAGCCCTGTTAAAACTACCTGCACTCTGTGGTATATTTTCTACAACTACCTCTAAAAAACCAACAGAAAAAGCCCAAGTCCTAAAGACACTCTTTCACCTGGTACCTGCTCTGTCATTATCTTGCCCATTTGACCTCTCCATCCTTAGGCTGCTCAGTTCATACTCACCTGTGTCTCTTCCTACCCTCATATTCTTTTCTCTCATCAACTTTACATTCTCTTGGAGTTTTGGTGGGCTCTCGCAGCTTTGCCCTCACATCAGCATTCTGGTGGCTCCTCTGGGCTTTTCTCTACTGTCAGGGTCCTGCTGGATGCTCTGCACTTCGGTCCTGCTGCTACAGTCTTAATGGCCCCTTTCCTTTACTGGGCTCTATCCTACTCCTGGGTTTCTAGCCCCCAACTTTCCTGACTGTTGCTCTTTCCAGAACTTCTGCTCATCCTTTCCTTCTCTCTTATAAGCTTATAAGATATTCTAGACCTCTGTGCACTGGTCACTGTGCAGAGCTCTGTGAAGGTAAACTGAGGCACACAAAGACCTGAGTCTGCTCTCTCCCTGTTCTAAACTCACTTGATTTACCAAACAAACACTCCGTCTCTAATGGGTACCACTTAATCTTGTCCATCCAAGGATTCCTCCCTTGACTGTGTGGCTCAGTTCTTACATAATGTTTTCTGTGTGTCTCCTAATGCCATGTGATCTTCACATGGCATTTTTTTTGTATCAGGCTACAGTGGGAATAATACTAGATGTCCATGAAAAGGCAACATAACGTACAGATAGTTTTTGTTGTTGCTGTTTCTCACAGACAGGGTTTCTTTGTGTCCTAGGCATCACCACCTCCAGCTGATTATAGGTAGTTTTAATAGGTTTGTTATAGATCTCTTTTTATGGTAAATTCCCTTCACTGTTGATTTCTTTTCTTTTTTTTTTTTGAGGCAGTTTTTTAATATAATGTATTTACTGGATTCTGAAAGAAACTTAAGTTATACCCCAGCTTTATCCATCTTCCTCAGGTAGCAAATTGAAGATGCTGGTTCATCTGTTTATTGGTCTGTTTGTCTCACTATGTAGCTGTGGCTGGCTTGACACTCATTATGTATACCAGGCTGGCACACAAACTCACAGAGATCTGCCTGCTTCTGCCTCCCCACTGCGCATAGCCACCTAACATTCTTTAACTGAGTGCTCACGGGTTACACCTAGTAATGGCCCATTGCAGACCCAAAAAGGCACTTTTAAATTCAGAATATTATAAGGGAGTGCTTTAAACTCTATTTTCAGCTGGGTGTGGTGGCACACGCCTGTAATCCCAGCATTCAGGGAGCAAAGAAGTGCCGAGGCTACACAAAGAAACCCTGTCTCAGAAACAACAACAAAACAAAAAACAAATGAACAAAACAAAAATAAACAATTGAGCAAGCACAAGGAGCAAACCAGTAAGCAGCATTTCTCCATGGACTGCTTCAGCTCCTACCTCCAGGTTCCTGCCCCGATGTCTCTTCATGATGGACTGTGGACCTGAACATTCTAATTAATATGAAATAAACCTTTTTCATCTCCAAGTTGCTTTTGGTCATGGTAACTTTTGTCACAGCAACAGAAAGAAAATTGAAATCTATAGTAATAAAACGGCACGGTATTAGCCCAGAAGCAGACACATAGACCGATGAAACAGAGTCAGACATAAGTGCACATTAACTATAGCCATTTGGTATTTGAAAAGATAACATCTCCAACGAATGGTGTTTGGAAAACTATAGGCCGACGTGTAGAAGAATGAAGTCAGATCCATATTTGTCAGTCTGCAGAAAAATCAACCTCAAACGGTGCAAAGATGTAAATGTGAAACACTGAAACTGCTAGAAGAAAACATAGGCAGTATGCTATAAGGTCTAGGTGGAGGGAAGGACTTTCTGAATGAGACTCCGCTTACCAAGGAGGTAATGGCGACAAGCTTCTGTACATAAAAGGAAACAACTGAGTGTGAAGGGACTCCATGGAAGAGGAAATCATTTTTGTCAGCTAGACATCTGATAGTTTTTGATCTTAGCCATTCTGATGGGTGTCAGGTGAAATCTCAGGCTCATTTTGATTTACATTTCCCTGATGGTTAAGGACATTGAGCATTTCTTTAAGTGTTTCTCTGCCATTCGATATTCCTCTATTGAGAACTCTCTGTTTAGCTCTGTACCTCATTTTTAAATTTGATTACTTGATTTATTGCTTTTTAACTTCTTGAGTTCTTTACATATGCAAGATATTAGCCCTCTGTCAGCTATAGGGTTGATGAAGATCCTTTTCCAATCTGTAGGCTGTCATTTTGTTCTGATGACCGTTTCATGAGGTCCCATTTATTGATTGTTGATCTTAGAGCCTGTGCTGTTGGTGTTCTATTCAAGAAGTTGTCTCTTGTGCCAACGAGTTCAAGGCTCTTCCCCACTTTTTCTTCTAACAGGTTTAGAGTGTCTGGTTTTATACTGAGGTCTTTGATCCACTTGGACTTTAGTTTTGTGCAGGGTGATAAGTATGGATCTATTTCCATTTTTCTACATGTAGACATCCAGTTATACCAGCACCATTTGTTGAAGATGCTATCTTTGTTCCATTGTATGGTTTTGGCATCTTTGTTGAAAATCAGGTGTCCATAAGTGAAAATACATGCTGGAGAGGATGTGGAAAAAGGGGAACCCTCCTCTGTTGCTAGTGGGAATGTAAACTTGTACAACCACTTTGGAAATCAATCTGGCGCTTTCTCAGACAATTAAGAATAGTGATACCTCAAGATCTAGCTATACCACTCCTAGGCATATATCCAAAAGATGCTCAAGTATACAGCAAGGACATTTGCTCAACCGTGTTCATAGAAGCTTTATTCGTAATAGCCAGAATCTAGAAACAACCCAGATGTCCCTGAGTTGAGGAATGGATACAGAAATTGTGGTGCATTTACACAATGGAATACTACTCAACAATTAAAAACAAGGAAATCATGAAATTTGTAGGCAAATGGTGGGAACTAGAAAAGATCATCCTGAGTGAGGTATCCCAGAAGCAGAAAGACACACATGGCATATACTCACTTCTAAGTTCATATTAGACATATAATATAGGATAAACATACTAAAATCTGTACACCTAAAGAAGCTAAGCAAGAAGGAAGACCCTGGGTAAGATGATCAGTCCTCATTCAGAAAGGCAAATGGGATGGAAATCGGAAGAGGGAGAAAACAGGGAACAGGACAGGAGGCTACCACAGGACTCTGAAAGACTACCCTGCAGAGTATCAAAGCAGATGCTTAGACTCATAACCAAACTTTGGGCAGAGTGCAGGGAATCTTATGAAAGAAGGGGGAGATAGAAAGACCTGCAGGGGAGCTCCATAAGGAGAGCACCAGAACCAAAAATCTGGGCCCAGGGGTCTTTTCTGAGACTTATACTCCAACCAAGGACCATTCATGGAGATAACGTAGAACCCCTGCACAGATGTAGCCCATGGCAGCTCATTGTCCAAGTGGGTTCCCTAGTAATGGGAACAGGGACTGTCTCTGACATAAACTCAGTGGCTGGCTCTTTGATCACCTCCCCCTGGGGTGGCAGCCTTACCAGGCTATAGAGGTAGACAAGGCAGACAGTCCTGATGAGACCTGTTAGGCTAGGGTCAGAGGGAAGGTGAGGAGGACCTCCATCAGTGGACTGAGGAAGGGGCATGGGAGGAGGAAAGGGAGGGAGGGTGGGATTGGGAGGGGACAAGAGAGGGGGCTACAGCTGGGATACAAAGTGAATAATTTGTAATAAATAAAATAAATTAATTAATTAAAAAAGAAAACCAGTAACAAATACTGGAGAGAATGTGTGGTTAGACATATTCCTCCTTTATTCAGTGTTGGTGGGATTGGTGGAAATCAGAATCTTTGAATTCTCAAAGAGCTAAAAAAATCTATCATGTGATCCAACTTTACCACCCCTTGGCCTATCTGCAGGATTCAGTATCTTACTCATGTCCATCTTACTCTTATACAGCTGGCAAAGACGTTCACCCATTCTATGGCCTGTTTTACTCAAGTTATTTTTTATTGCAACTCTATTCACTATTCATTGCAATTCTATTTTCTAGCTAGAAGCAGAAACAACCTAACTGTCCTTCAGCTGATGAATGGATTAATGAAAATGTGGTACATGTATATAATGGAATACTATTTAGCTGCAAAGAAAAGTGAAATCATTAAATTTGCACATGAATGTATGGTAATAAAGAAAACTATACAAAGTGAGTTAAACCAGACCCCAAAAGACAAACTCTGCATGCTCTTTTTTTTTTTTTTTTGTTGTCCCTAGTTCTGAATATCTGGATATGAGTATACAACCTAGTATAACCAAATAAAAAGAAAGAAAGAAAATAAGAAAGAAAGACAGAGAAAGAGAAAGGGGTCCAGCAGAGGAATGAAAGGGGAATGAAGAGCTCTAGAGAGGGAAATAACAGGTCATAGATGCTGCAAGGTGGGAAATGGGAAAAGTGGTGTCTTTAACTGTGGAGGAGGGCAATACAGACAAAGAGGGGGAGTTGAGTGATAAATAACACTAAATATGTTTGAAAGAGCCATAGGAGATTATTATCTTGTTTACCTATAGTTACATGTGATATACATATGCCACATGTATACACACATGTGCACACATGTATGCATACACATGTATTTAAATGAAGTTACACCATTAGGGGTGATAAGACATCTTGGAAGGGCCATAGTCTAACAAAGTTTTCAGTTCCAGACACAAAAAGCCTCCTTGCAAGTCATTGGTCAGAGATGGCTAAGAGATTCCCCAAACAATATAAATATAGGCTTATTGCCATTGTCCTTGGTTGTCTCCCAGAATTTGAAGGTAGGTTCTCACTGCTGCAGACAACACACACTTTGGACACAGGACTTGGAAGAATTGAGCCAGAATTGACCTGGAAGCCTCCTCCTTGAGGACCAGCCCTTACAGTACCAGAAGGTGCTATGCAAGCTTCCCCGGGCAGTGGGGACAATCAGTAGTCTTACCCATTCATGCTGACTGTGAAACACAATGAGCAGCACAAAGAGATATCCCCAAAGGTGCAAAAGTGGCAATTCTATTTTGGGGGTAATCAACACTTGTCTAATTGGATTTAAGACCCAATCCACAGGAGAGAATTCTTGCCTGGCACTGTGAATCTTGTCAACTCACCCATGGCAAGGAAAGTCATGGAACCTAGTTACCCTTATACCTTTATACCCACAGATAAATATAGCTTTCACCCATCAACAAAGAAGCTCCCCCACCCCCCAGCAGATGGAGATCATTATAGGAATCCATAACTGGTCAAAACACAAAGAACAACTGACAGACCATGGTTATGCCCATTCTCATTTGACACACATACAACACAACCTTTGTGTCTGAGGCTTGGAGAACATCATAGAAGAGAGGTTAGAAAGGTTTTAAGAACAGGAGGATCAGAGCATCATCTGAGAGACTGTGTAAGGACAGTACAGTTGCCTATGCAAGCCCTGGACCATGACATCAGTGGACATGGATGAGGAAAATCTCAAAAGGTCCCTCCTTGTAAATGAAGTCATAATTGCTATAGGCAGTTAATAACTGCTGAAATAGGGAGAATCAGTCTTGTTCAAGGTCATCCTTATTGGTTACCCAGTACCAGTGGCCAAGCCTAAAAACATATACATTCAAGCAACACTAAATAGACACAGCAGGTTGTATTTATATATGTATGTATACATGTAACAATAATAATTAAAGTAAAAAGGAAAACAGTAGAGATAATACATGAAAGCCGAAGGAGGGCTTGGAGGTAGAGGAAGGAAAACAGTTGGAAGCAGAGCAGGATATGGTAATAGGGGAATGAAAACCATCAAAGCATATTTCATACATATATGAAATGTTATAATGAAACCCACTCTTTTGTATAATTTGCTAATTAAAAAAGACAGAATTTTCAGGTTGGGATGGGGTTTGCAAAAACACTCTCACTGTGATGACCAAATGAGGACCTGGGAGGGGGACTTGTTGGCAGCTCATTATCAGGAAGGGAAAATGTTCAAACTCACAGGGGTTTCTGAGGCACCCCAAGCCCAGAAAGCCTTTCAACTCTGGAAGTGTCTCCTAAACTATTTCTTCCAAGAGAGGAGCGTTTAAGACTTGCTAGGGGTCCTAGAAATTTCCTCTAGAACCTAGAAGGGAAGTGTAATGGGGAGTCCCTGGGTCTTTTTTTTTCCCCCTGAAGATTGAAAGCGCTTCACCACCTAGTTACTTTATGCTCCCCCATACGGGGTCAGTTGTGCCCCAGGAAGAGGGGCACGTCAGTTAGCTTCTGTCTCCGGTGAAGATCTTGAGAACTGTAGTAAAAGCAGTTGGCAGCATTGGGGCTGGGGTCTCTAAGCTGGGGGCAGGGCGATGCTAGGAGGGGTGGGGCACACAGGTGACACGTGTCCCTGCTAAGAGCCAGCGGGAGGGAGGTGGGGGCGGGAGATAGGGACAGAAAGAGGACAGAAAAGGGCACACCTCGTGGGAGACCAGAGTCTGCCCTGTGGGAGGAAAATCTACTTCCCACGCTAAATGGCCATTTCATGTGCTGTGGGGTGGGTCTTTCTGTATCTTTCTGTGTCTCTCCCTCCCTCTATTTATCTCTCCTTGCCTTCTTTTCTCTCTGAGAGGCTGTCTTTATTTCTCCTCCCCTGATCTTCATCTCTCTTTCTCTCTCCTACCTTTTTTTCTCAGGCTGTGTTCAACTCTCCATTTTCTTCTTTGCCGGACATCCCTCTCTGTTCCTGTTTGTCTCTCAGGCCAGTTGCTCTGCCTTTCCATTTGTTGGTCTCTGTGGGGCTCCTTTCCCCTTCCTCTAACTCTCCTCACCTTCTAGTCCCTTTGCCCCACTCCTGACCCTCCTATTTCATTTCTTTCCCAGCAGGATGGAAATGCAGGATCCAAAGATGAACGGAGCCCTCTCTGAGGGTGCTGGAAGGTGAGTAGGGGATCCAAGAAGGAGGTTTGTGGGAAGAGGTCAGGGTTACCTTTTCATCAGCCTCAGTTTTCCTACCCTATCCAGCTATGGGCAGGAACGCAAGGACTTCCGGCTCACCCGTCGCCCTGCTTCTGGGAGGAAACCTGTCCAGTTCACGGATGTAAGTGAGCCCATAGGACCTGCAGGTCTCACCTCCTCTATCTAATCTCAACTCCTTCTCCTCCCTTGCTTAGCTATCTCCCTGACCCAGCTATTGGGTCCTCAGTTTCTGCCATCTCTAGATACTCCCTCTCCCCAAATATTATGCTCTTTAGCTGTCTCTGTTGTCTAGTTTCTCCCTTCCCACCTATTGCCCCTTCTTAGTGACTCTTCTCCCTAAATAGTCTCCTTTTCCCCTTTGCGCCTCCTAGCCAGATACTCTTCAGCAGCCCCCTTACATTTCCAGTGCTCCCTCCAGTCTTTCTCCTAATTTCCTTTTCTAAGCTCTCCCTCTTTCAGTTTCTTCCCACCAACTCTCTCTTTCAGCTTCTTCTTGCTTCCTATCACTCCTCCTGGGTGGCCCCCCCCCCATCATACGCCTTAACCTTCTTGCCCTTCCTTGGATCGCTCTAGTCTCTTGTCCTATTTCCCCTTCCTTATGTGCAATGGATCTTGCCCCTTGCCACCAGTCTGAGGGGAAGACATCATTCGGCATGTCAGTGTTCAACCTCAGCAACGCCATCATGGGGAGTGGCATCCTGGGGCTGGCTTATGCCATGGCCCACACCGGAATCATCTTCTTTCTGT
Organism: Pachyuromys duprasi; assembly: GCA_028658305.1. Lineage (NCBI taxonomy): Eukaryota > Metazoa > Chordata > Mammalia > Rodentia > Muridae > Pachyuromys > Pachyuromys duprasi. Next base: position 94,897,486 of record CM053742.1, read on the forward strand.
GAGTCTATAGATAGCCTTTTTTTTGGGGGGGGTCAGTGGTGTGGAGGGATAAGTGGGAGGCCTGGGCCAAGTCTGAGCTTGCCACCTATTGCAGGGCCCTGCTGCTGTGTATCGCCCTCTTGTCTTCTTACTCGATCCACCTCCTGCTGACCTGTGCCAGTGTTATAGGTAAGATTCCTAGCCTTGATCCCCATTTTCATCCCATCCTCTGTGGACCTCAGACTCTAGATTCCAATCCAGAGCTCATGAACCCCAGACCCACTTCCTTGATGTCTGATTGCAACCCAGATCTGACTTGACATTAAGCACCCTGACCTCAGATCCCAAACTCAGCACCCCAGACTGCACACTCAACTCCCTGTATGCCCTATTCTATGTTCAACCTGAGATCTCAGACCCTATCTGGGCTCCTGGACCAGCAATTCCCAATACCCACCTCTCTGTCTGGCCACCAGACGTTCCTCACCCCCAGACTATGTCTAACTCCCACCCCTTAGACTTCAGGTCCTCTTAACCTGGAAACCAGCTCTGAAATACTCAGGTCCCTGCTTTCCAGTAATCATGGTCCCCGGATTGTCTCTCTTCATGGTCTCAGTCCATAGTCTGTCTCCAAAACCTCAGCACCTCACCTTCAGCCTTTAACTTCTCCCAGGCCTCAGATACTCCTGGACTCACAAATTCTACCCTAAACTGCGTAGCCCTCAAAGCAGCCTCTATCAGGCACAGCTGAACTACAACTCTCCCATGTACCCTAGCTTTGCTAAATTCACAGGCTCTTCCTTCCTGTCTCCCCCTTCCCAGGCATCCGAGGTTATGAGCAGCTGGGACAGAGGGCATTTGGACCTGCCGGGAAAGTAGTGGTGGCCATCATCATCTGTCTGCACAATGTTGGGGGTGAGGACTTGGGGAGGGTCAAGTAAGGGGAAGAGGGTAGACTGAGGTAGGCTTTTCTAAGGGTAGGCTTGGGGAAGGGATATCATGCTTAAATATCTGCTCTATTTGCACCAGCTATGTCCAGTTACCTGTTCATCATCAAATCTGAACTCCCCCTGGTTATTGGCACCTTCCTGCACCTGGACCCTGAGGAGTGAGTACTTGCTACTGACCTTGACTCTGCTTGCATGTTCTAGCAATCATCTTGCCCGACTCCCAGGTGCTGTGTTTGGAGTCGGCTGCAGGCTAACGGAGACTCTGATTTCTGTGTAACAGAAGTCAATGGTACACACAAGCATAACCCCCCATAAGACTGTGTTAGACCATGCACTGATTTTGAGAGTTCTTCAGTCTGATTCTAGCTGGAAACTGTCTCTGTATGCTTGGTGTGAGCTGATGGTGACCATATGTGTGTGATGACAGTACAGATCCAGGAGATGTAGACTCTGGATTTTGCATCCGTGACTGCTGGACTGGACAATTCTCTTTGGTCAGATATGTGATGGATGACAGCTGGGTTCTGTATGCTGTGAGTGATTCCAACCATATGTGTTTGACTGTTTTTTTTTCCTGTTTAGCTGATTCTGGGTCCATCAGGCTGTTGAACTCTATCTAGCTCTAAACGTGTGATTGCTGACTCTAGTGGTCTGTGTGTCATGTCAACTATGTGCGCTCTGTCAACTCCATCTCCTTGTTTACTTTGTCGATTACTGTATGGCAGATCCTCTCAGGCTGCGTGTGTGCTCAGGGGGTTGTAACTGTGGAAGACCTCTTAATTGTGGTTACAACCAGGTGTATGTTCAGACTGCTCGACTCCAGTTTCATAGTACTGGCACAGCCTCTCAGTTTTATTAAATACATACACGGTGAAATTCAACATGTGTTCATTGGTGCACACAGCAGTACTTTTCTTTCTTTTTTTTTTTGTATACATGTTTCTGCCTCTACACCTTTGTATTTTTTTTTAATATGGATGAAACCCAAGGCCTCTTGCATTCCAGGCAAGTACTCAGACACTGACCCACACATCCTCACCTCCCTCTGTGTACCTGTTTATTGTTTTGAGACAGGGTATATCTAGATAGCCCTGGCTATCCTGGAACTCAGTATGTACCCCAGGCTAGCCTTCAACTCACAGAGATCTGCCTCCAAAGTAGTGGAATTAAAGGCATGCACCACCACATCCGGCTTTTTAAATACTTTTTTGAGAGAGGGTTTTCCTTTGTATCCCAGGCTGGCCTGGAACTTGCCTTGCCTTCATAAAGGCTGAGATTATATGTGTGCACCACCTTACCTAGTGCCTCTGTCTATTTTGACATACAGATTTGTATGTTTAGGGGCCAGACCCTATTCTAGTCACATGGACTTTGGTGTGCATCTGTAGTTTTGTCAGTTTAACTCAGGGGTAGTTTTATGTGCCTGTCTAACAGTTTTAATTAGGATTTTTTTTAATCTGTGTGCATCCTGTGAAATGATCGTTTTAATTCTGAGGTCATCCAGATTTGACTAGTTACATGCAAGTTTTTTTTCTCTGCCTCACTGGGATTCAAACTGAGGCTTTTTTACATGCTAGGCAAGTGCCTTAACCAGTGAACAAACAGTCCCCTGTCATATCAATGATAACTAAGTCCCATTGTGTGTGTAACCACACTTTATTCTATTCAATTATGTCTGTGTGATATGAAGAGAGTATGTGGATGTGTGGAACACAGGAGGAATAAAGTGGGTATAATATTGTCTGTGTGTGATGTTCTGTATGTTCACATGAATGTACATGTGTGTAAAGGGGGGAAATTGACGTAAGGTATCTCTTCCATCTCTTTGTACCTTAAATTTTGAGCCAAGGTCTCTCACTGAACCCAGAGCTCACCAATTAGGTTGTAGCAGTATGCCAGTAAGCAAGCCCACAAAATTCTCCTGTCTTCACCTCCACAATGCTGAGATATTGCATGAATTCTGGGGTTCCAAACTTAGGTCTTCATGTTTGCATAACAACCACTTTATAAATAGAGTTATCTCCTCAGCCATAAGCTTAAAAACATTTTTATGTGTATATATGTACATATATATATATATATATATATATATATATATATATATTACCCTCAGAGGCAAGAAGTGAAAGTCAGATTCCATGGAACTGAAATTTTGACATTTGTGAGCCAGCTGATGTGGATTCTGGCATCTTCTTGTCTACCTAGGGACTGGTTCTTGAAGGGAAACCTCCTCATTATCATGGTCAGCATGTTAATCATCTTTCCCCTGACTCTCGTGAAACACCTGGGTAAGGAGGCTTCTTGCATGGGGCATTGGGTGGCAGGGTTAGAGAACGGGAACTAGAAAGAAAAATACCCATTTTATTTTATTTTTATTTTGGTTCTGGAGACTGAACCCAGAGCTGCGCACAGGCTAAGCGAGTGCCAAACCACTGGGCTACATCGCCAGTCTGGGAAAAAAAAATCTCCACTTCTTAAGGGTTATGGAACACTGGGGGGTTGGAGGGGGCTTGTTTGATTTGGGTTTTAACAGGTTAGTAGGAGTTTTGTATAGAGGGGAAGCTGGCTTGGGTGGAAAGGAAAACTTATGTGAAGAAGGACAGCCTAAATCTTTGGTGTTTGGTGTACTGGGTTCCTTGACTTCTGAGGCTCTGTTGTCACCTCTTGCAGGCTACTTGGGGTACACAAGCAGCCTCTCTCTGACCTGCATGTTGTTTTTCCTCATTTCGGTAAGTCAGAGAGGACATGAACTGGTGGTGGGGGTAAAGTTTGGGACACTGAGGTAAAGCCTTCCCTGTGAACTTGCTCCTTTCCTGGGGACACCCAGGTCATCTATAAGAAGTTCCAGCTTGGCTGTGAAGTGAGCCACAATGACACCGCAGTGGAGGGTGAACAAGCTCCCATCCAGGGGTTTAATAGCAGCTGCGAGGCCAAGCTGTTCACAGTTGACTCACAGGTAGGTAGCAGCTTGTATTACACTGGGCCCTCCTGGTCCCTGTCCCAACATTTTATTTTGATTGGCGTATTGGGCTTTGGGGCCTGTGTCACATGCCCTACTCAGAAGGGACTGGGGAGAAGGGGATCCTCATTATTTCAGGGGTTCTAACTCCATGATCATGGAACATTCTCCAGATGTCCTACACAGTGCCTATTATGGCTTTTGCCTTTGTCTGCCACCCTGAGGTGCTGCCCATCTACACAGAGTTGTGCCGGTGAGTAGAGAGGCATATGTGAGCAGATTGGGGGGGTATATTTGATGGGTCAGCTAGAGGGGGCTGTAGCCATAATGTCTGGCAGTATCCATTGCAGCTTCGGTATGGTATCTTGAGGGGGGCTGGTTGTGACAAGGGTGGGATTTGTAGTGTCCACGAAACCTAGGGACTCAGAGAAGCGACTATTTACTGATTGGATTGAAGTGGCCCACCTTTTTAATGTCCAGTACAAAATGTGAATGGACAGAGTTTAAAGGCAGAGATCAGATGCTAGATGGAAGAGGTGGTGGTCTGCAGAGATGAGGTTGAGGAAACAGGCATGGTCAGATGGCTGAAGAGAGACTGATGGGCAGAGGAGAGGCAGGATCAGGATTTTTGGATGATCAGACAGAAAGGGGCAGCATAGATGGTTAGATGGAGGAAGAGTTGAAGATAGTCATATGGGTGGAGATATAGATGCACAGACAGGGGCTAATCACTCAGGGGAGACAAAGATCAAAAGTCAGTGTGTATTAGCTGAACATTTTCAGACCAGAAGGAGGGAGACTCTAGAGAGTGGAGACTTACCCCCCACCCTGGGATAAGTTCAGGGGTATGGATGACAGTTCCATGACCTATGCACTTCAGGCCTTCCCAGCGCAGGATGCAAGCTGTGGCCAACATGTCCATCGGGGCTATGTTCGTCATGTATGGACTCACCGCGACCTTTGGATACCTCACCTTCTACAGTGAGTATGACTGGGGCCAAGGTTGGGTGGAGCTGTGGCAGAGACTGAACCTGGCTTATGGCAAAGGTCTCTGAGCCTTTTCCCTGCAGGACCTTTGGCCCAGCAGTTTCCAAAGGGAGAGTAGCATCATGAGTGTAGCATCATGCATGTGTGTCTTTCTTGATTCCTGGGCTAGTGAGCCCAGTGTTCATGCATCTCATGTCTCCTCCCCATCCTCCAGGCTCTGTGAAGGCGGAGATGCTGGAAATGTACACCCAGGAGGACCTGCTCATTCTTTGTGTGCGTCTGGCCGTGCTGCTTGCAGTAACCCTCACTGTGCCGGTTGTGCTTTTCCCTGTGAGTAGGGGCAAAGAGGACCTGGGGAGTGCAGGGATATGGATGGATGAGCAGAGGGAAGAAACATGGGTGTTTGGAAAGAAAGTGGAGATAGGAGCAGATGGGTAGATGGAAGAACCAGGGACAGACACAGAAGAAAGGGCTTGGTGAACAGAGAAGGCAAAAACAGATGGATAGAAAAAGGGGAACATGGAACTGGGGAAGTAGCTCAGATTTCAGAATGCTTTCCTAACATACATGAAGCTCAGAATCAGGTCCCAAGCACTGTATAAACAGTACATAGTGGTGCATTCTTGTAATCCTAGCACTCTGGAGGTAGAGGTGGGAAGATTAGGAGTTCAAGGTCATTTTAAACTACATGTTGAGTTCAAGACCAGCCTGGGATACAAGAGATTCTATCTAAAAAAAAATCACAAACAAAAGAGGGACATGGTGGTAGAAGCAGTCAGACGGTGAAAGAGGCAAGGCTGGACGATGGTAAAAGGATAGATAGATGGATAGGTGCAGATGGACAGAAGAGGAGACATATTTCAGCAGTGGTGGAAGCTGAGCTAGACAGTCATATAGAAGAAGGGGACATGGATTGTCAGGGTTAGAGGCACAGACAGTTGGTCAGAAAGGCTAGAGGCATAGGTAGTAGAATAGGAAATCAAGGATCTTGAACAGTGTGGAGACAGAGACAGTATCATAGCCCAGGAAGACAGCTGATAAGTCCTGACCTGTCCTGTTCTTCCGTGGCTGCAGATTCGCCGAGCTCTACAGCAGCTGCTCTTCCCCAGCAAGGCCTTCAGTTGGCTCCGGCATGTGTCCATAGCTCTGATCCTGCTAATTCTGGTCAATGTCCTTGTCATCTGTGTGCCTACCATCCGAGATATTTTTGGGTTTATTGGTCAGTATTGGCAACCCCAGCTCCTTGTTCTATCTAATATGGGCCTTGCCTTCAAACTTAGGTTGATTGTTGTCCCTTTCTGTCCTTTAGGGTCTACCTCAGCCCCTAGCCTCATCTTCATCCTTCCTAGTGTCTTCTACCTGCGCATTGTTCCTTCTGAGGTGGAAACCTTATTTTCCTGGCCCAAGATCCAGGTGAGCATCCCAGGATGGAGGGCTGGGGAAAGAGGTACCACTTCTTTTGCGATGGCTAGAAATGAAAGGAGCGTTATCAAGGTGGGGCTGGGAGAAGAAGAAACATCCAGGAAGAGGGACAGATGGTGAGGAAGAATGAAGATGGTTGTTTTAGAAAGGGCTAGAGCAGACAGAACAGAAACAACATCTAGAAATAGAGGGAACACTGTAGAAAGGATTGTTGGGCTGAGCTTGTGATTCAGCTGCAGTGGGCTCTCCTAGCATTGGTAAGTCTCCAGGTTCTGACTCCATCATTGCAAAATGGGGAGGAAGATGGTATACAGAGAAGATTCTTCAGATAGATGGAGGGAGCACTACTGGGGAGTGAGGCAGAGGCACTCTAAAAAAGGAGTGGGAAGAACTAATTCCCAGAGGGTTCTGAAAAGATGGAGAAGAGATGCTGGCCAACTCACCTTTCTTCCTCTTGCCCACAGGCCCTGTGTTTTGGAATCCTTGGAGTCCTCTTCATGGCTATCAGTCTGGGCTTTATGTTTGCTAACTGGGCCACAGGCCAGAGCCCTATGTCTGGACACTGACCTGGCCTGCCCTGCTTCACCCTGTCCCCAGGCTCACATGCATGTATCTGAGGGAGTCCAAGTCACTTTCCTGAGTCCCTCCTGCCTGGGACATGGAGGTGGCTGGTCTCTAATAACATTGCTGTCAGAGATGGGGTACAATTAGAGGAGGCATAGTAGTCCACTTCCATTCTCCCTCGCTTTACTGCCAACCCCATGAGAGGAGGACGGGGAGGCCAGGTCCTTAGAAGGGTTTTTGCTCAACGTAGTTCTCACTTCCTGTATGAAGCTGTTAGGGTTACTTCTGGAGCTAAAAGGGAAGAATAAAGATGCAGAATGATAACTCTTGTCGTGGTCTTCTGTTATTTTCAAAAACTCACTGCAAGAAACCTGTCCAGGCTCAGGCAGAGGAAAACCAAGGCTTTGAGTAGAATTGTGCTGTTATCTGTTCACTCATTTCTCCATTCCTTCAGTAACTTGGCACTCAGCCTAATCACTTAATCATTTACTTGGTCAACAGTTATTGTGAGGTTGAGAATGTAACTGACTGTTCCAAGTGTCAGAGACAGAGCTATGAATCAAATAGATCGTAGTGCTTCAGTACAAGAGAAAAATGGCCTACATTTGGTATGCTTCCAACTTCTGTGTGGCTCTTGAACTAAAAAGGTCTTGTAAATTTCTAAAGTATTGAAAAAGTCAAAAGAAGCATAGTATTTTCTGGACCAGTAAGGTAGCTTGGCAGGTCAAAGTACCTGCTGCTAAGCCTGACAAAGGGGGTTTGATTTGGAAAGAGTGTACCAGTTCCTGTAAGTTGTCCTCTAATCTCTACAGGCATGCCATGGTACTTGTGCACATGCACATTCATGCACACACCTCAAATCAATCAACCAATCAAGCAAGCAAGCAAGCAAGCAAGCAAGCAAGCAATCATCAATATTAAAAAGTGAATAGTATTTTTGTGACACTAGGAAATTGCAAGAAAGTCACATTTCATTGTCCGAATGCTCTTGTCATAACATGGTTAGTATGTGTGTTTGTGGACTGTTCATGGCCATTCGTGTAGAACTAAAGGGGTTGCTAAGGAGACCATATGGCCTTCAATGCCTACTCTATTTACTCACTGGCTTTTTCCAGAAAAAAAATTAGCTGAATGCTGACTTAGTAGAAGGAAAGAAAAATACTTTTTTTTTTAAAGACAGGGTCACATTATGTAGTCTTTCCTGGCCTGGAACTCACTGTGTAGCCCAGGCTGGCTTGGAAGATCCGGCTGCTTCTGTCTCTGCCTCTCAAGTGTCGGGGTTAAAAGCATACACCACCATGTCTGAAGTTAAAAAAGTTTATTTTTGTTTTGTTTGTGTATGAGTGCCCCATATCTGGATGTCTGCCATGTTCATGCTTGGTGTCATGTTCATGCTTGGGTGCCCTGGAATGGAGTTACAGATGGTTGTGAGCTGCCACTGCTAGAACCAAACCCAGGTCCTCTGCAAGAGTCATGAGTGCCCTTAACTGCTGAGTCACCTCTCCAGTTCCAGAAAGGATCATTTTGAACACTGAAGCAAATAGTATACATGTCATGTTTGGAAGTGGTGTGTGAGGACAGGGAGGCCTTATTGAGGAGGAGATAGGGAGCCAGGATCATAGACTGGATATAAAGACTAAGCCTCATGGTTGTTTGGGCAAAGAATCTCCTAAGAAGAGGGAACAGCAAGTACAAAGTCCCAAGTCATGGAATAATAGGCCAGGTCCAAGCAAGAGTAAGGAGGAGTTAGAATGAATATTTAAGGACCAATTTCACTACAGCTTTGTCAAGAATCCTGAGTTACGAAACATATTATTGGCTATCTAATACATGAAAATGGTATTGCTTTTACATCTACATACAGATGGAAGAAATTTTCAGGTGCTAGGTGATATTTCTTTTCCCAGATAATTTATATTTTTAATAATTATTTTTTATGTGTTTGATTTGTTAAGTTTATTTTTTCTTTTTTATAAGTAATTTATTTATTTTCATATTTTAATAATTATTGTGCTAAGAATAAAACCAAATTCTTGACACCTGCTATATGAATACTCTATCAAAGCAACATCCCAAGCCTCCCCAGTAATCTCTATGCATACACAAGCCACTACTGATACATAATATTTCCCCCATGTGATGGTTGGTTTTGTCATCTTGATGGGATTTGGAATTGTCTAGGGGACATACCATTGGGTTTGTCTGTGAAGGTGTTTCCAGATAAGCTTGAGGAGGAAAGACCCACCCCGAGTGTAGGTCACACTCTCCAAGTGAGAGGAGGCCCTAGACTGAATAAAAAGGAATAGGTGAAAGCAAGTGGAATACCGTCATTTATCTTCCTCTTTCTCTGCTTCCTGTGGGTGCAATGTGATCAGCCCATCACAGGCCTTTAGCCATGATAAATGGTGTCTCTCTCAAATAAACCCTGCCTCAAGATGACTTTGTCAGCTAATTCTCACCACGTTGTCCAAGTGGGTTTTGAGTGACCTTTTGGCCAAGCACCTGCCCTCTTGGTGTGTTCAGCTGTTGCCCACCCCCATAAAAAGATCATCCCAGCTGTGCTTATTGACAGTTAATGGAGCTCCTCCACCCCTGAGTATCCAACTGCTTCCTAGCAACTGGCAACTCTGCACAATTCCTAGGGAATACAGCAGCCAGGGAAGACTAGAAAGAAGTGGGCTCCGACTATGTGGCTCGGGGGGGAAGCCCTCATCCATGCTGGGTAAGGCTTTGCAAGTGAGGCTGGTTCGAGAAAGAATGCCCACGCCCCTGTAAGTAACCCCTCACAATGTGTTTAGTAAGGAAGCCCAGTGAACTCATTGGTTTCCCAGAATGAACTCTGGAGAAATCTTGCCTCAGTTTGTAGTTGGGACATTAGTAGGAGGGGTAGATAGGCATTGCTATGTCTCCCTTTGGCAGGAATTTTTGCAACAAGGGTATTCCTGGCTTCAAGGGATCATCTTACATACATTCATACCCACACCTCTTCTCTTCCCCTCCTCTTCTGTGTATTTTAAACGGTTTTACTTTGTGGTTCAGGCTAGCTTTGAAGTTGTAGTGATCCCCCTTGCTTCAGCCTCCTGAGTGATGGAACTCCAGACATATGCCGCCATGCCCAGCCTCTCTTCTTATTTGTTTGTTTGAGACGGGCTCTCATGTAGCCTCAGCTGGTCTCAAATTTGCCATGCAGTTAAGTTCCTGGTGCTCATTCCTTAGCTATTCAAGTGCTGGGTTTGCGGGTGCACACTACCATGCCTAGTGACATGCTCCTTTTTTCACTATTCATTAATCCTTACCGCCACTAAACACAAGATTAGCATGACTATTTGACTGGAGTCAGGCAGGTTAGGAAGTAGCTTTTGTATGGCAGGCACATCCACTGAGTTTCCCTCAGGTCCCTTTCTGGCATCTGTGGTCAACAGATTCCAGGTGGTATTTTCTTTTTATGCCATTGGGTTTTAAAGTTTGCAGATGGGAAAGCAGGCTTTAGAAAAAGGAAGGACAGATTAAAAAAAAAGTTTGCTAATACAAACTAAATAATAGCAGAATTAATATATAAAGAGTAGCCACGCCAGACCTGGGGACATAGGCTTGTATTTCCAGCTTATGTGGGAGGCTGAGGTAGAAGGATCACAGGTCCAAGGCCTACCTGGCCACAGGGCAAGTTTAAAGCCAGTGAGGCGATTTAATGAGAATATGTTTCAGAAATATAAAGGTTGGGAGATCTGGGGCTTAGAGCTCACTTGGCAAGTGCTCATCTAGTGAGCACTGGTAAAGCTTTGGTTCACGCTCCACGGCCATGCACATACAACGAAGAAGAGCCAAGAACTTCCTCATTCAGTACTGGCGACCAGACCCAGAGACTTGTGCATGCTAGGTAAGCACCCTAGCAACTGAGCTACATCCTAACCCTAATCCTAACCTCATAGCACGTGCGGGGGTGGAGGTGGTGGTTGTGGTTTGAAAATAAGGATAATGTGGTATATTTGCCCTAACAAATACTGAAATGTAGTTTATAGTCATAGTCAAGTTGCTAAACCTTAAAATAGTAAGATCATGTTTGCTTCTCCTGTGGTTCCAGTGTCGCCACAGTGGTCTTTGGGAGTGGGAGGTAGACAATACTCAGAGAAAGAGAGCAGAAAGAGAGCCAAAGAAATGTTATGTTGTTGGCTTTGAAGATGCAAGATGAACACCAAGAGCCATGGAAGGGAGGCGGTAAAGGCTGGGTTTGGAACACAGCCCTATAGCCACCTTGCTTTCAATCCAGTGAGGCTCGTGCTGGATTTCTGAACTACACAAGTGGGAGAGAATGAATTTGTGATTCTTTAGGCCACCAAACAGGTAACAATTCATTATAGCTGCAATAAAAGCTGACTACATAGAGGAGCAGGCCGGTCAGCAAAACAAAGTTGAAAGTGAAAAAACAGAATCACTTACTTATGAAACTTCAGCTTGGATTTCAAACAGTGGGCCGAAGATGAAGTTCCCAATAAATGATTGTTTGACAAGTGCCTGTCAATCTACCAAAATTAAGTCTTTACCTGAGAGCACAACAATAAAAAAATTAAGAAAAATTAGAAGTTTAACTGGGAAAGGTACACTAAAAAGTAGATGGAGGCTGTGTGTGGTCATACATGTTTGAAATCTTAATCTTGGGGAGGCAAAAGCAGGACAATTGTTAGTCTATGTGGTTAACCCAGGCTACTTCATGAGACCAAGTCTCATAAAACAAAATAAAACAAAACATAGCCAGAAAGGTAGCAAAAGAAAATAATTTAGTATAAGTAATTCTTGACATAACATAAAGTTTACAAACAATTAATCAGCTATATTTTAAGATCTGAAAATAAAAGTATCATTTATCATGCCAACACACATGATAAACTACGGCTTAAAAGGTAGATTTGTTGGGAAGGGAAGAAACCTGTAATGATTAATAGTGACTGTTCTGAGGATATAGTTCAGTTGAGAAGAGTGCTTGCTGGGCATGCACAGACCTGGGGTTGATCCTCAACTTTCCATATAGTGAGAATTGGAGGTGGAAGGTTAAGATATTTCCCAGCTCTAAAGTGAGTTTGAGGCCAGCCTGTGCTACATGAAACCATTCAAAAAGAAAGGAAGTGTTCTTAGTGCAAAACAAAGTTATTGCATAGCAGGTAAAGGTATCATATTGGCATAACGTACCTAGCCAGCTGAGTATTAAAAATATGTTCAGGGCCTGGAGAGATAGATGGCTCAGTGGTTTAAGATAACTGGCTACTCTTGCTGAGGACCTGGGTTCAAGTCCTAGGACCCATAGGGTAACCCAAAATGGTCTGTAACTCCATTTCCAGGGGATCTGATGCCTTCTTCTGACCTCTCTGTGCATAGACCATAAGTGCAGGCAAAATACCCATACACATGAAGAAATGTTCAGTATTATCTCAGCATATCACAGAGGACTAAGAAACAAAGAACAAAAGGGAAAGTAACCCAAAGGGAATGGACAACAGATCCCTGAAGTCTCAATATTCATTTAATGGGCTTCCTCCCCAAAGTCTCGATATTTATCCAATGGGCTTTTTAGATAGAAGGTATAAAAGGGAGAAAGGAAAAAAAGGCATGACTTGAAAAAATAATCTAGAACTTTTTGTACTTAAGACATTAATTGTTGGAGGCTGGAGAGTTGAGTTGACTCTATGGTTATGAGACCTCATTGTTTTCCCAGAAGACCTGTGTCCTATCCCAAGCACCCATGCGGTGGCTCACAATCATCTGTAACAGCAGTTCCAGGACATCCAACACCCTCAATCTGACCTAAGGAGGAACCAAGTACACATGTGATACACATACATTTGTGCAAGCCAAACAGTCATACACATAAAATAATAAAATGATTAAAAAAGACATGAATCTTCAAATTCAAAACTAGCCACGAAATCTGAGCACGATTCTCTGTGTGTCTGTCTCTGTCCCTGTCTGTCTAGCTGTCTGTCATCTGTCTGTCTCTTACACATATACAGAGAAAGAGAGAGAGGGGGAAGAGGAGAGGAAAACAGAGGAGAGGGGAGGGGAGGGGAAGGGAAAAGGAGAGGAGAGGAAGGGGGAAGGGAGGGAAGGGAAGGGAAGATGAACTCATATCATAAAAAAAAGTTAAGGCAGTTCTGTTTCCATGTGGAGATGCAGACCAGCTCTAGCTGTTGGCTTCCTTCCTATACCTATTGGATGTCGTTGAATTTCCAAAGTTCTGTTGGCAACAAATATTCTGTTTAGGGCAGTCCCCTGATTTGAACCTAGGGCCTTGTGAGTGCTGGGTAAGCACTGTGGCTTGCATTGCCAGTCCTGCAGCAACAAAATTCTTGATGGTTTGGTCCCTATTGGGGGATTGGATGATCTAGATGGATGTTCAACTTTTTTACATGACAACATGATGTTGTCATCTGGGTTGGGCTGCATTTACATGCATCCTGCAATTCCCCAAAGGCTGGCTACCTCTGGGAGAGAGATATTCAGGGGCCATGGGTAGAGAATCAGCTGAGATATTTTCTTATGACATCATCTTCTTTCTTTGTGTTTTCTCGAAGGCACATTATGTATCTTGTAAATATTAGTGGAAAGTAACTTGGCAGGCCTGTCCCAGTGCCAGGCCAAAGTGACTTGGAGAAGTGTAGGTGTAAGTGGAGTGGGACAGTCTCAAGGAAATCAAGGCTGGCCCACAATCCAGCAAGACTGCACACTCTTCTCCCCACCCTCTAGTGTGCAGAAGCAACAAATCTCACTTATGCCTGGATCTTTATACATTGCAGATTAATGGCTAACATAGAAGTCCTGAGAAGCTTCGTGGGGGAGTCACAGGCAAAAGGAAAGCAGATGATGGGTTGAACTCAGCCTCACAAACTCACTACCTTAAAAAGTACCAATTTCCAGCTTTTACCTTCTCATGAACAGTTGCAGATACTGAGTATGAAAACAATGTTGAAATAAAGAAACCAACAGAGTGGTTTGGATGTTAAAATGATTCCAGTTGAAAAGCAGCTACTGAGTTGGGCATGGTAGCACGTACTTGTAAATCCCTATGATGTAGGAGGCTGAGGGAGAAGGATTGTGAGTTTGAAGCTAGCCTGGGTTACATAGTGAGAGCTCTCTCTCACTCCCACCACCACAATATCGGTATAAAACAATTATTGAGCTGAAGATTAGTCTAAAGAACTATTATCTACCTTGATTATCCATCTAATCTAATCTATCTATCTATCTATCTATCTATCTATCTATCTATCTATCTATCTATCTATCTATCGATCGATCGATCGATCTATGTATCTATGTATCTATAAATCTATCCATCCATCATCCATCTACGCATCATCTATCATCTATGTATCTATCTAACATGAAAATAGAGACAGTTTAATTTGGGGAGTGGAAGACCAAGCAGGAGTGTTAAAAAGGATAAGGCATAAAGAGATTATCTCAAAACTGGGCAGGTATGACGGTGTTCTCTTGAAATCCCAGCACATGGGGAGGCAGAGGCAGGTGGATTTCTGTGAGTGTGAGGCCAACCTCGTCTACAGAGGGAGTCCAGGACAGCCAAGGCTACACAGAGAAACCTTATCTTGAGGCCACAGAGGAAGACAATGCAGCCAGTCCTGATGAGGCCTGACAGGCTAGGGTCAGATAGAAGGGGAGGAGGACCTCCCCTATCAGTGGACTAGTGGAGGGGCATAGGGGAAGAAGAGGGACGGAGGGTGGATTAGGAGGAGACCAGGGAGGGGGCCACAGCCAGGATACAAATTGAATAAATTGTAATAAATGATAATAATAATAATAATAACAGAAACCCACAAAAAAACAAAGAAAACAAAAGAAATTATTAAAAAGGTTTGAAATAGAGAACTCACAGAGATCTGCCTGTCTCTGCCTCCTGAGTGCTGGGATTACAGGCATGCAGCACTGCACCTGGCTGCAAATGTACTTTCTTTGGGTGCTGCCTTTGACTGATGACCCTTCTCCTTTCCCTTCCCATCATCCCCTCTGACAGCTTCAACAGACCTAGCCCCAGCCCTTTGGGTTAGGAACTATCTTTCCCTAATCCAATTAAACAACCCATCCACAAGCTTTACATGGTCTAACTTAGGTCCCTCATCTCCTGCACTGGAGAAATCTAAGGAAGGTCAGATTGTCATATTTGACACAATCCAAGAAATAAGTCCATATGCTTGGGATAAATATAAAAAAGAATAAACCAACATGGATGCTCACAACAGAATGTTGCTCATCAAACCCTCTGGTCCAATAGAAATATTCTTTAATGAGAACTAGCTAGATGAACCTCAGGACACAGAATTTAATAGAACAATCACACATTTTATAAATAAATCCAAGGAATTTAAGACATGAAAAAAACACACTTCATTGAACAGGAAATGCTCGAACAATGTCCAAGAATATATAAAAACATACAAAAAAAACCATACTCCATTCCTTGAGGACTCCACCATATATGTATGTAATAACAATTAATGGAAAAGACAATGTTATTGGTACTCAGACTGAATATGAACATCCTTGAGTCCTGTGAAATCTCATAAACATGATGAGACTGTGGAAGTAGATGGCTTGATGCAACCACAAGGACTTGACTTTGAATTCCCAGAAGAACTGGAAACATAGCCAGAGTGTCTGTAATCCCAGCATTTCTTTCTTTCTTTTTTCAAAAAATAACTTATTTAATTTTATTTTAGGTGCATTAGTGTGAAGGTGTCAGATCCCTTGGGATTGGCATTACAGACAGTTGTGAGCTGCCATGTGGGTGCTGGGTACTCAATAACCATTGAGTCATCTCTCCAGCTCCTTTCTTTCTTTCTTTCTTTCTTTCTTTCTTCCTTCCTTTCTTTCTTTCTTTCTTTCTTTCTTTCTTTCTTTCTTTCTTTCTTTCTTTCTTTCTTTCTTTCTTTTTCTTTTGTTTTGTTTTTTGAGACAGGGTTTCATGGCATATCATTGGCTGTCCTTGGAAACTCACTCGGTAAACCAGGCTGGCCAAGAACTAAGAGATCTGCCTGCCTCTGTCTCCCGAATGCTGGGATTAAAGGTAGGTATCACCACTGCTCTGCTGTAATCGCAGTATTTTTATAGGTAGAGACAACAGCATCCTCATTAACTCAAGGCCAAAAGAGTCCGATGTATAGCAGAATAAACAATAGAGGCTGTTTCAAATAGGGCGGATGGACAGCCACATATAGAGAATGGCATGCATAAGTGCTCTTGCTCTCCCCCCACCCTTTTCTTTCATGCACAAACGTGATCAGGTGAAGTCCCTCAGCTCCTTCAGCACACAAGGGAATCCCAAACGCTGGGATTCTCTAGTCAAGATTTTGGAGAGAATTAAGGCAGAAGGGAACAGGAGTAGAGGAACCACAGAATTCCTTCTGAAGTCCAGCACTTCTGCTGTCTCTTTCTTTTCCACAGGTCCCAGTTCAGTTCATCAGAGACATATCCTTTTGAAACCACATTACCTCTACCACCCCAGGAGAATCACATGGGACATATGACTCCTAGCTATGAATGGTGTGTGACAAAATTCACTCCACATCGTCCTCTATATAACATGCTAATGAAGTCTAGACTTGCCTTTGGTTTTTTAAAAGATCAACACAGAAGGTTACATGTTCCTGGTTGTCTTTTTTGTTTTTCTGAGAATAGGTTTCTTTGTGTAGTTCTTGGCTGTCTTGAAACTCAGTCTTTAGACCAGGCTGGCCTGGAACTCACAGAGATCCACTGACCTTTGCCTCCTGAGTACTGGGATTAAAGGCATATGTCACTGTCACCCAGTTCTTGATTGTCTTAAGTGGGTTTCTATTGTGTGAAGAGACACCTCGATGATGTCAACTCTTACAAAAGAAAACATTTAATTGGGGCTGACTCGCAGTTCTGATGATCATGGTTGAAAGCACAGTGGCAAGCAGGCAGACAGGGTGCTGGAGAGAAAGCTGAGGGAAACTCACCCCAGTGACATACTTTCTTCAATGCCTACTCCAATAAGGCCACACCTCCAATGGTGTCACTCCTATGGGACTGTGGGGGCTATTTTCATTCAATTCACCACAGTTGTCTACACTGGACCTGGGACCTACATCTCCTTTATACAATGTATCTCCTTCAAATGCGAGCCTTAATTCTGCTATTCCATAAACTCTTCTGCCTTGGCTGCCATTCAGGTCTGATCTTGTACCTTGCCATCTGTTAATGCTTCAGACTCTAGTCCCATACTTGTTGGACCATCTTCCTTAGATTTCTGTTACATAACTACACTTCATAATCTATTCATGTTCATATTAAATACTTAATCTTTGTCAGTAGGTCTTATTCTAGAGTGGCACCTGACCGATGGCCTTATGGGTGTTAGGTACAACCTTTACTCTGGAGTTATATTCCAGGCCAAGGAAAAATATTCCTATTGTCAGATTTAGGGACGTTAGTTAATTCTCACAACACTTTACCTATGGTGGCTTTATTTTCTTCCATAACTTGTCCTCAATATGGATTAAACATAGGTGGGTGCTGTTTAGTAGTAGAGTACTTACCTAATCTGTGTGGGGAACCAGCTTCATTCTGCAGTAGTGTTAAAACAGTAGTGGAAAAGACAAACCAAAAGGCTTTGTCAAACATTGGATATGATAAACATTTAAAGGCAGAGAAATATGAACTACCCATATTGATGAGTGCATACATGCACTTATCATGAATCATTGCTCTGTATTTCAGGTGAATTTGCCTTATTATTATTTATGTATTAAGATAAATTATGAACCATTTCAGAAGAAATCTGTCTTAGGGAGCCAAGTTTGGTGGTACAAACCTGTAATCATAGCACGTAGGATTAGCAGATAGGGGAGAAGGTTTTAAAGACATCCTGTACTAAAAATAAAAGGTTTAGTCTGAGAAAAAAAAAGTTAAACAGACAGAAAACAAACATGTCTGCATTAGAAATTTAGCAAAGATTTGTATCTTTGAATATTAAATCGTTGTGCATCAAAACTATTCATTTCTCTGAAAGCAAATAAACATATCAATGAAGTTTTACAAAACAAAAATGTCACTCAGTTTATCAAAGAACCTGATAAAATTTTAAAAAATGTTCCTTTTTTTAATGGTTTGAGATTGGGTCTTTCAATGTAGCCCTGGCTCGCAAGGAACTTGCTCTGCAGGCCAAGCTGGCCCTGCAATCATAGGCATCTCCTGCTTCTATTTCCTTTAAACAAATGGATTCTTTAAATTAATTTGCTGTGGCTATCTTTGTCGTCTTTCTTGAATCTTTTGTTGTCTTTGTTCAGAATCTTTTCGTAAGTGTATATAATTATAGTGTCCTCACATTTCATCTGCCGTCATCCTTCTAACTCCTTCTCCTTCTGAATATGCCCTGTCACTTCCACAAGGAACCTCCTATCTACTGTCAGCTTTTTAACTGTTTGAAAGAGATCCTCAGTTATTCATGCTACTTTTTGACTCTTTAGAGTTATTTATTCTAGCTTCAAATCACTAGGTTTGTTCTTTTGTCAGTAAGCATTTTCTTACTCAGTAACCCTTTCTTAATACTTGTATTAAAGTTTTTTTTTTTTTGAGACAGGGTCTCCCTTCATAGCTCTGGCTCCCCAAATTGAATTCCCTGGGAAATTTTGAGTGAATGTACATTAAACGGTCTCAAGGCTGGCCCCTTGAACTCAGAGGTCTGCCTGCCTCTGTTGGGATTACAGGCGTGTGCCAGCATCCTTACTTTTTCTTGTAAATGTATGCATGTGACCTCACGTGCACATGTGTGCCGATACCTGAGGAAACCAGAAGATGAGTTGGATCTTCTGAAACTGGAGTCACAAGAGGGTGGGAGCCATCCCAAAGTGCCTCAGAATTCAAGTTTCACTTTGAGGCAAGATATGGCTATGACGTCAAGTTGACAGAGAAAGCTTGATCTCAAAGCATGTCTTGCCCCAGAACTAGGCCACACTATGCTAGTGTCCTACAACATAACTTTTTCTTGTGACATGTTTTGAAGTGGGTGAGGTGATTACCAAAGGTGGAATGGTCTTCCTGAATGCTTCCAATGATTAAGGAAGAGATATATGCTTTGGGTGAGCTGAAGAAGGGTGGGTTTTCGAACTTAGTGAATTGTGGGGCTGTTGCTGGGCTAATTTAGAAAGTACCAGAAAGAAGAGAGATGGAATCTGGGAGTCTATACGATCAGCTGTCATGCAGCAGAAGGAATGTGGAGGTGTTTTAATATGTTTGAATCCATGGATCTCCAAACTAAATTCATTGGAAAAATTTGAGGGAATGGACATCAAATGGTCTCTGGGTTCATGCTTTATCCCAGAGGAGGAAGTAGGGTAGTCCCTTACAGCATCTATTTAGCATTATATCTGATCAATTGGATTGTGGTTTTGTATAAGAATGGTCCTATAGGCCCATATAGTGGAATGCTTAGTCATCAGGGAGGCCACTATTTAAAATGATTAGAAAGATTAGGAGGTATGGCCTCATTGGAGGAAGTATGTCATGAGGGGGGGGATTGGGGATTTCAAAAGCCCACGCCAGGCCAATGTCTCTCTCTTCCTGCTGCCTTCACTTCCAGATGAAAACCTCTCAGCTACCATAACTGCCGTTGTGCCACCATGCTCCCCATCATGAGGATAATGGACTCAACCTCCGAAATTTTAAGCCTGCCCCAATGAAATGCTTTCTTTTATAAGATTTGCTTTGTTTATGGTATCTCTTCATGTCAATGAAACACTAACTAAAACAACATTTTCCCTCTATTGATGTACATGTGTGAATGAAGCCAGAAGATGGCATCAGATTATTTATTTATTTATTTATTTATTTATTTTAAACTTCATATTAGTTTATTTACTTTATATCCTGAGGATGCCCTCTCCCTCCCCTCTTTCCAGTCCCTTCTCTTCCTCTCCTTCCCCCTTCCCCTCTCTATTTTCCTCCAGAAAAGGGGAGCCCCCTCTCCCTGTATTAATCTTCCCCAGAACATCAAGTCACATCAAGACTGAGCATATCCTCATCCTCTGAGGCTAGGCAAGGCAGCCCTGCCAGAGGGAAGTGATCCCAAAGCAGACAATAGAGACCATGATAGAAACAGCACCCCCTCCACTTGCCAGGTGCCCCATATGAAAATCAAGTCTCCCATTGGCTACATGTGTGCAGGGGTCCTACGTCCAGATCATGCATGCTTCTTAGTTGATGTCTCAGTCTCTGAAAGGCCCCATGTGACTGGGTTATTTGTCTCTGTTTGTCTTCTTCTGAGGTTCCTGTCCCCTCGAGGTCCTTCCATCTTTTCCCCAGCACTTCCACAGGATCCCCAGAGTTTTGTTTGACTGCAATTCCCACCATCTGTGTTGGTGTGCTGCTGGCTGGAGCCTCCCAGATGACAGTCAAGTTAGGCTCTTGTCTGAAAGCATAGCAGAGTATCATTGTCAGGGGCTGGCTCTCTACTGTGGGGTGGATCTCAGGTTGGACCAATTAATGTATGGACTTTCCCTCAATTTTTGCTCCCCCGTTATCGCTACATTTCTTGTAGGCAGGGTGATTTTTGGTTCACAGGTTTTGTAGGTGGTTGTTAATCCCCTCCTTCCATTAGTCCTGCCTGGCTAAGAGGTGGTCACTTCAGTCTTCATGTCCCCACCCCACTCCCTGTTAGGAGTCTCAGCTAGAGTCACACTCATGTCCTCCCAGGCACCTATCCTGTAGCAGGCATCCAGCTAGACAAAGAGATGTCCTTCCTCACTTTCCCTTCTTTTTCCCAGCTCTCTCACTTCCCACCCCCATCCTCCCCACATCTCCTGCCCTTTCTTCATCCACTTCTGCTGTCTATTCTGTTTTCCCTTCCCAGTGACATTCAGGCACCGTCCCTTAGGCCCTCCGTGTTACTTAGCTTCTTTGGGTCTATGGATTGTGGTGCGTTTATTGTGTACTATAGATCTAATATCCATTTATAAATGAGTACAAACCACGTGCCTCTTCAGCTATACTACTCCTTGGCCATTTACCAGATGCCCACCATACAACAAGGACATTTGCTCAGTTATGTTTATAGTGGCATTATTCATAATAGTCAGAAACTGGAAACAACCTAGATGTCCCTCAACCTAAGAACAGATACAGAAATTGTGGTACATTTACACAATAGAATACTACTCAGTTTTTAAAAAGAAAGAAAGCATGAAATTTTGCTGTAGCTATAGGGTGTACTGAGGCATTACTTGGATGCCAGGAATAAAATCTGGGTTCTTTGTAAAAGCAACCAGTGTTCTTAATCACAGAGCCATTTTTTTCTATCTCTATAAAGCATCTTTTAAAAAATATAAAGGAAATGAAATAATTTTGTTGACAACTAACAGAGAATTAAAGTCTAAAATATATAACAAACTTCAAAATTTTGAGGCTGGAGAGAGTGCTCAGTGAGTAAGAGAACTGGCTGATTTTGTAGAGGGCCTGGGTTCAGTTTCCAGCACACACATGGTGGTCACAACTGTCTCTGTCCCAAGATCCAAGACATCTGAATCCTTTTCTGGTCTCAATAGGCGCCAAGCATGCACATGGTGCACATACATGCATGGCAGGTAAATATACATACACTTTAAATAAAAAATAAATTTAAAAATGTTTTAAAAGATTAAAAAATACTATCTTTTTTTCTCAAGACAAGATTTCTCTGTGTAGCTCTGCCTGTCCTAGAACGTATGCTGTAGACCAGGCTGGCCTCAAACTCAGAGATTTGCCTGCTTCTGCCTCCCAAGTGCTGGCATTAAAAATGGGAGACACCATGCCTAGGGAAAATAAAGTCTTTTAAATCAAGAAATGGGCTAATGAATTTAAGAGAATTGTCTCAGAGAAGAATCATGCAAATTAATACTATTTTGGAATTCCATCTTACCCTAGTGAGAATGTTCTCTACCAAGAAAATAAGTGACAGCAAAGTGCTGGTGAGGATGTGGGGAATGAGGACCCTTTAGTCACCATCAGCAGGAGTGTAATTTGTATATACACTCTGGATAACAGTAAGGAACTTCTTCAGACCATAAGAAGTCAGCCAAGGACTCACAGTCAGTACTCTGCAGATACTTGCACATTTATCTTAAGTGTAGCCCTGCTCACAATATCCAGGATATGCAATCAGTCTAGACTATGATTAATAGATGGACAGATAAAAAATGTGGTACATGAACATGACAGAATTTTAAAATTCCCATGTCATGCGTAGAAACAATGGCAGTTTTTCTCATAAAACGAAGTTCTGAAATTTGCAGGAAAATGGATAGAACTCAAAATATAATATTTAGTAGATAACCAAGGCTCACATATATGTATATATTAAAAACTCCTAATTAGTGTGCTTTCTATTGCTCTTAGAAAACACTTAGATATAAAGCAAATTGAGGAGGAAGGTTTATTTCATCTTATGACTCACATCATGATGTGAAGAAGGGAAGAAGGTACTCAATGCAAGATCTTGGAGGCAGAAACTGAAAACTAGGCTATGAAGGAACACTGTTTACTGGCTTATTTTCTATGGCTTGCAAAGCCTCCTTTCTTATACTACCCAGGAAAATCTGTGCAGAGGTGACACTGTCTCAGTAGTTTGAGCCTTCTTACACTAATCATTAATCAAATCAGTAGTAGCAGCAGCAGCAGCAGCAACAACAACAACAAACAGCAACAAACCACTGCAGACTAGCCCTCAATCAGATGAAAACATTTTATCAATCCAGTTTCCTCTCCCTAGATAACTCTAGCTTATGTAAAGTTGATAAAAAAAAAACCTAACCAGAACAATTGGCCCCTTGTGACCTTGACACACCAATACATTACCATTAAACCATAACCCTTTCTTTATCATTTAATCTTAAGATCTCATGTTAATATCAATATAAAATAAGACATATCTCAAATTTTAAAAGCCCACGCTCCTTTAAAAATTCAAACACTTCAAAAAAGCAGGCTCCTTAAAATATCTAAAGGCAGGAGGATAGGTACCGTGGAAGGGGGAGGTCAGAGAGGGAAGACATTTAGTGGGCAGAAATAAGTATAGTACAATGACATGTATAAGAAGGCCACAGTGAGGGCTGGTGGAAGGAAAGAGCGAACTCCTACAAGTTGTCCTTGGATCTTCACCCAGGTGACATGGCTTGTGTGAATTGGCATACACTAGATCTAAAGAACATGCCATTAAAACTATTTTACAGTGCAACTCATTATTCTGTACACTAACCAAAAATATTGATGTAAACATTTTTACAGAAAAGAAGACAAGCTCTATTTCCCTGGCTTTGATCCAGTTGAGGCCTGCTAGGGTTAGTATTTCTAAAAGGCAACAGGAGCCTGAAATTACAACTCAGTGGTACGGCACTTGCTTAGTACATGTGAGTACGTAGGTCCAATCCCTAGCAACATGCACACACATGTGTACACACACACACACACACACACACACACACACAGACTGCTGCCTGACACTGGGCGTGGCTTGAATTTTTGAAACCTCAAAGCACACCCCCAGTGACACACCTACTCCAACAAGGCCAGAGCTCTTAATCTCTCTTAAGTAGTGATCAAGCATCCAAGTATATGAACCTTTGGGGGTGGGGTGCTGGTCCTATTCAAACCACCATGGTGGCCAAGGAAACAATCCAGAATAAGCCAAGGAAAGGGAATCTGGTCACATGGGAACTGTAAAATGATTCTTGCCAAATTCCAAGGCAACTTCCCCCCCCACTGGATAAAGAACCCAAGTGGGGCTCTGACCCTCAAAGATTTAAAGTAATTAAAACTAGATTGAACCTTTTGCAGAAGAATAACCAGTTATTCATGTTACTTTTTAATTGTATGCATGTTCATAATGTGAGCTTGCAAACGTATGATCAAGACATCTGTGGGTGTGATTGCATTTATATGCAGGTCTTTGTAGAGGACAGATGTTGATGTCTGGTGTATTCCTTGGTTGTTTGCTATCTCTTATACTGAGGCAGGGTCTTTTCAGCTGAAGCCAGAACTCACTGATTTGGCTAGTTAGCTAGCTGTCTTAATATGGTAGTTCTTTGTGTCTGTTCAGAGGACCAGGATTATAGTCAGGCTACCACACATACCCAACATACATGTGGGTTCAAAACTGGAGAGGCACTGGACTAATGAGAGAGCCCAGGTTTGAGGCATCATGGGAAATAAGACCAGAGAAAGCTCCTGATTCAAGTTTGGTAAAAGGGACAGTCTTTTGTCAAAAAGTGAAAGTAATAAAGATGCCAGGGCAGTAAATTGAATGTATGACAAAGGAGTATTCTTTCACATTGTGACTGCTTGTCTTAGCTGTCAACCTGACTACTTAAGAATCAACTATAACCCAAGCTACTTCAGGGAGGTGAACATCAGGATATCCTCCACTCCTCTCTCTACCTCCCCTCTCTCCTCCTCCCATTTCCCCCTTAAGTCTCCCCTCCCTGATTCTCCAGCCTGATCACCTTTCTAAACAGTTGTCTTGGGAGCTGAGACAGCTGTGGGAGCCATGGCAGGCAGAGAACACAGGAGACTCAGGGCAGCGGGGGCTCTCAGCAAGGCTGTTGTGGATCATCACTGGAGTCTTCCTCCTCACTGGCGTCTTTGTCCTCCAGGGACAGTTCACTGTTTTAAGAGATGATGGTGTTTCTGGACGCTGAAGCGCAGGTGTGATGGCATTTCGGGAGGAGGCTGGAGTGCAGGTGCCAAGTGGCTCCACGTAGCTGGGTCCGGTTTGTCTCAGGGGCGTCTCTGGAGGTTCTGCCGGGCTCCACTCAGCCACTAGAGGGCAGAGTCGAGCCCCTGACCGTTTTCTCTGCCCTGGCCTGAGCCTCTTTCTGTGCTGGTTGTAAGGTGAGGGCAGAGAAAACTTGTCCAGCAGGGGGCGCAGTGTACATGCGTGTTCTCTGGGAACACAGACTTGTCTGGGAAGGAAAGCGAGACTCCAGGTTCTCAAAATACTGTTTTTTTGTTTGTTTTGTTTTGTTTTTGTTGATTTGTGAATTCCTAAATAATCTTTGCTTTAGAAAACAAAGATTAATGATTTGTCTTTAATTTTTTTTATAATTAAGTCTATTTTACTCAGAACAATTTTGAGGTCTGTGTCTTTGTCTTAGTTACTGTTCTAGTACTATGAAGAGACATCGTGACCAAGACAACATTTATGCAAGACAGCATTTCAGAGTCCGTTATCATCATGGTGAGAAGCAGACAGGAATGGTGCTGGAGCAGAAGTAGAGAGTGTTACATCCTGATCCACAGAGATCCAAGGAGAGGGAGGGGGGCTAAAGGGAGAGGGGGAAAAAGAGAGAGAGGGAAAAGGAAGACACACACACATACATACAAACACACACACAGGGAGAGAGAGAGAGAGAGAGAGAGAGAGAGAGAGAGAGAGAGAGAGAGAGAGAGAGAGAGAGAGAGAGAGAGAGAGAGAGAGACTGGGCATTTGAACCTTCAAAGCCTACTCCCAGTGACATACCTCTTTCAACAAGGCCACATCTCCTAATCATTTTCATATAGTGCCATTCCCTGATGATCAAATATTCAGATCTTTGAGCCTATGGGGGTCCATTGTCTATCAAACCACACATGGGTCAAAAGAGAAATTAAGAAATTAAAGACTTTCCATAATTGAATGAAAATGAATGAATATACAATTTACCCAAATGTATGGGTCACAATGAAGGCTATTGTAAAAAAGGAAAATCATATCACTAAGTAAAACCAAACAAACAAACAAACAAAAAAACCATGGAGAGATCTCATACTAGGAACTTAAAAGCATACCTGAAAACCCTAGAACAAAAAGAGAAAAATCACACACCAAAGGAGTAGGTGGCAAGAAATAATCAAACTTGGGGATGAAATCAATAAAATAGAAACAAAAACAAAATAACAACAACAAAATTAAACAACACAAAGAATCCATGAAATCATAGGACAGACCCTTATACAAACTAATTAAAAGGTGGAGAGAGAATATCCAAATTACCAAAATTAGAAATGAAAGGGGGACATATCAACAGGCACCAAAGAAATCCAAAGAATCATAAGGACATACCTATACCCCTCCAGACTGGAAAATCTAAAAGAAATGGATAATTTTCTGTGTACATACCACTTATCAAAGTTAAATTATGATAAGTAAATTAGATGGACCTATAACCCCAATTGAAATAGAAGCAGTTATTAAAATCTCCCATTCAAAAAAGGCCCAGAGCCAGCTAGTTTTAATGCAGAATATTATCAGACTATCTTCAAAAATAATTAATTTTATTATCTTATCTATGTGAGTTGTTTTGCCTGTATGTGTATCTGTGCACTACCAGTGTGCCTAGTGCGTTCAGAAGCAAGCACTGGGTCCCCTAGAAAAAGCAGCAAGTGATCTTAACCACTGATCCATCTCTCCAGCTCCAGTACCATAAAATAGAAACAGAAGGTCTGTCTGATACCCAATCCACATAAATAACTAACAATGAAAGAGAATTTCAGAACAATTTCCCTTATAAACATAGACGCAAAAATACTCAATAAAATACTTGTAAACCAAATCCAAGAACACATCAAAAAGATCTTGCACTATGGTCAGGTAGGCTTCAACCCAGAGATACAAGCATGGTTAAACATATGTAAACTGATAAATGTAATCCACCGTATAAACAACCTGAAAACAAAACAAAAACACAGTAGATGCAGAAAAGGCCTCTGAAAAAATCCAACACCCTTTCATAATAAAAATTCTGGAGGGATTAGGGTTACAAGGGGCATACCTCAATATAACAAAGGCGGTTTAAACTAAAAGAGATTCCACTCAAATCAGGAATGAGACAAGGCTGTCCACTCTCTCCATTACTTGTTCAGTATAGTACTTGAACCCTTATCTACAGCAATAAAACAACTGAAAGAGATCAAGGGGAAACAAATTGAAAAGGAAGAAGTCAAAGTATCTTTAGTTGCAGATGATATGATAGTACGTATAAGTGAGCCTAAATATTCTATCAGGAAAGTGCTACAGCTGACAAACACTTTCAGCAAAGTAGCTGAATACAAAATTAACTTACAAAAGGGAGTAGCCTTCCTATACACAAATGACAAATGGACTGAGAAAGAAATCAGGGAAACAACACCTTTCACCGTAGGCTCAAGTAATATATCTGTCAGTAGTGGTGGCATATTCCTTTAATCCCAGCACTCAGGGAGGCAGAGGCAGGTGGATTTCTGTGAGTTTGAGGCCAGCCTGGTCTACAAAGCAAGTCCAGGGCAGTCAAGGCTACACAGAGAAACCCTGTCTCGAAAACTAAAACAAATAATGTATAAGATATCTTGGGGATATTTCTAACCAAGTAAATATATGATAAAATTCTTAAGACATTAAGGAAAGAAATTGAAGAGGATATCAGAATATGGAAAGGTCTCCCATGCTCATTGATCTATAAGGAATAACAGTAAAAATGACCACCCTTTCAAAAGTAATCTGCAGATTCAGTGCAACCCCCATCGAAATTACTTTACAATTTTGTATAGATCTTGAAAGCAATATTAATATGGAAACACACACACACACACACACACACACACACCCAGGATAGACAAAACAATCTTGAACAATGAAAGAAAGGCTGGAGGTCTCACCATTCCCAATTTCAAGGTATACTACAAAGGTATACTATTAAAAAACAGTACGCTATTGTCATTAGACAGGTTGATTAATGGAATGGAATTGAAGACCTAGACATAAAGTCACACACCTATGGTCACCTGATTTTTGATAAAGAGGCCAGAATTAAGACACTACCTTCAGCAATTGGTTCTAGCCAAACTTCAAACTGTATGTCTGCATGTGGAAGAGTACAAATAGATTCATACTTATCGCCCTGTACAAAACTCAACTCCAAATGGATCTAAGACCCCAACATAAAACCAGATACACTGTAGAAGAGAAAGTGGCGAATAGCCTTGAGTGCATTGGCAGAGGAGAAGAACAGAACAAAGATAGTACAGGCACTAAGATCAACAATTAATAAATAGACCTCATGATACTGAGAGGCTCCTGCATGGCAAGGGACACGGTCTTTCAGACATAGTGGCAGCCAACAGAATGGGAACTCTACATCTCATAAAGGACTAATATCCAAAATATATAGAGAACTCAAGAAACTTGATATCAAATAACCAAATAATCCAATTAAAAATGAGGTACAGCTCTAAACTGAGAATTCCCAATAGAGAAATCTCAAATGGCTGAGAAACGTGTAAAGAAATAGTCAGCATCCTTAGGCATCAGGGAAATGCAAAACAAAACTACTTTGATACTTGTCAGAATTGCTAAGTTAAACAAAACAAGTGACAGCTCATGCTGGTGAGGATGTGGAGTGAGGAAAGTACTCCTCCATCGCTGGTGGGAGTGCAAACTTGTTACCCACTATGCAAATCAATGTAGTGGCTCCTCAGAAAGATGTAAATTGATCTGCCTCAAGATCCAGCTATGCTACTCTTGGGTAAATCCCAAAGTATTTCCATCCTACCACAAGGACACTTGCTCAACCCTGTTAATTGCTGCTGTATTCATAATAGCAGAACTTGGAAACAAACTAGATGACTAACAGAGGAATGGATAAAGGAAGTATGGTACATTACACAATGGAGCATTATTCAGCTTCATTAAAAATGACATCCTGAGCTGTACCGGTAGCACATGTCTGTAATTCCAGCACTTGGGAGGCAGAGGCAGGTGGATCTCTGTGAGTTCAAGGCCAGCCTTATCTACAAAGGGAGTACAGGACAGCCAAGGCTACACAGAACAACCCTGTCTCAAAAAACAAAAACAAAAACAAAAACAAAAACAAAAAACAAAAAACAAGACCTCATGAAAATTATAGGCAGATGGATGGGATTTAGAAATGCCTGAGTGAGATATTCCAGATCTAGAAAGACAAATATGGTACATGTTCATTTATATGTGGCTATTAGCTGTGAAGTTAATGTACTCTATAGAACTACAGACAATAGGTATACTGTGAGGAACTAGAGGGAACAGATAGATCTTGTTAGGAAAGGGAAATAGAATAGATAATTATTGATAGAGGTGTAGAATTAGAATGAAAGGATCAAGTGGGGAGGGAGATGGGAATAGGGGATTGTGCAAGGGAATATGGGGAGACGGAGATGTCGAACCACTGTCTACTTAGAGCTTTCACGTCTATGTTCCAGTGTCTCTGGTACAGGAACACACTCTGAATTCTCTCAAAAGACAAACATAAACACCAGGCCAGCCACAAATTCTTAGGTCTATGATGTTGTCTTGCTTGCAAGATATGTTTGGGCAATAGTGGCACAAAACTTGTGTGAGTAACCAATGTCTGGTTTGTTTTAAGGCCCCTCCATAAGATGGAACCCATACCTGACACTATTTGGGTGATCAAGAACCATAGATTAGGTAAGTCTAGGAACCTAGGGTAAAACCAAAAATACTTATCCGAAAAAGAGAAAAAAAAATGTGATAAAATGATTCCTAATGATATTCTGCTATGCTATAGATCAGTGTTTTGTTCAGCCATCATCAGAGAAGCTATCTTTTTCAGCAGATGGGAACAAATACAGAGATCCAGACAGACATTACACACAGACTGAGAATCTTTGGTACACTTACCCCTAAATGGAATGTCTACATCAAATCCTTCCCTCAAAGACCAGGGAACTCAGGAAAGAGGAGGCAGAAAGAGTGTAAGAGCCAGAGGGGATGGAGGACACCAAGAAAACAAGGCCGTTTAAATCAACATAAGCAAAGCTCATAAGAACACACAGAGATTATGGCAGCAAGCAGAGGCCCTATAAGGGTCTGCACTAGGTCCACTATGTATATGTTGTTGTTCTGGGGATAAGTGGCTTTATGGGATTCCTGATGTGCAAATGAGTGTATCTGGTTCTTGTGCCTTCTTTTGGGTTCTTCTCCCTCTCTTAGTTTGTCTTGTCCAACTTTGATGTGATAGTTTTTGCTTTCCTTGTCTTATATTATTTTGTTATATTTTTTAAAAAATGAATGAACAAATGGATGCAAACCTAGCCACTATGGTAAAGGTTAGCAACTGAACAGTTACTTATACCTCCTGAGAGCAGGAAATCAGTTTTATTCAATTGAGTGACTCTGGGTAAATAGACCACCCAAGCCAGACCTCATGTCCAGGAGTAGGTGACCAACATATAATGGACTCCACAGTTTGTGTGTGTGTGTGTGTGTGTGTCTTCATTTGGTTACAGTTTGGTGGGGTTTTTCCCCCTTTCTGGGTGTTGTATTTTGTTTTCTTCATTTTGGGTATTTTTATTGTTGTATTGGGTTTTTGTTTGGTTTTTTTTGGAGAAAGAACTTAAAATTGAGTAGGTTGGGAGGGGTAATGTGTATGGAAGGACTTGGGGGAGAGGAAGATATGATCATTTATATCAAATATATATATGTTTATTTTTCTTCACAATCTGATCATTAGATATCCTGATTGAAGCCCCCTCCCTCAACTCTCCCCAGGCCCACTCTCCCTAACTCTTCCCCCATCCCCTTGCCTTAGGCCACTGAAAGGGGGATTTCTCCACCATTGCCATCTGTCCATAGCTTGTTAAGTCTCATGAGGACTGCTTGGATCCTCTTTCTCTGTGGCCTGGCAAGGTTACATTACCAGGGAAGAGTGCTCAGAGAGCAGTCAACTCTCTGCTCTCTGCCTCTGTTCATGACAGAGGCAGCCCCTGCTCCCCTCACCTGGAGATCCACATGGAGACTGAGCTTCTAGTTGCCCACAACCGAGCAGGGGGTCTAGGTGCTTTCTCTACATGGTCATCCATTGGTGCATCAGTTTCTGCAGGACACCCTGGGGCCAGACCTTTTAGCTTTGTTGGTCTCCTTGTGGGGTTCCTGTCCCCTCCATGTCCCTCTATCCCCATCCCTCTTTTCTTCCAAAAGACATCCTGAGTTCTGCCCAAAGTTTGGCCTTGAGTCTCAGCATCTGCTTCAATCCCCTGTTTGGGTGGATCCTTTCAGAGGATCCTCTATAGTAGACTCCCATTCTGCTTCCTCTCTTCCAAGATTGTTTCAGCAATTCTGGGTTTCTTGTTCTTCCATATGAAGTTGAGAACTTTTCTTTCAAGGTATGTAAAGAATTCTGTTGGTGTTTTGATGGGAACTGCATTGAATCTGTAGATTGCTTTTGGAAAGATGGCCATTTTTACTACGTTAATCCTTCTGATCCATGAGCATGGGAGATCTTTCCACGTTCTGGTGTCTTCTTCAATTTCTTTCTTCAGAGGCTTGAAGGTTTTTTTCATACAAGTCTTTGACTTGCTTGGTTAGAGCCACACCAAGATACTTTATGGTTTTTGTGGCTATTGTGAAGGGTGTTGTTTCTCTAATTTATTTTTCAGTCCTTTTGTCTTTTGAATATAGAGGGCTATTGATTTTTTTGAGTTAATTTTGTATCCAGCCACTTTGCTGAAGGTGTTTATAAGCTGTAGGAGTTTAGAAACTCATGGTGTCACTCATGTATACTATCATGTCATCTGCAAATAGTGATACTATTTCTTCTTCCCTCAACTTGTACTCTAGTCATTCTTAATGTTCTTGACATCATAACTGCCTAACTCCCTTCTTCCTGTGGGGGGAAAATACTGGAGCTTTAGCAGGAGGCCTTACATCTGCCAAGGTCTCAGGTCACATGACCATTAGGGTAAGAAAAGAGGTGTACACAGATGTACACCTCTTTTAACATGGGAGTCTTTCTTTTGTTCTAGCACAAAATGGTATGAAGTATAGTCCTCTTTCCCTCTCTCTTCCCTTTTCCAGAGCTGACTGCTTCATATTGCAAAAGTATGCTTGGAGAAGACTCTTCTATCTCAAGTCTTCATCCCAAAGCCAGTACTCAAGCCCTTGGTAGTGAAATACCTGATGATTTGTTTAGCATAGTTATGCCCCCACTTCTGGATGAGAACTTTATGTGTTAATGTACTACATTTTTTTTTTTTTTTACCAAATACCTAAAAGAAGCAACTAAAGTGAGAAAGGGTTCATTTTGACTCACCATTGAAGAAAGCATGATCTACCATGGAAGGAGGCCTGGAAGCTAAGACTCTGTCTGTAGTTGTAGGAACTTGTAGCATATCTCATGTCAGTGGATCTGAAAGCAGAATGCTTGGTCAGGAAAAGGATCTGGCCTCTAGCCTGAAGCCTAACCCCTATGGTACAATGTCTAATAGCTGGGACCCAAGTCCAAAATGTTCCACACCCTTCCACAAAACACCAGTAGTTGAGGCCCAAAGCACCAATACATGAGCATCTTGGTGGACATTTCATACATGAACCATAATAGTACCCATATTATTGGATTTCTTTCACTGAACTTCATCATGTGATTCAACTGTGTTCTTTGTTTGGCGCATTTCATTCATTCTTTAGTTAGGTACATTTACAATTCAAGTTAGTTCTGGCAACAACTAATGACAAGGCTTTTGAAGTGCTTGACCTAGAGTCAGACTAGTAGGAACAGAGTGTTTGACATAAAGCATAAAAAATGTTAACAGAGTGCTTGTCACTCAGTGAGAACAGTTCTAATAGGGGGCTCCACGGATGGTGAAAACAGTGCTTACTGAATGGCACAAAAGGAGAACAATGGTCATGTAACAGGGTAAATAAAGTAATAACTAAGTTTGAACTAGACTTTGTTGGCTGCAGATATGTCTCAGTAGTGAAAAATACTTGCTGCTTTTTCAAATGACCTGAATTGGGTTCCCAGAGCAAACTTCTGGAAGCACACAACCACACATGACTCCATTTCCGTGGGATCTGTCAAACTCTCCTGGGCCCCATAGGTACTCTCTCTCTCTCCCTCTCTCTCTCCACAGAAACAACATACACATGCCAATACACATATACATAAATGAAAATTAAAATAAGTCTTAAGAAAACAGAGAACCAGGATTGAGTGTGCTAGAGCTGGTCAGTGCTGGTGCCTGCCTTTAATCCCAGCACTTGGGAGGCAAAGGCAGGTGGATGTCTGTGAGTTCAAGGTCAGCCTGGTCTACAGAGTGACTCCAGGAAAGCCAGGGCTACACAGAGAAACTGTCTCAAAAAATCAGAGAGACAGAATGAGAAAGAGAAAGAGAAAGAGAGAGAGAGAGAGAGAGAGAGAGAGAGAGAGAGAGAGAGAGAGAGAGAGAGAGAGAGAGAGAGAGAGAGAGAATACACTCATTTGTTAAAAATACCAGGCTCTGGACTACTGCTCATGTCCTTCTATTCTATGCCAGACAAGATAAGCTCTCTCTCTCTCTCTGAAAATATCAGTGTCTGCAATGTGTGCATACAAGATGGAATGTGACTGTTTAGATGGGATACAGTACAGTGCACACTCAAACTGAAGGTGGTATATGTTTGTCATTTACTCATTATCCATAATAATATACATTCCATTTCCCCCCTTTGATTCTTCAAGACAGGGTTTCTCTGTGTGCCCTGGCTTTCCTGGAATTCATTTTGTAGACCAGGCTGTGCTCAGAAATCCACCTGCTTTTACATCCCAAGTACTGGTGTTAAAGGTGTTCGTCACTGCCACCCAGTTATATAATATGCGTTCTTTGTTATTATTTTAGAATTTCATGTGATATGCCTTCTAGATAGTCTTCAAAATGTAATCCTTCCCACTCAGCCCTGACCTGAAGAAGAAAGGAGCTGCCTGTAACATTTTCAGGCATCTTGACTATAAAGGATATCCTTTATAATGGATGTGTGAAGAGACCTTGAGTCTCTGGGAGAGGTTAGATGTTTGTTGGATACAAGAAGGCAGAAAGCACATTGTTCTCATCCATAAGTGGAAGGTGAAAACTTTCCTTTCATAGAAGATAAGAACCAAACACTGGTAATTAAAAGCTTGGCAAAAAGGAGTTCATCAGAAGTAGGTAGGTTGATAAATACCAAATGCAGTTGGAGAGTGGGCCTAAGTTCTAGTGTGTCTTAAATCATTTATAATGATGATGATGATGGCATGCATTCCTGATGTGCTTATGTGTATGCATGTGTCACTGTGTAAATGTCAGACAATAAATTTGTGTAGTTGGTCCTTGACCTCCATCTTTATATGGGTTCAAAGGATCCTACTCAGATGGAAAGGTTTGCTATGTAAGAATCTTTCTGGCTGAGCCATCTCTCTCTTCTAAGCAACAATATTCCACAGTACATTTTGAGTGTCTGCAGATTATAAGAAGTTATGGTGACATATGTAATGAAATAGGTGGGCCTGGCTTCACAAACCTGCAAACCGAGATAGGCTGGAGGCTGAGAAAGAAGAATCACATGTAAAGGAGTACCTTGGTTTCATGATCAAAGCCATTCTGGGCTTTGTGATGAGATCCTGAATAAGACTAAAAAGAGGTGGGAATAACACACACACACACATGGTACTGGAGGAGTAGCTTGATATTTTTATCTACAGATTCAAAGGCAGCAGGAGGAGAGAGCCATTGGGCCTGTTCAGGGCTTTTGAAACCTCGGAGCCTGCCCCGAATGATACACATCCTCCAACAAGGTTACACCTACTCCAACAAAGTCACATCTCTAAATCCTTTCCAAACAGTTCCATTAACTAAGAACCCTAGTATTCAGATATATGAGCCTATGGAGGCTGTTCCTACTCAACTTACCACATTCTACTCCATCGCCTTCACAATCTTATGCTCATATCATAACACAAATTTCCTTTAATATAATTTCAAAAGTTCCCATAGACTTTCACAGCAAATTATATTTCTAGTATCCAATTGCAGAAAATATACACTACCATGCCAAAGAGAGAAATATGAGGAAATACTGGATCAATGCAAGACCAAAACCCAGTGGGATAAACTGCAAATCCTATAGCTCTGATGTCAAAGGGCTTAGATGCCTGCCCCCTCAGCTTTGCTCACTGTAACATACTTCTCTCTCAGGCTGATTCCACTCCCTGTCTACAACACTCTTCCGTAGATATCTCACAGCCCTGAAATCTCCAACATCTTGGGGACTCAAATACAATGCAGGCCTCATTTTCAAAGCTTTGTGCAGTTGCCTCTCAATGCCTCCATGCAGGGGTTCACTTGCCACACACATGACTTTATAAGACGCCACAGTCTGTGGAGGAAGATTCCATAACCCTTTCACTCTGGTATCAACCCTGGCTGTAAAGTCAGAGACACTTGACTGAAGCTGCCAAGTTTGGCTGTCTGCTCTGGATGGAGCTTGGTGCCTACCTTGAATTGCAATTGCATCAGCTTGGATTTGTTAATGTTTTTTAGGAACAGGTAATTCCTTAGGCCTTTATGTTTTACAAATTGCAAAGCTTCGCTGGGGGGCAGGGCTTGCTGGAAGGGCACCACACCCTTTATTACACTCTGCACCAACCCTCTCTTAGTCTCTTTTAGCACAAACCGTGGCTCCAACATTACATTTTGTGGTGCTCTTTTACTCCTCAAACTAATGTTTTTTTTTTTTTTTTGCCCTGCCTGCTCTTTTTCACTGTACACTATGCACAAGAGTGATTACTAAGAATCACACTCAATATTAGGCTATTCTGAAATCTCTTCTGCCCCCCACCATGAACCAAAACGTTTTAATTTAGTCTCAGGCAGATTCTTAGGACAAAGGCAAAAAGCAGCCATATTCTTTGCCAAAATATCACGAGAACGCTCTCCAGTGTAATTGCTAGTATTAACCTCTGAAACTTCTTGAGCTAGCTGTGTCTCAATAGTTCAGCACTGCTCTCTTCCAGGTTCCTAGTATTATACTCTAGTAAGATCAGCTTAGAGCATTCAACAGCTTTCCTAGTCCAAAGTCTCAAAAAGTTTGCTAGAACATGAACAAAGAACAAAATGGTGAGGTTCATTATAGCAATATCCTACTCCCTGGTATTAACTTCCGTCTTAGCTACTTTTGTATATCTGTGATAAGACACCATGATCAAGGCAATTTATATAACAAAGTGTTTATTGGGGGCCCACCATTACAGAAGGTGAGCCCAGGACCATATAGTGGGGTGAGCGTGGTGGCAGGCAGGCAGATACAGTGCTTGAGCACTAGCTTAGAGTTTACATTTTGAAGCACAAATACAAGTCAAAGTGGTGGTGGGGGCAGAGACAACTGGGAGAGGTGTAGGCTTTGAAACCTCAAAGCCACCCCTGGTGACATACCTCTTCTAAGAGGGCCACATGCCTAAATTCTTCCCAAACAGTTCCAACAGTGGGTGTCAAGTATTCAAGTATATGAGGCTATGGGGATTATTCTTATTCAAACCATCACACAGGGTCTCAATATATAGCGGGGACTTCCCTGGAACTCGAAAAGTATATCAGGCTGTTCTTGAACTCACAAAGATCTGACAGCTTCTGCTTCCTTAGTGCTGGGGTTAAAGGCATAGGCACCATGCCAAGGTAATTTTTCATTTAAGGTATAATATTATTTTTGTGTACGAATGTTGGTCTGTGCCATAGGGATACTAGGGCTTATTGAGGCCAGAAAAGGTCAGTGGATACTCTGAAGCTGTACACATACATGGGAGCTACCTTCTTGAATATTGGAAACTGAATTTGGGTCATCTGGGAGAGCAGCCAGTTCTCAAAACTTCTCTTGAGAGATTTCATCTTCCTCTTAACTTTTTATTGAGACAAGAAATTATACAGATTTCTAGGCAAATGTTTAAACATCAATCCATGTGCGCACATCATTAGGTGTGCTCTCTTGATTTTTTCCTTTGAGATATTGTGTGGTTGTGATGCCAAGCTGGTAGAAAAACCTAGGATACAGCCTTGTGTTACAGAATTCTACTCCACGTGCAAGTTTTTGTTTGTTTGTTTGCTGGGTTGGTCAGATGTAAAGTGGATGAGATCGTTGTCACAGGCAGAATGATCTCACTGGCTGATGTTCAGTAGTTATGGAGGGTTCTGTGTTGAAGTGGACTTGCTGAGTGAATTGTAGGACTATGGCTGGGCTAATCTAGAAAGTACTGGAGAGAAGAAAGCTGAAATCTCCAAGTCCATAAGACCAGCTCTCACCCAATTGAAGGAAGGTGGAGTGTTTCAATATGTATCAATCTGGAGATGCTCAAAATGAAGTTGTTGGGAAAATATCAGTGAGTGGACCCTGGGACAAGGGTGATTGTGCCCTTTATACCAAAGAAAATAGGAAATTGATCACTAATATACAGAGACAACTTGGTCTTATCGCTGATTTAAAAAAAAATCTTAAGGCATCTAACAGATTTGAAGTTTGTATAAACAGGAATGCTGTTTTCCTCAGAAATTGTGGCATACCTGTAGTTTCTGGACTCAGCAGGGAACCACCTAGTAAATGGTTTGCTCAAAGAACAGGTCTGAGGATCACTCAATGCACAGAAATGAGTATGTGGCCATCAACAGAGGCTCCTGGATTTTCTACCTTCCCAGGTTTAACTTTTTCAGACTGTCTCTCAAAATGAACCTACCTCTGCTGTAAAGGGATCAGGCAGTGTTTTCCAGAAAGTGACCAAGTGCCCTAATTCAGCTCCCCGCTGAAAATTAATTACTCAGACCAGAGCAGTCAGTACCCACATGTATGATTCAGGAAAGTGGGATGAAAAAATAAGACAAGTTCTGGCTCAGGGTTCCGTGACAGGAAGTGCTACACAAAGGAGGTGTATTCGTTGAATGCCATACCTCGAGTCGCATTTTTGCTCTCCCTGGTACTGACTACTCCAGAATCTTCTGACCTATTGAAATGTTAGCTTCTATGAGTGTTCAGCCTTTCCCTCATATCCAGACTCATCATTCCACTCTCTGTTATAGAGTAACTCGTCTAAAAGGATAATCTATGTGCTTTAGCTCATCATTTCAATTCTTCAGTCTGTTTCTTCTTTAAGAACTTTATCTTAGGATCTCTCTGCAATAACTTTATCATACTTAAATACTTTATAAAATAATGACTAAAGTTAACAATAAGTTCTATATGCGATCTTCTTCAAGGAGGAATTCAGAAGACTGTCTCATTCCCTGGAACTGAAGTTACATGTGGTTGTGAGCTATCCCAAATGGGTGCTGGGCACCCAACTAAAGACCTCTGCAAAAGCAGTATGGGTTCTTGATCATTGACCTATCCTCAATTACACCTGCCTTAAGATCTCTTCCTGTTCTTTCATGATCTGTTTTCAAGTTTGGTGACCTACATAGATAGATTGATGGATGGATGCATATGTAAATATATAGATATATACATGCATATATACATACATGCATGCACATACACACACTTATTATATATATATATATATATATATATATATGAGATAGATTTCAGTTTGAGGGATGAAAGGAAACATTCAGAATTTGTCTTTCTGACTCTGACACTGAGCACACGAGGACACGTGATCAGCAGTGGACTAATGTTGTTGCTCACTTTAACAGTAAACCTGGTACAAACAGCTACTGTGCAACTTATTCTCTAGCTATTGGTTTTATGCTTTTGAAGAGTCCTTCCCCTCTCCTCTCCTCTCAGTCCAGCCCCCTCTCCTTTCATGTACTGCTGCCTAGCCTGAAACATGATATGCAGAGCAAGCTGACCTCAAACCCACAGAGACACTCTTACATCTGTACCCGTCACTGCTATGTACTAAGGTATTTCCACCACATGTGGCTTTTACTTTTTTTTTTATAAACCATGACCACAAGGTGTCAAAGCCTGAAGCATTAGAATAATATGAGTCATATGTTTTTCCTCCAAGCTCATGTTTCTTTTTTAAAGTGTCATTTGGCTTTATGTGCTTTGCATTTCAATATGAATTTTTACACTGTTTCTCAGGTTCTACCAAACATCTTGCTAGTCCTCTCATTGACATTGCAGTGAATTTGTGGATTAATCTGGGGAAATTTGACATTTTAAAAATGTTGATTGTACTGATCTCAGAACAAAGTATACCTTTCCATTCTTTAATCTCACTTCATTTTTCTCCTGCAAAATTGTGACTTTCATTGTATATGTCATTTGCATCCATTGTTAAATGTGTGTTGTATATTACATTTTTGTGTTATTTTAATACATATAGATTTCTATATGAATCTGGGGTTCTGAAGAAATGTAAGAGTCAGTATCTGGGGAGTTTTTTTTTTTAATGAATTCTTTCAAATTTCCTACATAGGATGGTCATTTTACATTTGATATTGATCTTATTTTTCAGTTCTAGGGATCTGTTCAAGGATCTTGACCATGGTAAATAAATGCTCTATCAGTGAGCAACAAATCTAGTACTTTGACATTATTTTTTTATATTAATTACAGTTTACTAACTTTGTATCCCAGCTGTAGCCCCCTCCTTCATTCCCTCCCAATCACACCCTCCCTCTCTCATCTTCTCCCATGCCCCTCTCTAAGTCCACTGATAGAGGAGGTCCTCCTCCCCTTCAATCTGACCCTAGCCTATCAGGACTCATCAGGACTGGCTGAATTGTCTTCCTCTGTGGCCTGGTAAGGCTGATTCCCCCTCTTTGAGCCAGCCACTGAGTTCCCCTTACGAGGACACCCACTTGGACACTGAACTGCCATGGGCTACATCTGTGCAGGGGTTCTACGTTATCTCCATGAATGGTCCTTGGTTGAAGTATCAATCTCAAAAAAGACCCCTGAGCCCAGATTTTTTGGTTCTGTTGCTCTCCTTGTGGAGCTCCTGTCCACTCCAGGTCTTTCTATTTCCCCCTTCTTTCCTAAGATTCCCTACACTCTGCCAAAAGTTTGGCTATGAGTCTCTGACATTATTTTTTAATACACACACACACACACACACACACACACACACACACACACACATATATATATATATATATATATATATATATATATATATATATATGAACTTGATCTGTCAGTGAGTTTCACTCCCTAAAACATTATCAATTTGTTAACAAAATACTACATTTATACTACACAGGGATACTACATGAATTTTAATATAGGCATGTAAATAATCAGCTCACATTATGCTCAGGAGGCCCACCCCTCCCTAAGGATCCACAGGCAGTTAATATTCTCTGAAGAAGGGAGTGATATTTATTACAGGGGGATAGTAAAGTACTCATTCATCTGTGAAATGACCCCTCCACCTATGTTCCTTGAGGTAACTCTAATAATGGCTTGACCAAATAAAAGGGGAAGAGTAAGGGAGTAAGCAGAAGCAAGGGCGGGGAACAAGACAGTGTAAAGTGACGTAATTATAATAAAATACACATTGTATGCATATATTAAAATATCACAATAAAAGTATTTTTAAAATTAGCGATACAACTACCTCCAAAAAAAAATCATGTCAGAATATTGGGTTTGTGGGATCACTGGGTAGAATATTTACTCACCCTTAATTCTATTGATTTCTTTCTTCCTACCATCTCATTCCCTCTTTTCCTCCTCTCTTCTTCCATCCCCCTCTCTTACTGAACACACTGCAAAACAGTTTTATTCTCCAGATTATTGAGGTTTGCTGTGTGGATT
The DNA here is from genome assembly GCA_028658305.1 of Pachyuromys duprasi. Classification (NCBI taxonomy): domain Eukaryota; kingdom Metazoa; phylum Chordata; class Mammalia; order Rodentia; family Muridae; genus Pachyuromys; species Pachyuromys duprasi. The sequence continues at coordinate 94,937,888 of CM053742.1, forward strand.
GAATGAGAATGACCCTAATAGGCTCATACATTTGACTACTTGGTCCCAGTTGGTGGAACTCTTTGGGAAAGATTAGTAGCTGGGGCCTTGTTGGAGGAAGTGTGTTACTGGAGGCAGACTTTAAGGTTTCACAAGATTTATGTAATTTCCAGTTCTCTCTCTCTCTCTATCTTATAGTTGTAGATCATGATGTGAGCTCTCAGCTGTTCTTTCACTCCACCATCATGGACTCTGACCCTTTAAAACTGTAATTTAAATTAAATACTTTCTTTTATAAGTTGTCTTGGTCATGTTGTTTTATCAAAGCCATAGAAAAGTAACTAAGACAGGATTTAGTACCAAGGAATGGGCTATTGCTGTAACATGCATGACTAGGATTTTTTTTTTTTTTTGAGAAATGTAAAAGGCTTTGGGACTGTAACTAGGGAGGCAGTTGAATGTTATAGTAAAGCTAATGAACTCTCCTAGTAGAATCTTGGAATACAGAATTTCTGACAACAATGTAGACTATGGAGGCCCAGGTCAAGTAGTTTTAAAGGACAACTACTGCCAGTCTTTGCTCCTTTGTGGGCTCTTCTTTTATCCACCCTTTTATCTCCCCTCCCCTTTCACCCTCTATCATGACATAGGAGAGAAAGGATAGAGGGGAGAGAGAGATAGAGATCCTTGAATCTAATTTCTTTCTTCTTGTCTCTTCATTGAGTGCAACTACTAACAAACCACAACCTCTCCCCAGCCAATGACTAATGACCATCAACTCTGCCTATAGGGGCTTTAGCATTTATATGCCTTCTGAAAAATTACCAGCATTCCAAAAGTCACACAATCACAGAAAACTATCTGCAGCTGGCCAAACCACGTCTTTGTTAGAACAAGAGGCAAAACATATTCGGCTATTGTAGACAGTCTGAACCAGACCCAGATCCCCACACCTGGGAGTAAAACAAAAACATAATCTTATAATATTTGTGTGTGCTTTAAAAGAAACCCAAATTCCAGAATTCTTACTACAGAGAGCACTAATAACTTGGCTAGAGGGCATTTTTTGATATATTGGCTTCCTATTGCCCTTGTCCTAAGAATTTGCCTGACATTAAACTGAAAAGTAATGGAGTAATTTCTTTGGTAGAGAAGATTTTAAGGCAGCTTAATATTGATTCTGTCACATGGTTAGCAATCACTCTTTTGCAGGTTTACAATGAAAGAGAAAAAGTGGAGCAAAAAGAAATATAACATGTACAGTTTGAAGTGCAAAGAAACACCAGGAAATTTAATATTGAGGCTAAGTCTTGTGCTGAAAGAGTTGAGAAGATTAACAAGCCTGATCTGAAAAGAAATAAAAGGAAAAATAAAAATAAAAAGAAGGTGTCCTTAGAACAAGACCCTACCCAGCTAAACTCATGGAGAGAAACAAGGAATTTTCTGCTTCTAAAATGTAACACCAATCAAACCTGCTATGAATGTGATTCAAGAGTGCCAGGGTTCACTCCAATTTGGCAGGCAAACTTAACAATTCTGTGTATATGGTTCTGGCTTTAGAGTGATGAAAGATACATGAATAAAAGGATTTTGGATCATTCCTCCATGATTAAGGAGAGCTAGTGAGGCCAGGAATATGGCAGAGTAATCTTTCATCTAGGGCCTGAGAGGTTATTGTATGAAGCTGTGAAAATAAAGCCTGGATTTAGTTGGAGACCCCGCTACGTTAGAAGTACCAGAGCAGTGGGATATCTACAAGGGAGAGCTGCAGACAGGGAATGGAACCAGATCAAGAAAGAGAAGAATAATGCAAGCAGTAAATCTGGGAAGAGCCATCTAAGCAATTTGACATCAAACATGGGGCTACAGGATTTGGAGTTTGCCCTGCAGGGTGGTCTTTCTTTCATCCAGTATTTCTTCACTATTCTATCATTTTTCCCTTTTGGAATGGTAATGCAGATACTGTGTCACTGTATGTTAAAGTATATAACTTGCCCTTTAATTTTACATGGAGTTACAATTAAGAGATTGCTTTGATGTCGCTATTGTCCTTAGCTGCCATCCCCCACCCCCACCAGAGGTGAAAGGTAAGACTCTATTGCTGAAGACATCATGCATTTCAGATTTAAGGCTCTGAACTGGAACTTATCTGAGAGCCTCCTCCCTGAGGACTAGCTTTCATGGTATCAGAAGGCACCATGCATACTTCCACAGGAGGGAAGCAACTAGGAGTCTCATTTAGCTATGATGTCTATGGACCACAGCAATGATCAGCATGGCACAATAACCCTAACTGTGTAGTAGTGACACATTTCCCTTGGCGTTAACCAAGAGATTTTTAATTGAACGAATCACCCACTCAAAAAGAGGGAAATCATGCCTGCTACTGGAAACTTGGCAACTACCTGGGGCTAATGAAGTCATGGGTCTTGCAGAATATTCAACCACCACCTTATTACAGCATCACAACCCTTAACTGCATTCTAAATATTTGTCCTTATATCCATAGAAAAGTATAGTCCTCAGCTTTCATCAAGGAGACTTCTCTTTGCAACAGATGGAGACCAGCACAGAAAAACACAACCATTCTATATAAATGCAGAATTGTGGAGCCAAATCCCAATGGATATATCTACAAAACAACTCCTGAACTTAGGGAATACTATGGAAGAGCAGGTAGAAAGTCTATAAGAACTAGATAAGCAGGGAGTTTGACATGAGATTGTTTCCTAGTAATGTCAGAAGCTATACCCATAAAATCTCACCAACATGACCAACTACATATGAGCTGAACAAAGAATAAAATCAATATGTTAACATAGATAGGAAAAAGCCCATGTGGCCTTAATCTCACATGAAGAGCCTACAAGCAACTAAGGGATACTGAGAGCAAAAGAAATAGTCTTCCCCAAGGAAGAGCACACTAATTTGTTATCCAATGCCAGATGTTCGTTCCTGAAAACATATATGCAAGTAACATTATAAACTGAATTAGTTCAATTCATGTATTTAAGGATATATACGTGTATAAATGCATACATGATGAAACATCTAATGAAAAAAGGAGGGCATGATTCTTAAAGAAAGGAGGGGTAGATGTGAGGGTTTTGGGGGAGGAAAGAGAAGGGGAATGATGCAATTACTTTATAATTAAAAAAATAAAATTAAATTGATTTTTAAAAAGTGTGTGCCTTGAGTCTCAGAAGGGCCTTTGGTCATTGAACTTTTAAACAGTATTGAGACTGTGAAGGGCTAGGATTACTTTTGTAGTTGGACTAAGCACATTTTGCTTTACAATATGGCCGGAGCCTATAGAAGCCATGCAGTGTAATGTGGTGTATGTAGAGGTCTGAATAAGAACAGCCTCCATAATATTATATATTTGAATATTCAGTCCCCAGTTAATGGAACTGTTTGGGAAAAATTAGGAGATTAGGAGGTATTGTCTTCTTGGGGGAGATGTGTTATGGGGATGGGCTTTAAGGCTCCTTCTTTTTCATTTTTTATAATTTATTCACTTTACATCCTGATTGTAGCCCCTCCCACATCTCCTTCTGGTCCTACCCTCCCTCTGTCTTCCTATTCCCCTCCTGTAGTCCTCAGAAAGTGGGAGCCAACCTCCCCTACTATCTGACTCTAGTCTATCAGGTCTTATCAGGACTGCCTGCATACTCTTCCTCTATGGCCTTGCAAGTCCCCCACCCTGCACCAGGGGGAAGTGATCAAAGAGCAGGCAACAGAGTTCATGTCAGAGGAAGCATCTGCTCCCATTACTAGGAAACCCACATGGAGACTGAGCTGCTTATTGGCTACATCTGAGCAGGTCCTCTCCATGCATGGTCCTTGGTTGGCGCATCAGTCTCAGCTTTGAGGTTTCTAAACCTACCATTTCTAGTCTCTACCCCCACTTCCACTCTCTTCTTCTCTCTCCCTTGTAGTTTTACATTAAGATGTAATCACTCAGATGTTGCTTTACTCCACCATCATGGACTCTACCCTTCTGAAACTATAAGCCAAATTCAATATTTTTAAAAGATAAGTTGCCTTGCTTACAGTGTTTGATTACAGCAATAGAAAACTAACATTTTTTGAGTCTCATCACCCTTGGAATCTTATCAGCTTTGCTTTCTAGTTCAAGGCCAGCCTGGTCTATGTAGTGAGTTCCAGTATTGCGAGGGCTACATTGTGAGACTGTGTCTTACAAAAAGGAGGGAGGGAGATAGAGACAGAGACAAAAATATATTAGGTTAGTTTGGTTAAGGATACACAAAAATGTTGAGCTGTTCGTGAATTCAGAGTAAAGGTCTAAAAGGTGCCCACATGTATCCACAGGACAACTCAACTTTCCAAGCCTTGCTGTAAAGGTTCAAGTAGGCCTTGTGACATCCATTTTGGAGCCGGCTTCCCACCATCACTGTGAAAAGATACCCAAGAAAACTTAAGGTGAGAAAAAAGATTCTGGCTTATGGTTGCAGAGGTTTCAATCTGTGGTTCCTTGGGCATGTCCCTTTGGGTCTAATAGGAGGTAGAACATTATGTTAGGAGCATATCATGATGTAAATCTCACAGAGGCCAGAAAGGAGGGAGAGAAGAGACAGCTAAAGATAAATATATACCTGTTATGGTGTAGATCTGTAATGTCCTTTAAAGACATATGCTTTGAAGGCTCTGTACCTAGCCTGTGGCACTGCTGAGAGATAACTGGATTATGAAAGTGTTCATAAATATGTTAATTATGATGAGCATACAATTAAATGGATTATTTATAGGCATAGGTCATTCAGGGCATGCCCTTATAAAGCCTTAATCTGTTTTTCTACTGAGTCACATATCTGGTGCTCTCTCTCTCCATACATACATACATATATACATACATACATACATACATACATACATACATACATACATACATACATACATATCAATCCATTCATCCATACATCCTTATGTACATTTATACATACATATGACTAAACGGAGTCACCATACAATAGGAGAGATGATGCGCCAACTGGATATTTTTGCCAGCAAGTATAACTACCAGTGCTAGAAATAGGTTACATCTTGTTGAGTCTTTGTTCAAAGGAGTCCCATGGAACCTCACAAACACCATAGGTTATTGCCAAAGTTATTGGTTACTCTCCACAACAAGATGGTTAAGACTTTACTAATAAAGACAACACTTACTTATGATAGAGAAGTTGAGTTGCTGCCTAACTAGAAGCTTCATTCCTACTGACTAGATTTCATGGTGCTAAAAGGTTTTCTGTATGCAACTGGAGGAGAAAAGTAACCATCAATTATCACCCAGGTACAAGCCCTGCAACAACAACCTGCATATGAAATGCACTGGTGCAATAAGGGCACAAATGTTATGGGAATAACTGGTCATTTCTTGATTATATTTAGGGCCCACTCCATGAGATGGAATCCTTATCTGACACTGCTAAAGTGGACAAGAACCTGAGACTAGACAGGTCACGGACCTAGGGTAAAACCTAATACTATTATTGTGTAAAAGGAACATAGAAAGAAAATGACTCTTATTGACATACTGCTATATCCATAGCTCAGTGCCTCACTCAGCTCTCTTCAGACATGCGTCATCTTACAGTAGATGTGAATTAACACAGACAGCCACAATTTAAAAAATGTGTAGAATGTGAGACTTTGGAGCACTCAGTTCTAAGTAGAATGTCTTTCTCAGGCCCTCCTCTCAAAGCTCATGGATCTATGCAGAGGAAGAGGTGGAAAAATTTAAGGGTCAGAAGTAATGAGTGAGTCCAAAGAAATAGTGTCCTCCAGATTCAATAGGTTTGCTGTACATATGAACTCCCAGAGACTGTGAAAGTACACACAAGATCTGTGTATAGGTCCACGTCAGATGAGGTCCTGGGATTGGAGAAGAGGAAGCAGACACGAGGTCCCAATCCAAGCCAAGAAGCTATTTGTAACTGATACCTGCTGGCAAAGGGAAAATAAGTTTTCTTCAATGTAGTGTCACTGGGTATATCAACCACACTCTAGGGCAGGCCCCAAGCCATGAAGTAAGTAGTTGGCCAACACAAAATGAACTCTATAGAGTTTTTCTTTTGTTAAGTGTTTCATTTTGTTTTGGCTTTTTTTCTCTTATTGCTTTTTTTCTTGTTTTAATTTTCACGTTTATATTCTTGTGTTTTTTTCTTTAAAGAGAGACCCACAGACACACACACATAGAGAGACACACACAGACAGGGAGAGAGAGTGTGTGTGAGAAAGAGAAAGAGCATAAAGTAAGTTGTAGGGATGTGGGGAGAAAAGGGAACAACAAATTATTCAATGAAAATTATTTATAAAGAGCGTATGTGGGGCTGGAGAGATGGCTTAGTGGTTAAGAATGCCATGCTGTTTTTCTAGAAGACCAAACCTCAGTTCCCATGACATACACTGGGTGGCTCACAACTGATTGTAATACTAGCTCTATGGGATCCAAAGTCCACTGGCCTCTGAGAGCACCTGCTCTCATATGTACATACCCACATACAGGCAGACACACATGCATATAATTAAAATTAAAAAGATAAATCTTAAGTGTCCAATATGTGATTCCTTCTGTAGTTAATGGTACAAGAAAAGGAAATTAAACAACTAATTACTGAAAAGTGAGCCAAGGAAGAAACCAAGAGAAAAATAAAAAAAATAAAAATTTCCTGAAAATATGAAAATGGATACACAATACAGCAGGATATCAGAGACACACTGTAAGCAATCATAGAAGGGAAATACATAGTTCTAAGTGTCTACATTAAAAAATCAGAAAGAGCACAAATAAATGGCTTAATTATGCAACCCAAAAAGTTGAAAAAACAAGAAAATCCAGAGCCAGTTGGTAGCAAAAATTAATAAAAATCAGAGCAAAAACCAATAAAATAGAATCAAAAAAATAATACAAAGAATCATTGAATCTAAGAGGTGGTTCTCTGAGAGATAAAATGTTAGTATTCTGAAACAACCTGCTTCTGGGTTACCTAGCAACTGATGTCATCTTGTATCGCCCAGCCAGGTGGCCACACCTGGGGGCGTGGTTAGTAATTACCTGACCTTTAAAAGGACAACCAGACACGTGTTCTCTCTCTTACCTCTCTTACTCTCTCTCTTGGGGCACCCCTCCTTTTCCTCCTCTCCTCTATCTCTCTTTCCCCCATCATGGCCCACCCCTGTTCCCTTCTCTCCCCACCTAATAAACCCCTTTCATAGAAAACCTGTTGTAAGCCTCATCTTATTTCTAAAATTGGCGAGCCAGCCAGGAGTCGAACCTGGAATCTTCTCGCCAATGTTAGAAATAAGATGAGGCTTACAACAGGTTTTCTATGAAAGGGGTTTATTAGGAGAGAGGGGGTACAAGAGTGGGCCATGATGGGGGAAAGAGAGATAGAGGAGAGGAGGAAAAGGAGGGGCACCCCAAGAGAGAGAGAGAGTAAGGAGTAAGAGAGAGAACACGTGTCTGGTTGCCCTTTTAAAGGTCAGGAAATTACTAACCACGCCTCCAGGTGTGGCCACCTGGCTGGGCGATACAAGATGACATCATAAGTTGCTAGGTAACCCAGGTTGTTTCAGAATACTTACATAAACAAGATTGACAGACCTGAGGCTTAACTAACCAAAAGAAACAGAGAAGACCAAGATTAACAGAATAAAAAAATGAACAGGGAAACATTAAAGCACACAACATAGAAATTAAAAATATTATAATGTAATATTTTAAAAACCTGTACTTCATGAAGCTGGAAAACCTAAAAGAAATTGATTAATTTCTAGCTTCAGCAAAGCCACAAAATTAAAACATGAAGAAGTTAACACACTAAACAGACACATAACAAATTACGAGCTCAGAAGAATGCTAAAATAAGCCTTCCAGCTTAAAAAAAAGAGACACAACACAGATAAAAACCTACATGCCAATATCTCTGATGAATGCTCAATGGGCCTCTGAAAGACTGTACCAAGCAGGGTATTAAAGCAGATGCTGAGACTCATAGCCAAACTTTGGGCAGAGTGCAGGGAATCTTATGAAAGAAGGGAGAGATAGAAAGACCTGGAGGGGACAGGAGCTCCATAAGGAGAGCAAAATAACCAAAATATCTGGGCAAAAAGGTGTTTTCTGAGACTGATACTCCAACCAAGGACCATTCATGGAGATAACCTAGAACCCCTGCTCAGCTGTAGCCCATAGCAGCTCAGTCTCCAGGTGGGTTCCCTAGTAATGGGAACAGGAACTGTCTCTGATATGAACTCAGTGGCAGGCTCTTTGATCACCTCCCCCTGAGGGGGGAATCAGCCTCACCAGGCCACAGAGGAGGACATTGCAGCCAGTTCTGATGAGACCTGATAGGCTAGTGTCAGATGGAAGGGGAGGAGGGCCTCCCCTATCAGTGGACTGGGGGAGGGGTATGGGAGGAGATGAGGGAGGAAGGGCGGGATTGGGAGAGGATGAGGGGAGGGGGTTACAGCTGGGATACAAATGAACAAATTGTAATTAATAAAAAATAAATAAATTAATAAAACTACTCAATAAAACACCTGCAAACAATGCAGATAGACAGATTATCTAATATATAGAAGTTCAGTTTTTTCTCTAGGTTGCAGGGATGGTTCAACATGCAGAAGTCAATAAATGTAGTAAGTCACATAAATGGACTCAAAGACAAAGATCATTAAAAAAGGAGAAAGGGTTTTGTCAAAATCCACCACACCTTCATGATAACAGACCCAGAGGATGTAAAGCTAGAGGGGACATGCTTCAACATAAGGAAAGCTATATATAAGAAACCCACAGCTATCATCATAAATGGATAGTCTTGAAGCAATCCCACTGAAGTCAAGAATGAGGCAGGAAAGTCTTTCTTTTCAATATTGTGTTCTAAGTATTAGCTGGAGTACAGGTTTTTAAAAAATATTACTTTATAATATTCTGAATGTCTTTGATATCCACTATAATTTTTCTCTGTTCATTTCTAATTCTATTAATTTGGGTCATCATTTTCTTTTGGTTGGGCCATAACTAACCAAATCAGTTTTTTAAAAAATTCTTCTCTCATCCATTACATTCTGACCAGTTTCCCCTCCCTCCACTTCTCCCAGTCCCACCCTGCCCCCACAACTCCCCTCTGCCCCAGATCCACTTCTCCATTATCCTCAAGAGTAGACCTCCCAGGGATATCAGCTGAACGTGGCATAAAGTTACAATAAGACTAGGCTCAAATCCTCATATCAAGGCTGGATGAGACAAACCTAGTAGGAGGAAAGGGGTCTCAAGAGCAGGCAAGAGAGAGACACCCCCTCCCACTGTTAGGAGTCCCACAAGAGCATCAAGCTACACAGCCATAACATATATTCAGATGATCTAGGTCATATCCATACAGGCTTCTGGTGTCAGTTCATTCTGAGTCCTTATGAACCCTGCTTGGTTGTGGGCTGTGTTCTTGTGTTGTCCTTGACCCTTCTGGCTTCTACAGTACTTCTTCCCTCTTTTCTTTGGGGTTCCCTGAGTTCTGACTAACGTTTGGCTGGAGGTCTTTGCATCTGCTCCCATCAGTTGCTGGATGAAGCCTCTCTGGTGATGATTGTGCTAGGCACTGATCTACGAGTATAGCAGAATATTAGGAAACATTGACGTTTTTGCCAGTTGTGTTTGGTTCTAGCCTGGGTCTCTGGGATGGTCTCCCTCTGGTTTCTGGCCATTCAGGCAGTGTTGGCAGTGGACTCCCTCTCGTAGTGGAGGCCTCAACTTGGACTAGTCATTGGTTGGCCACTCCCACAGGTTTTACACCACCATGATTTGGTCTATTGCTCTTTTTTATCTTCTCAAAGAACCAGCTCATAGATTCATTGATTCTTTGTATTGTTTTCTTTTTAATTAATTTCTGCACTGATTTTAATTATTTCTTTTTTATACTTTATTTTTTTCAGATTATAATTACTTAATTTCATTCTTCCCTTTCTGCTCTCCAAACCCTCTCATAAAACCCCTTGCTCTCTTTCAAATTCATGGCCTGTAGTTTCATTTTTATTCTCCTAAATATATAATACACAAACACAAACTTTTCAGTCTGGATAATGTTAATTGTGTGTATGTTTTCAGGGCTATCTACTTGGTATTAGATAACTAGTTGGTACGCTTTCATTTGGGGAAAACTGTTTCTCTCACTCAGCTTTCCTTAGTTGTCTGTAGTTATTATCTACGGTCGAGGCCTCCTGAAGCTTTTGCTTTTCACATTACCATTTCTGGTTGTAGTCATGGTACTGAGATGGTGATGCTTCTGACTTTCCTAGGAGACACCATCTCACAGAAAAACTCCATTACTTTGGCTCTGCAGTTTTCCTGTCCTCCCTTCTGCAATGTTCCCTGAGCCTTAGGTGCAGGAAATGTTCTGTAGATATATCAGTTGGGACTTGGCTCCACAACTCTTGCCTTTTGATGGTTGTAGTTTTCTGTAATAATGGTCACCTTTTGTATGAAAAGAAGTGTCAGTTTATGCCGATTTAATAATGTTGCCATGTACATTCTCCTCTGAAATCCATGACTTCACTGAACCTGGATTTTGCTTCCTTTCCAGTACCAGACAGTATCACCTGATTAAAAAATTTATTAATTCTTACTTTCTACTGAGTTTGACTTTGGTTTTTGTCTTTCCACATTCTTGTGTTGCATCAATAAGTCACTTATTTGTATTCTTTCTGTCTTTTTTTTTTAATGCAGGCACTTAGGGCTATAAACTTCCCTCTTAAAAATGATTTTACTAGGGAAGGGGCTACAGTTGGGATACAAAGTAAATAAACTGTAATTAATGTAAAAAATAAAAATTTAATTAAAATGCTTTTATTATTTCTCAAAGGTCTTGTTGTGTTGTGCTTTTGCTTCACTTAGTTCCAGGAATATTTTAATTCCTTCTTTGACTCCCTCATCATTCAGTAATAAGTTTTTTTTTTAATCTCCGTGAGTTTATACACTTAGTAGATTTTTGTTTGCTGTTGATTTTAAGTTTGTTGCATAAAGGCTAGAGAGGCTACATGGAATTATTTACAAAGTGTTGCAGCATGTGCTCTACTTTGGAGAAGTTTCCATGTGCTGCTACATAAAATGCATATTTGTGTATTCTCGGTGTTTGTATTAAATATTCTATAGATATATCTTAGGTTCATTTGATATAAGAGGCCATTTAATTCTGAAGTCTCTCTCTGTCCAGATGTCTGATATATAGAAGAAACTGGAGTGTTGAAATTACCTATTATTGCTAGGTTTGTGTTAATCTGGGTCTTTAATTCCATTAATAGATTTTTATGAACTTGAATGCACCAGAGTTTTGTGCATATTTGCTTAGCATTGTAGTATTTTATTAATTAATTGATTGCTTGATTAAAATGAAGTACCATTAGCTACAGCTAGCTTCAAGCACTATATTGAAAAGAGTGTATTGGCACGTGCCTGTAATCACAGCACTCAGGGAGGCAGAGGCAGGCAGATCTCTCTGAGTTCGAGGCCAGCCTGGTCTACAGGACAGCCAAAGCTATACAGAAAAACCCTGTCTTGAAAAAAAAAAAGGAGTGAGGATAGTGTACAACCCTGATTTCTTCTGTTTTTAGAGGGATTGCTTCACATTCTTCTCCATTTAGGATAATGCTGGCTGTGGGGAAGCCATTATTTTGTAAACTACCTAAATTAATTTTTAAAATTTACTTATTTTTTTATTAATTACAGTTTATTCACTTTGTATCCCAGCTGTAGCCCCTTCCCTTGTCCCTGCCCAATTCCACCCTCCCTCCCTCAGCTCTTCCCATGCCTCTCCCCAAGTCTACTAACAGGGGAGCTCCTCCTCTCCTTCCCTTTGACCAAAGCCTATAAAATCTCATCAGGACTGGCTGCATTGCCTCCCTCTGTAATATTTAAAAATAAGAAGAAAATACAGTAAGACTATGCAGTGGAATTCTAAGTGCTGGTCCCAGGGTCCATGGACCATTTCCTTGCCAGAAGAACTGTCTTAGTCATTCTGAGTAAAGTATTAATGACAGCACAGTCCTCAGAATGGAAAGTCTAGAGAGCATTGAGGGCCAATGGAAGCATACACTATTAGAGTAGAGAAGCCTTTCTAACAGAAGCTCACTTGGGGACCCCTTAAAGGGCACAATGTACTTGAATCACATGGAAACTCTTCACTATTACTCATAAGAATATTAATAGAAAACAAGTTGCTGGGGCTTTGGGGAAATAACACATATAGGGACAATTTTGACTTCAATACTTTCCTTTAATAAATACCTAAAGTATTATTAGTTTATTGTAAAAAAAAATCCCCGGTTATACTGATTAAGGAAGACTGAGAAGGATTTGAAACAGCCATATTTTTTAAATGAACAACTGCACAACAGAGGATAGAATTACTGAGTCTAGACATAAGGGAAAGTTCAGGTATCCTTAACAATGTATATTTCAACAGGTCAGCAGATCCTCAAGTACCAGCACCACTAGAATAACGATGATCCTTGAAGTGGGAATATTCAGGGACTACAACCCCTCCCCCCTTTGTGATGTATTTGCATCCTGTAACCCTGGAATCCTACACTCCATTTCTATCTAACTTGCCCCACCCACTTTCAAGGCAACTGACTGCCCTGGTGGGCTGAACCTTTCAGGTCAGCTGCATCAAGGTTCTTGGTTTCTTACTAGAGAAACACTCCCTCATTCCTTCCTGTCTGAGGTAGGTTCTTTTCTCAGGGATGACCCAGTTAGTCAAATCCGAACAGATAGAACAGCCTGTGCAGACCAACCAAGTACTTGTGCCTTTCCTGTGTTTTCAGCATTCCTCAACCCTTAGGACTGTGCTTTGAGCTAAACGCTTACTGGGCAATTCCTTAAGAATCCTGGAAACTATCTGACAGACTCATGCGCTACTATTTCTGAGGAAGGAGTATGCCTCTTAGCTTCACAAACTTTGAAATTACCTATATGCCTCGAGATTTCTTCCACCCTCACTGACACCAAATAGTCTGTCAAAAGGGCTACTTTCTAACCTCCCCCTGGATAAAGTTACAGTTTTCATGGTCCCAGAGCTATCTCACTAAAATTTATTAATCCACTCACTAAATTTTTTTTTGATGACTTCAGTTGCAGGACCTATGATTACTGTATCTTGAGATGTACCAAATTCTTTCACTTTGCATGATAGCTGGTCCTGTAGATATGGAGAGTCTAAGTCTTTTGTCTCTACAGGAATTTCTAAATTAGCCCAGTAATACACACTCTACTTAATAGATCCACCTCTTTTCAGGACAGCAGAGCCACATATCCATTTCCTTGACCCCTGAAAGCCATCGGTTGGGGAGACTATTAACCCAGTGGCAATCCTAGCACCAACTTTCCATCAGAATACATCACAAGATATTTATACATTATTCAAAACACTGTACCACAAAACAGCAATCTAAATTACTTACTAGGCAGATATAGGAAAAGTATTTGAGCCCAAGATTTCTCTGTCAGTTTAGCATCATAGTCATACCATTTCTCAAAGGGAAAACAACAAACAAAAAACAAAAAACCAAGAGTAGGTAATGATGTATACACACAGATTTAAATTTCAGTAGGTGCTCAGAAATGTCTTTTATTTGAAACTTCATTGTGTTCATTAATTTTTAATTAGTCAATTAATTAACTTACTTTACATCCTTACTGCAGTTTCCTCTTCTCCTCCCAGTCCTTCCTTTCACTTACTCCTCCTTCCATTCTCCCTTTCTCTGAATATAAAGTTGCAGTAACTCAAGGTGCATCTTCTCCTATTGAGGCTACACAAGGCAGCCCAGTAGGAGCAAAGGGTCCCAAAGGCAGGCAACAAGAATCAGACAGGCCCTGTTCCCTGAATGCTGGCGCGCCACTGCGCCCAGCTTCATTCTTATCTTCTATGAAATCAGTTTCCACTTTCCTCACATGCATGAGAACATGTGTCTATACTTGCCCGATTCAATATCTTTTTCTCTTAATCTCAACGAACACTCCAGAGCAACTAATCACGACAGAAGCTTGATTTACTCTCAGAGACTCAAGATAACTTCATATAGTCTCATAGAATCCAACTGAATCCTAACCCGTAGACCTAATCAGGGACAGATGATCCTCAGGATGAGAAGGAGCAGAAGAAAATCTCAGGTACTGAATGTTACTGTTCAACCACAACTCCTTCTTTCACAGGACATTTTGTTTTGTGCCTGAAGAAAGTAAGATGGTGTCTTTTCAAAATCACACTCATACCCAAACCAAGAAAACGGAGAGTTCCTGTACAAAGATCCCTGTGGAAGTGATTCATAAACCAAAGAAGATATGCAAGGTAAGGTGACCAGGTAGTGGGCGGGCAGAAGCAGCTGAGTGACTAGGGCCCATTGTAGAAAGATTTCGCAGAAGGTAGAAACCAGAGACACTTGGGAAAAGGACCATGGTCTTCACCTGACCTCTATAAGTCTCAGGATTTCCCTCTATACACAAATGCTCAGTGTGTGTTTCCAAAGCATGCCTGAAGACTGCAGATTGGTGATCTAGTCCTGAATGCATTTGCTGACACTCAGCCCTTTGTAAGTGGGGAACAAAATAAGCAGCATTGACCATTTCCAGTGTGATTGGGAAAAGGCTGTTACATCTCTCAGTTGATTCTCATTTTCCAGGATCAATTATCTTGACTTTTTGGGAAGACCATGGAGGTCCTCCAACACAGAGGGAATTCAGGGATGAATGGCACACATGTCTAGCAGAGTAGTTGCCAGAATTTACATTTCCTTCTTTTCTAGGCCTTCCGGGATATTTCTACATACTTTTCTGAGGAAGAGTGGGCCAAGCTGACCAAATGGCAGAAAAGTGCCTATGTGTATATGAAAAGAAACTATGTCAGAATGACCAGCCTAGGTAACAGGAAGTTCTGGGTTCAGACAAGTCTGGGTGTCTTCCAGTTGCTTTCTATGCCACATCTACTTCTAAACATGCAGCAGGTCCCTCTCCTACATGGTACTTTTCCTCCCATAGAAATGTCAAAGTGCTTGCTGAGCATGCTGCTCTTTTCCATCCTGTGCAGGGCTGAAAGCATAGAACACTGTCAATAGGGCTCAGACCTGCACCCTTCACTTTTCTTTCCTACAGGCTCTTGCTCTTGTGAGCATTAAGATCTGTGCTGCATCCCAGATTCTAGCATTTCCCATCTTGTGCTGTCTGTTTAAGAAAAAGCATTTTGTTTCCTCTTAGGGATCGCAGTCAACCAACCAGTTTTCATGCGACACAAGAAACAGGGCAACAATTCTCTGGTTGAATGTATTGAAGTTCATGACAGTGAAGGTGAGTGGTCAGGGAGGGCTGTGAAGGATTGCTTTTTTTCAGTCAATATGCCCAGTAAGGTCACAGGCAGCTTTTTTCCTCTTCAGATGAGGGTTGTGTGGAAAAGAGTTTATTCAGAGGATTATGTAGAAGACTGTGTCAAATAAAATTCTAAAACATTAAAAATAACGTACTAAGTAAATGGCAAACATGTAACACCTTCAGCTACAATGCACACTGTTCTGTATCACACCTTAAACAAGAGTAGACACACTCCACCTTATACACACACATGCAGCACACTGTCACAGATGCCACTCAACACACACATGCGTGCGCACACACACATAAACACATACACACAGAGGAGGGGAGGGACGGAGGGAGAGGAGAGATGGAGAAAAAGAGGGAGAGGGAGGAGGAGGGGGAGAGCGTTGGGAAGAGGGAATGGGAGGGGCTAGCAAGAGGTAGCTCATCTACTTGTCAGGGTAAA
The DNA here is from genome assembly GCA_028658305.1 of Pachyuromys duprasi. Lineage (NCBI taxonomy): Eukaryota > Metazoa > Chordata > Mammalia > Rodentia > Muridae > Pachyuromys > Pachyuromys duprasi. The sequence continues at coordinate 94,953,688 of CM053742.1, forward strand.
AGAATCTAGATCCTGTGCTTTGAGTAGCATGTGTAATCAGGAGAGAGGATATTGATTATGTTCATTTGTTCTTTTGTTCTAACACAAAACTCCAAAGAGAGTCCTGTGTCCTATAGACCTATAACTTTCCAGGAAAGCAGGCCAGATGGCACAAGCTCCCACAAGCACTTTACTTGATCTAAACTCCAGGCCTGAAATGTATGCACAGTTTTTGACAGAAAGGATAACTACACTTGGTAGCCCCCCTCCCAAAACACTGAGTCAAATCACTTATCCCTCCTCACACAGTTAACACCTGAATATTCAAATGATTTCATGTGTGAAGTTTTTTTATTATTCCACATCTGAATGTTTAGACAGCTCAAAATTTCCCGAAATCAATTTAATATTATGAGCTACAAGGAATGTGCCGGGATAGGATGAGGCAGTGATGACACTTCATAAACAATCATAAGGAGATTTCGAAGCTAACATTACAGATAATGCCTGCGTCATTCGTAAAGTGAAAGACAGCCATGCCCCACCAGCTGCTCCTTCTTCGTGAGCAGGCTGTAACCCTCCACTCTAGCAACCCCTACGTAGCGCTTTCGGGATATTTACTAACAAACCAAAACTTAACTTGTCACTCTCTGTAGATGAATATTCTGAAGGGACTTTTGGCATGACACACAGAAAAAACGAGAAGGTGAGTGACATCTCTTTCTGCAGGAGTGTACCATGTTTGTCCCTAGGTTCATGCTCACCTTGCTGAGGAGAGTTTTCTTTTTTGATGGTAGGGAAGTGGATAAAATATATGATACCTAAAGCGAAAAATGTAATGTGAAGCTTCATATGTTTCAAATGCCAATTCTAACTGTATGGAAGGTCATTGAGTTGTATAGACTATGGGTCTGGTTATTTTTGGTGGGTGATGTTTTTATTTGCAAGGTCCTGTGTTAAACATTATCCAGCAAATTAGAATATACTAAATCAAGTGGCAGAAATACCCCCTGTAGAATACTGTTTACTAAAAGGCCTTAACCTACATTCTCTTTTATAGATGACAATAAGTCTTCAAAAAGTAAATGGAGGACTTGTCTCCAGAGATGCTTCTGTTTCCTTTGCTTCCAAATTGCCAGGTTGGATGCAGTGTATTCCTAGTCCTTAACATAGTTTCTTTATTATTTTTAATATGGTATTTTATTTCATTCTTTGAGGATTTCCTATAATGTATTTTGATCATATTCACACATACCCTACTCTTTTACCTAATGAACATAAAACATCTTTCCTATATGTTTTTCTTACTTCCCCACATTCCCCAAATTTATGCCTTCTTTTAAGTTAAAAAAAAAAAAAGCCCAATTTGTGCTATCTATATACTGTGGAATGCAGAACCATCCACTAGAGTATGGGTGACCTACCAGGGGCTATACTCTATTTTTTTAATGTAATTTATTTATTTTTATATCAATCACAGGTTAGGTACTTTGCATCCCAGGCGTAGCCCCCTCCCTCATGTCCT
>CM053742.1:94955291-94993006 GCA_028658305.1 Pachyuromys duprasi
GTGAATAGCTACTTACAAAGGGTGGGTCACATGGCTTCCTACTCATGCCATGCTAGAGTGCTGACAGGCTTGGTCTTGTGCAGGTCTTATGTAGGCAAAGACACTACTGTGCGTCCATTCGTGTAACAATTTCGTCATGTCTATAAAACACTGTATTGCTCTGATCCTCCGTGTCTTCTTCCTCTCTTCAACAACGGTACCTGAGCTTGGGAGGAAGGTGTGCGACACAAATGGTCTATGTTTAGCTGACCAATTTACATACACTTATTTTCTGCAGTTTAACCAGCTGGAAGTTTCTGCATTAGCCTCTACTCACTGTACAGCAAAACTCTAATAATGTCTGAGAGCTCAGTTAACGTAGTTTGTACTACATTCATTTAGCAAAATCACAGTAATGGGTTTTCCAATGGGGCCTGTGCAATCATATGTTCGTGGTCAGATTTACAACACCAGACCTGTGTTTCTTGAATTAGAGCATTTTAATAGAGTAATGATAATGAGGATCAACACAACTGTGATAAATTATTGGCCTGAAGAGCAGCTTCATTAGCTCTCTATTCTGTAGCCCAAACCACTGAAATGCATTCATGTCTTCTTTCATTTCTGAAATTCAGGTGATGTCTCTGGCTGAGGCATCCGTTTATTCTCTCATCCTGACACTCACTTTCCAAGCAGGAAATTTCCAGCTGGCTTCTGTTCTATGAACAGACCATACACTTTCCTGGCTGGAAATGACAGGGTTTTCACAGTGGACTCTTCCCACTGTGATCAACTTCAGAACATATCTATACCTGGGAACTATCAGCCCCACATTTCCAACCCAGAGCAACGCTCAAAAACACCCGACTCCTTACAGATTGGGAGTTTCCATAGTTGTAGGTTTGGTCCAGTATAGAGTTATGGCAACTAAGGGTGAGTGGCCAGTGAAGGCACAGTTAAGGACTGAATGGAAAGAAGGGATTATAAGAGCAAGTATTCAGTTGTTCACCATTGCCTGACAACAGTACTTTGCCTCCCCAGGAACACCCATACATGTGCTACACAGACACAGAGATGTACACATACATAAAAATACAAATGTAAAATAAAAGGCAAATAAATTGTTTCTAAGCTCAGGAACAACATTCTTTTACTGGTACATAGACTCCCTCATGCATGAATCAGGAAGTTGAATGAGAGGTAGCTAAGGATTAGTGACCAGTGACACATCTTGATATCAGTAGAAATGGTGCAGGTGCCCAATCCGCGTGACGTCCTGTCACCACCATTTTGGTGATACCACCTCCAGCACCACATTCTTTGATGGCCAGATCACTATGTCTCCTTTATTTCTCCCCAATCCCTTGCATACATCTGTACACCATCACGGTATAGTACTGTCTCCTTCATTCTATTTACTTTTACTTAAGTGTCCATGTCGTGCACCACAAGCTCATGTGTGAAGCCTTATATTTTATAGACACCTGCCTTCCACAGAGCCTGTGGATTCCTCCAGTGCTTTTCTTCCCCAAATCATCTTTATTTCACACTCCTAATTACATCTCTTCTGCTTGCACAAATGACAGTCTACCAAGAATATAAAGGCAAACACTGTAGTTCCAGAAACGTGACTTATTTAGGGCATTGTTTTCCCATTTGAACACCCATGCTCTTTTTTATTTAGTTACAAATAGTGAAATACTTTGTCAAGTGTGATTAGCATGTTATGAAAATCCTTAAATAACATTTGTAAAACACTGAGCCCTTCAACACTCTGCCATGGAAGGAGATACTCATCAGGATCTGCCCCTCTCAGAGTATATGAAGGCAGTTAATGGTTGCCAGGGGAAAAGACCAATGAAGTCCAATTCACATTTAAATAAGCCCAATTAAACTCATTGGGTCCCACCAATACCAACCAACATGAAATAGAAGGGAATCTAGAGGTGAGGAGGAAGGGCACAAGTGTGAGTCAAGAGAGGTTGATAAGGCATATACATGATCAAAACACATTATAATGAAATGTCATGATGATATGTAACAACATATATAATTAATATATGCTAATATAACCTTTAGAAAAAAATACATGAGAAGGTACTTAACCTCTAAGACAATACAGAAATGTTACTGATAGTCTGAACTTTAGTTAGGGTACTGATAGCTGTAGTATTTAAAAATGCTGAAGGAGGCAGTATGGGAAGGAAATAACCCCAAATGAGTTCCAGGTGTACTAGGTTCAGGAGGGCTCAGAGATACCTGCACACCCAAGAGAAAGCACATATTTTGGGGACAGACCATAGGGTGGTATTGGATGAAAGGAAACCATGGGCGAACAATAGTCTGGTTTCCCTGGCATGTTCTGGGTTTGTGGCAAGGATCTTAAAAAATCCCAGGCCTTTCTGGGTGAGGAACTGGACAGCACCAACCAGTTCAGATTTTAGAATGGCTCTCTATAATCATATTTTGACTTGTCCTCCTTCTGAAAGCCATGTGATACTGGACAAGACTTCTACATACTCTGAAGGTCACTTCTTAAATCCATACAATGTAGGTGAATGTTCACTGGATACTTTTTCTAATGAAGGATAAAATAGGAAATCTGTATCAGGTGATGTGGGAGGGGGACCAGACAGTGTACTGGATGAAGTGGCCCTTGGTCTGTACTGCTGCATGGCTGACATCTCAGTCTTTGTGAACCAGCAAATGTAAACATCAGACAACGGAGATGGCCCATGGGCTCAAGGGAGGGACAAACCCTGTTCTTTTCTGACAAAAAGGCCCTAATTTACCTAGCTCTAATGCTCTAACCCCTCCCCATTTCAGGCAATCAGGTAAATGCTTGGAGCAATCGGTTGCGAGAAAGGAAGACAAGAGTAATATATGAAGAGATCAGTGACCCTGAAGAAGATGATAGTGATTACTGTATCTGTAAGTAGTCCTTTGATACACCTCCCAAAACCCAGAACGCACACTTTTCTCATGTGGTATTGGCTTCTACCCAGCCATCCACTTCTAGTCCTTTGGGGGTAATGTCAGTCATGCTTCCTTTCCTCCAGTGTTGGGTAATTTGGAGACCGTCCCTACTCAGAATGTTGTAGGCTCCCAAATCCCAGGTCAATGCTCAAAGTACAAGCCCACCTTCCTCTAGCTAAGGAATTCAAAGACAAGGTGAGGTAGTCACCTGTGCTTTAAGCAGAGGGCTTGCTTGTAGAGCAGAGGATCTGAGGTTGGCCAGGAGAGCATGTAGGCATTGAGGGACAGGAGGAAAAACAGACCAGTGAGCAGGTAAGTGGGAGCTCACCACCATTTATTTTCCCTCTCTTTCTTGTCTCAACCACAGAGAGTCGAAATAAGCCCATGATGAAAAGAAGAATGTGGTGGGAATTCAGGATCATAGCCACAACTTTGAAATACTAATTACCAGTTATATGTATATATATACATATATATTTATTTATAAAAATTCAGTACACTTCTAAGAGTTAAGCATCATATTATGTGGCAAGTGCAGCAATTTTGCAGGATATGTCAAACACTCTGTTAGGAATCCTTTTACTTTGTGCTAAGCATTCCCTATGTATTATTGTCACTGTGCTGAGTCCCATTAGAATTATTCTTTCTGTGCCAGGCAATCTTTAATCACAGATATTGCTATATTATGGCTAGCATCTGGTCAGCAGTGGGGATATTCTACATGGTAAGCACTCTGTATAATACTACTACTATTACTATTATTCTTACTGTTTGACAACCCCTCTGGCAGAATATCAATGTTTCAAGTAGGCTAGATGGCTCAGTGATAAAGGATCCTGCTGCCAAGTCTGATGACTTGAGTTCAATCCTAAAGATCCATAGATTGACAGAAAGAACTGACTCCCTGACAGTGTCCTCTGATACTCAAAATTGAATTTGCATGGTCATGCATGCATATATGTGCACATGCACACTCACACACATACACACACAAAATAACTCACAAAATAAATGAAAAGATAACAAAAGAAATCTATCAATATTCCATTCAGCAAGGCATGTACCTAATGCATGCCCTGTCCTTGTCTTAGGAATCATGTGTCAGTCATCCTCTGCACTAAAGTACACTACTCTCTCTTTGCCTAGGATTGCCGAGCAGAGTCTTGTTTGTTTAACACATTTCTCTGTACTTGCACGCCTATATAAGAGTCATCACTATGATCACCTTCACCTGCCATGCTCCACTAGAAATGTGTTTAGTCACAACCATCTTATTTCATTTTCTGGTTAGCACATACTTTGTCCCTTATTTGTACACTAGTGACACAACCAAATTCCGTGTCACAGGAGAATCTGGCTTTGCTTGACAACACATTCTTGCTTCTATTAAGATCAAAACTTATTTTTTATCCTCTAATCTTACCTTTTCGGAAGTTGTAATGTCTGATTCTAGGGACTGAACCCAGATCCTCCTGCATGTAAGGCAAGGTCTCTGCCACTGAGCTGCACTGGACTAGTAGCCACTGCTTCATTGCTGAAAAAATTCCTGAAAGAAAAAAAGGAAGAAAGATTACTTTGGGCTTACAGTTTTGGTGGGTTTAGTTGATGGATACTTTTCCCATAATGCTGTTTTTCCTTTCATGTTAGATTAGGGTAGCCAAACAAGGAATACAGGAAGAAGCCCAAGGCAAGAAACAGCCCCAAGTATATGGTTCTAATGAGCTGATTCCTCAAAAAAATCCTTGCCTCCCACATGACCACTAATGCCATGTGACATCTTCAACAGATCCACTTGGTGATTAGACTAGAGATCTCATGACATAATCACTTTAAGAAATCTCATACATGCAGCCAGAGTAGAACTTTGATTAGCATGCCTAGATTTTCTGAAATAATCAGACAGACTATCCAGTTCAACACAGACACTCAGGTTGCTTATGTCATTTACAGGTGGAGTTAACCTCTAAGTAGTCAGGATCATAGCCTCCTCTGGGCCAATGATTATCTTCTTCCTTTTGTTATTTTTGTTCATTGAACCAGTTTGAATTATGTATCCCAGGCTCTGCTGGAACTCACTTTCTAGTTCAAGAATTGTGATATTTGTGCCCCAGCCTCTGGAGTACTGGACTTACAAGTGTAGACTAACCTATGTGACTGAATATATTTATAAGTGATTCTAACATTGACCTAGGTCCTTAGAACAAAATGCAGGGATCAAAACAGGGAGAAGTTAAGGACGACAGTAGAGTTATTACAGGGAAAGTGTTGTAAGCAGGACTCGCCAAAACTGACAATAAAGAATACTTATGAGCCTGGGATATGGCTCAACAGTAAAGACTGATTAACATATCCAACAGGCCCAGGGGTCAAGATGTCACTCTACAAAAATAAGACCTACTGAGAGAGGTTGAGGATTTAGTATGAACATGAATAGATGCCAAAGTGTAGTTACTTAACAGAAATCTAAGGAAGATGGTTTAACAAGTGTGAGACTAGAGGCTGAAGCATTAAAAGATAGCAAGTACAAGGTCAGAGTTGAACGGCAGCAAAGGCAGAAGAGTTTATGGAATAGCAGAATTAAGGCTCATATCTGAAGGACAGAGAATGTACAAATGAGACCTCAGGCTCTAGAGCAATGTAGGTAAGGGACACGTAACTTGTGTTGGTATTACAAAAGCTGCAGTCAAGTCTAGACTTCATTACAATTACATGGCAGACACTACGAGGTGAGTTGTATTATACACCCATTTCCCATCTCACTCATATGTAGGATCCATAATGCCCAATGTAACTGTCCTGGGGGTGATGTGGCAATGTGGGCTCCTATGGCTATGGCTCTGATGGACTGAACTGTGGAAAAGGAAGAGACAAGATATCTCTGCCACAGCACTATGTGAGGATTCAGAGAGGAGTCAGAGGTGCTGATAAATGAATATGTTCAACAAAACAACCAGATGCAGAAAGGTAGATGGTTCAAGTTTAACCTCAAATGAGTAACCACATTTAAATTTGTATTCTTGTGTAATTTTATGTATGTGGGGCATGAAAGTAGAAAGTGTACCATAAAATGGGATGTCAAATCCTTAAAGAGGTACAAATGAATAACTCTTTATACAGAGCCCAGGAAAGTACTAACAGGAACAATCAGGGAGAAAGAAGGTGACAAGGTGATTTGGACTTTGACTGATTAAAAACCAAGAATATGGAAATATGTCATTATGAAACCCATTACTTTGTATGCTGCCTTAAAATATCAAGGGAATAGAGTTCTGAGGATAAAATACAAAGAGAAAATAGTCTACTTTTGAAGCAGAATTAGTGGTCCTCTGTTGGAGGAAAATATATTTGGAAGACATTAGGATCCATGAAAATGGGAGTTGGAACCTGGCCATTCTTGCTACTCTCTAGAAGTACCCTTACCCTGCCATCTGTCTCACTAACACCCACTGTGGAGCCATCAGAACAATGACACATGTCAAGTACAATCTCCCAAGACAAATGACAAGAATGGCAGACTGATGCCTTCCAGCTGCAGTAGCATGCTCAGAGGTCTGTGGGATGAACTTTGTGTTCTAGGTTTCTGAAAATATGGCTCAGACCATTTTGTACTGCAGTCGTGCAGAATGGAAGAATAATATCCATGGCTCAACTGACTTATGGATATTTAAGTGTTCTTCATATGTGCCTATAGGAATGAAAATGTATATGGTTTGTCTTGAATATATTAGGCCACCCGAAATAGTAACTATTTGTGAAAATACCAAATACACAATGAATACAACTTACAAAATCCAAGTGACAACTGAGACATTTGGAAGTTCTGTATCCAAGTTATTCAGAATTCAATCTGCGCTTGCACCTGGGTTTTGCTTCCTGGAAGATAATCAGTGGGTGCACGTCCACCTGGAAAGGACATGGAATCAGAGTGTGGATGCCAGCCTTAAAGGGTATTATGCTTGCTTGACTGGCTGGCAAGGGCTGTTCTGGTAAAAGGACCATATTCACCCAGCGTTTCAGGACCCAGTGATGAGCCATCATCTACAACTATGCCTGCTTGACTGGCTGGCGTAGGCTGTTCTTGTAAGGACCAAATTTATCCAGAGTTTCAGGCCCCAAGGCTAAGCCATAGTCTACAACTTGTGGCTCCAAGTACTGAAGAAACTGTCAATACAAGGAAAATAATAGCACAGTAACTGCATGATGAGTTGTTTGAATTGCAGATCCCAGTAAACTGGGCTCTTCATTACTCTCATCTCCGCTCTCATTGTTACAGTGTCTGGACCAGCCTTTTCCCTCAGAACCTCCTCTTACAGTGGAGAATTTGGTTGCAAGTCACCAATTTTACCCAGCTTGGTGAGAATACTAGCTTTAGGAAGAAACCTGTAGTCTAACAATGCCAAGTTTATTGTTTATTGAGACTGAACATAATGAATACAGTGGAAATGTTTCAAGAAACAAAAGGAGAAGAGCGAGCTACTGCATAATTTGTTAAAAGATGAAATTTAAATGTTCCCTGCTCTGCTACATCAACCCACATAGTTCAGCTTGCATAAATGTAAGTGTACATATATACAAGTAAATATACACTTGTATTTACAAGTGTACATATGTACATGTACCTACTTCCAAAGCAGGATTTCTGAAGCTCTGGATGACGGCTGGTGTGGCTCAGATAATTCTTTTAGTGAGGAGCTATTTGTGCATTTTAGTAGGTTCAGCAGCAACCTTGAGCACTGTCCATTAGTTATCAGTGAATATACTTCATTCCAATTGTGGCAAAAAGGCCCAAATGTCAAGAGGAGATGGTGGTAGCAGTAAATGTTATGACTGTGATTAAAGCTCTTAATTGATGATGAAAACAATCAAGGAAAGCTTCTGTGGACTGGTTTCTGTGTTCACTTTTGTATATTTTAGCACATTAAAATGACAAATTTGGGTATATGGTTCTTTCAAGTATTCATTTTTATGCCAATAAATTAGTGCTTCTGTTGGATTTGGCTGGAGAAGTGTCTGGTAAGAGTTACTACCGAGATTCTTTCTTTTCTCTTTTTTAATTTATATTTTTATTAGTTTATTCACTTTGCTTCTCACCTGTAGCTCCCTCCCTGCTCCCTTCCCAATCTCATCCTCCCACCCTCTTCTCCACCCATGCCCTTTCCCCAGTCCACTGATAGAGGAGGTCTTTTTCCCATTTCTTCTGATCCTAGTCTATCAGGTCTCATCAGGAGTGGTTGCATTGTCTTCCTCTGTGGCCTGGAGGAGGTGCTCCCCCCTCAGGAGGAGGTGACTGAAGAGCAGGCCAATTAGTTCATGTCAGAGACAGTCCCTGTTCCCTTTACGAGGGAACCCACTTGGATACTGAGCTGCCATAGGCTACATCTGAGCAGGCGTTCTAGGTTATCTTGGTTATATTCATGAATGGTCCTTGTTGGAGTATCAGTCTCAGAAAAGACCCCTGTGCCCAGATTTTTTTTGGTTCTATTGCTCTCCTTGTGGAGTTCCTGTCCTCTCTAGGTTTTACCTACTTCTTTCATAAGATTCCCTCTGCTCTGCTCAAAGTTTGGCCATAAGTCTCAGTATCTGCTTTGATACCCTGCAGGGTAGAGTCTTTCAGAGTCCCTCTGTGGTAGGCTCTGTGTCCTGTTCCCTGTTTTCTCCCTCTTCTGATGTTCATCCTCTTTGCCTTTCTGAATGAGGATTGAGCACCTTAGCCAGAGTTTTCCTTGATTAGTTTCTTTAGGTGTGCAGATTTTAGTATGTTTATCCTACATTATATGTCTAATATCCACTTATGAGTGAGTATATACCCTGTGTGTCTTTCTGATTTTGAGATACCTTACTCAGGATGATCTTTTCCAGTTCCCACCATTTGCCTGAAAATTTCATGATTACTGCAGAGATTCTTAACTGGCTAAAGTGTTGAGAATACGTGATTGTTGAATTCAAAGCCTTAAATGAGACATGCACGTCACCCCTTCCATGGGTCAGGGAACTCCATGGAAGAAAGTAAAGAAAGTAAGAGGTAGAGGAAAGGGTGGAGTGGTGTGGACTGAAGTTTCTTTTGGACATGACATAGCTTCTGCAAGCCTGAAATCTCAGCAGCTGTTATTACCTGCAGAATATTACCTTCATCATCTGTAATGGAGAGGATAGGATACTCATGAGCCACATACCCATTCCTGAGAATTGGTAGAAAGTTAACAGTTGCCAGGGAGAGGGGCTTGTGAAATCCCACCACTCCCTAAGGATCTTTAGGTAGTTAGTGCTTTCAGAGAGTGAGATGAATTTACTTCCATGGTGTAGCCACTTCTAAGGTACCTATGATTCTGGATTTAACCCCTTCGCACATGTTCCTAGAGGAAAAAAAAAAAAAAAGAAAAACGTGTTGAAAAAAAAAGTCCTGAAGATAGAAGAAAAACTACTTGGCGATTGGGTAGTTTCTACTGGCATAGAAAAGAAACAGGGTACCTGGAGGTGACGATGACAGAAATGCATGGATTGCTGAGATCTGTTAAATATGTCCTCTCGGTAATCTTAACTGAAATTATGGGTTGACAAAAACTAAGCCAAATAATAGAACAACAAGCAACCCTAAACCGCATGGGAAAAATACTGACATCAGGAGGAATGCAAGGGGGCACAACATAGGGATGGGACATAGTCATGATCAAAACACATTATATGCATATATATATTAAATGTAATAACAAAAATATATTAAGATAGCAGCAACATATCTACTTCCAGTGTTTCAGGATCCTATGTTTGTGACTCACTTTCTAGCATGAGCCAGGTCCTGGGACAGATCCCTAGAACTACAAAAATAACACTAAGGTTGAAAGTGAGATGAACAGTGGATGAAGAAATGACTTTGTGGTTAACGGTACATATTCCTCTTACAAAGAACCCAGATTTGGTTTCTAGAATCCACATGGCAGCTCACCCACTGTTTAACTCTACTTTTAGCATTGTGATTCTCTCTTCCAGCCTCCACAGGTACTGCATACACATGGCAAATCACTCATATATAGATAAAAGTATTTTTTAAAGTGACATGAGCCAGGCACAATGGCACATGTCTGTAATCCCAACATTCAGGGAGGCAGAGGAAAGTGGATCTGTGTGAGTTTGAGGCCAACCTGGTTTACAAAGCGAGTCCAGGATAGACAAGGCTACACAGAGAAACACTATCTCTAAAACCAAACTAAAACAAAAAGTGATATGATCATCTGCAACCTGCATAGGAAATATGACAGTTCATTAAAGATCTCAACAGATATGTTCTGTGCATGTATTCCTGTTCTCCTTCAAGAACAGAACACAAATTTATGCTGTTAACTCCATCCACTCCTGCCCTTGCCCCCACTGCGCTCCTTTGTTCCCCATAGAAACTCAAAGCCTACAGTCATGCTGCCAACGGGATTTATCCTCGCTCACTTGACCAATACTCCCAAGCACTTTGTCCCTTCTCTAGCCACAGACATTAGACTCACACTGCCAAATCTACCCACCCCTGCAGCCTTTCCAGAGAGAGGCACTGGACCCAAATTTACAACTCTACTGACTAACTACTTACCATAGGATCACATGTCCCTTGTCTGCCTTTCAGCCCTCCTTCTGCCCCTCTTCTTCATATAAAGATTCTATATACCATCACGAACTCTGCTAGAACCCTTTGTCTAAGGAAAGTCCTGAATACCTCTCCCAGATTCTTGAAGATTAGCTGTGGGAATCTTTTAATTTGAAGGCTTTCAACCTTAGTTATCGCTGGGCTGAGCTAAAACTGCTTCTGATATCCCATTTGGACATCAACATTCAGTTTCCTAGAGACTGAATCTTAAATCCTATATAACTGATCTACCATCTGCCTGGAAAGAAAGCTTCAGCAGTGGAGACAAGATCTCCATACTCCAGATACTTAGGTCTAATCATAAATACACAACATGAATAGCCAAAATAGTCTCTGACAAAAATTAGTACACCAATATCAGTGTTACCCAATAATAAGGACTTAGATGACACACAATGATTTCAAGACAGCAGTAATAATCATGATTAAGCAACTAAAAAAGAGTATGAGTAAATTCCAGAATAAAGACTGCCTAAATACAATTGAACGATAAAATGAAAACAGCTTGGCATGGAAATAAAATTTAATAGAGAATCTCTCTAAAAAAAAGCTCAAATGAAATAAAATGTGAAATGAAATTTTCAGTACTTCAAATAAAAAGCCTCACTAATAAATTGGACTAAGTGGAAGAGAGAATATTGAGTCCTGAGGTAGAGGAACTGGAACATTCAAAGAAAATGTCAAATCCAAAATAAATAAACACAAGAATGAAACATGCAGGAACTCTGGAACACTATAATTCAAAGAAAATGTCAAATCCAAAATAAACAAACGCAAGAATGAAACATGCAGGAATTCTGGAACACTATGAAAAGAACAACTCTATGAATAATAGGTAGAGAAGAAGAGACTGAGGTCAAACTCACAGGAAATAATTTCAATAAAACCATAAAAAGATAAACTAAAAAAAGGAGCCTGTCACTGTCCAAGACAGATGCAGAACACCAGATAGACATGACCAGAACAGAAACTCCCCACATCATATATCAGTCAAAACACTAAATACACAGAACAAAGAAAAGATACTGAAAGTTGCAGAAGAATATCAATTCATATACAAGCACAGATCCATCATAATAAAAGCAGATTTTTCAATATAGTCTATGAAACCCAGAAGGGATTGGATTGTTGTAACACGTTAGGAAGGATTACAGACATCAATCCATACTACTATGTTCAGAAAATATAGTCAAGGAAGAAAGTAAAACTTTCCACCATAAAAACAGATATAAGGAATTTATAAAAGTCCTGAATACCTCTCCCAGATTCCTGAAGATTGCCTGTGGGAATCTCACCACTTACAACTAACTAAGCTCCATGGAAGATGATGAAGGGAATACTCAGGTCTGAAGAGAAGGTTTCACATGCCCAAGAAGGCACAAGGGTTCATTAGTTCCAGAATACTGAAGCAAAAGAAGATGAAACTCCACAAAGCAGGAAAATGGCAAGAATGCAATTCTTTAGTAATAACTCTTAATATTTGTGGTCTCATCTCCCCAAGAGTCACAGACTAACAAACTGGATCATAAAATAGGATCCATCATTTTTGATACATACAGGAAATGCATCATACTAACAATGATAGACACTACCTTAGGGTAAAAGGGTGGAAAATGGTGTCTAAAGTAAATGGAACTATTAAGAAGTGTAGTTCTTTTTTTTTCTTTTCTTTTCTTTCTTTTTTTTTTTTTGAGACAGGGTTTCTCTGTGTAGCCTTGGCTATCCTGGACTCACTTTGTTGACCAGGCTGGCCTCGAACTCACAGAGATCTGCCTGCCTGTGCTTCCTAAGTGCTGGGACTAAAGGCACATGTCACCACCTCCTGGTTTGTAGTTATTTTAATATCTGAAAAACAAATAGACTTAAAACCAAAACCAAACAGATGCGGTAAGGAGAAATAATTCCTACTCATAAAAGAAAAAAATAACCCAACTACAGCATTGTCTTAGTCTGGTGGTTTTCAACCTGTGGCTACCCAGCAGCCCTTTCATAGGGGTCATATATCGTGATAGTCAATATTTCATGATATGTGGGCATATGATATCCTGCATATGATTCAAAACTACCAAAATTACAGTTATAAATTAGAACTGAAAATAATTTTCTGGTTGGGTGTCACCACAACATGAGGAAGGTTGAGAACCACTGTCTTACTCAGTGTTCTAGTGCTGTGAAGAGACACCATGATCAAGGCAACTCTTGTCAAAGAAAGCATTTCATTGGGGCTGGCTTAGAGTTTCAGAGGTTTAGTTCATTATCCTCATGGTGGGGGAGCATGGTGGCATGCAGGCAGATATAGAAGCTGTAAGTTCCAGATCTGAAGGTAGCAGGAAGATAGAGCAACTGGGCCTGGCTTGGGCTTTTGAAAACTCAAAGCCCATCTCAATGACATTCCTACTCCAACAACATACTTCCTAATCCTTTCAAATACTGCCAGTCCCTGGTTACTAAGCATGGAAATCTATGAGCGTATGGGGGCCATTCTTATTCAAAACACCACATTTCACTTGCTGGCCCCCATAGTCTTAGAGCTACACTACAATGCAAAATGCATTTAGTCCAACTTCAACAGTCCCTACAGTCTGCCACAGTCTCAACACTGCCTAAAAGCCCAAAGTTCAAAGTCTCTTCTGGGACTCAAGGCAGTCTCTTAACTGTATCCCCCAGTAAAATAAAAATAAAAAAAGCAGATCACATACTTCCAACATGCAATGGCACAGAATATACATTCCCATTTTAAAAGAGTGGAAAGGGAGCACAGTGAGGAAATACTGGACCAAAGCAAGACCCAAACCAGCAGGGCAAACTGCAATCTCTACATCTCCATGTGTGATGTCAAAACGCTCTTCAGACTTCCAACTCCTTTCATCTTTGTTGATTGCAACACTTCTCTCTCTTGGGCTGGTTGCACACCTGGTGTGCAGCTATGCATGGCAGATATCCCATGACTCTGGCTTCTCTAACATCTTGGGGTCTCCAACACAATCCAGGCTTCATCTTAATAACTTCATGCAATGACCTGTCTGGGCTTCCATGCAGGGGCATCCCTGATACAAGCCTGGCTTCAGTGGCTTTCCTTAGACACAGAGGAAGATTCTGTAACTCCTTTCTTGTATCCTTGACTCTAAAGCTAGAACCACATGGCCAAAGCTTTTCAGTTCTGCTTGCTGGGGCTGGAATATGGCCCCCTCTTTCAATCACATCTACATCATTTTTTCCCCTGTTTTTGATGGTTTCCTTCACTGCTTATGCTTTTCTTTAAATTCCTTTTCACAAGTTGGAAGCTTAGCTGGGTGGAGTCTTGCCTTGAGATCACCACACCTTTTATCTATTTAGGATTAGGTTTTTCTTTAAACAGTTTAATCTCTTTGCACACTGGGCTTAGCTCCATACACATCCCATCCCGGTGCTTCTTTTCTCCTCAAGCTGTACATTTTGTATTTTTCCTTGCTCAGCTTGCTCCTTTTCATTATAGATCTGCATAACAGTGACCACTAATAACCACACAGCAGAGTCAATAATAGGCTCTTTTGAAATCTCCTCTGCCACTGCAACTAATACAAAACTTTTCAATTTAGCTCCAGCTTTAGCCCAGCTTTTTGACATGGCAGGAAGCAGTAAAATATCACAAGAACTGCCCGTAAACCTCTTGATCCTAGCCATTATAATCTACATTGTTCTCAGAACTACTGTCTTCCATGCTCCTACTACTGTGGTCTATCAAACTCTACTTTAAGTGTTCAACTGCTTTTCTAGTCCAAAGTCCCAAAGTCCACATTCTGCCACCAAGGAGCAAGGTCAGGCCTGTCAAAGCCATACCCTGCTCCCTGGTGCCAACTTCTGTCTTAGTCAGTGTTCCATTGCTGTGAAGAGACATCATGACAATGGCAACTGTTATAAAAAGAAAGCATGGGGCTGGCTTACAGTTGCTGAGATTAAGTCCATTATCCTCATAGTCAGGAGTAAGGCGGTATGCAGGCAGACATGGTAGCTCAGAGTTCTACAGCTGAATCAAAAGGGAGCAGCAAGAGAGAGAGCCACTAGGCCTGCCTCGGGCTTCTGAAACCTCAAGCTCATCCCCAGGCACACACTTTTTCCAACAAGGTCACACCTCTTAATCTTTTCCAATAGTGTTGGTTCCTGGTGACTAAGTATTCAAATATATGAGTCTTATTTAAACCACCACAAGTATAATACTAAACATACATGCATCAAACAGAAGCGTACCCTATTTCATACAAAAAACACTATTATATTTAAAACAACAGATCAACTGCAACACAGTGCTAGTGGATGATTTAAAAATCTCATGTTATCTGAAAAAATATACATTGAAAAACACTGGAGTCAAAGGACATCCAAAATTAAAAAGACATCTTTCTCTAGAATCTAACCAGGTGAGTCCTTCTGATTCTCCCTTCCATGATTCTCCTCAATCCCCAGATCTAACCTGGGTCCCACATCCAGTATACTGGTCTAGTCTTGCCACCCTTGCCTGCACTTCAACCAACCTCTAGGCTTCCATTAGAACTATTCCTTCCTGCCCCTGATCCACAGTGCAACCCATATAATACTGAACCTCTCCACCAAGCCAGATCCTGCACACCCTACCCCACTGTCTAGCTGGGTAGTAAGTCTTCCTGATCCTCTCCTCCACACATCTCCCCAACACCCCAACATCTACCCCAACACTCCAGTCTTGGTCCAGGATGCACATCCTGTACAGAAGTCCAGTCCTTGTGTCCATCTGACTACATCCTCCGGAAAGCCATATTCAACCTGTAAGCTAAACCCAACCTGCATATCCTCTCTTCTGCCCCAACTTACTCTGTCCATACTACATAAGGAACTAACTAAAAACATTCATATGTCCATATTGCATCACAAAACATTCATCTCATTACAATACAAACCATGTATGAGGTCAAGACCATATTTCTCTCTAACACTTACCAGTCCTATAGAATAATTGTTCTCCAAGAACAATTACACAGATGAGTTCCAGGACACAAATTTTAAAGAAACAATCATAAACTTCATTAAAAAATCAAGGAGTTTCAAAAGAACAAAAATAAGCAGCTGAGTAAAACTTTAAAAAACACAAACATGAAGATGACAAAAATAAGGAAATGAATGCAGAATTTTAAAATGTAATTAAAAGGATCCAAGCTGAAAAGAAGATGGAACTGAAAAAAAAAGCAATAACACAATAAGAAATTTCAAAGTGAATGAATCCAACAAAAGATATCAGGGCTCAAAGATAAAATAGAAAGTCTCGAAGAAATAAGCAAGGAATATGAACTTTTTTATACACACAAAAATATGTATATAGGAAATATGGGACAGCATCGAAAGACTAAACATTCAAATTATAGGCATAGATGAGGGAGAAGTTCAGGCCAATGGCATAGATCAGATCTTCAACAAGATCAGAGAACAAGTCTGTAATGAAAGTTTTGGTTTCTTTGTAAACTCAGTTACATAAATATGTTTTTGTTTTAATCCCAAGTGTGGGATTTTAGTTGGTCTATCGTTTGTCCACACCTGTTAATTATCTTGTGTAGGGCGTGGCTTTTGCCACCTGTTAACAGCCTTCCATGTTAGGCATGCGAAGGGATGTTGTCTAGGACTCTGAAGGTATACATTTGAGACCCCAGAAAGAGAGTTGGTGGCATTTAGTGTTGCTGTGTGGCAAGTAGCAGTTTGGAGAGACCAGAGAGATGGAAGGTGAGGTGATTTGGAGCAGACAGATGGAGAGAAATGCTTTGTGGCTCAGCAGCTTAAAGAAGACTTGTGGCTGCATCTTCTAATGGCGGGGCAATTGGCATAGTACTAAAGACCCATAGATCCTAAACAGCTGGGAGAAGTTAAAGGGTCCTTTCTCCCCACTAATGTTCTCTTTCCCACGTCAGATATGGGAATTTGGAAGGGAGGTTGAGGCCTAAACACTCCAAGTAAAGTACAGTTTTAAAAATAAATGCTAGGCAACTCCACAAAGTAAGGAAAATTTCACCGGTACAAATAGAAAAAGCACACAGAACACCAAACATACAAAACCAAAAAAGAAAATACCCATAGCATATGATAGTTAAGTCATCAAGTATACAGAACAAAGAAAGTGTATTGAAAGCTGCAAAAGAAAAAAAAATGGCAAGTTACAAAAATGAAAAACCTATCAGAATTACAAATGATTTCTCAATGGAAACTTAGAAAGCCAGAAGATCCTGGAGCTAACGCACGCACACACACACCAACAACAACCTAGAGTAATATATCTGCCATAGTGAAAGAAAAAAAAACATTTTTCATGATATAAACATTCTGAAAACTTTATATCCCACAAACAAAACCTAAAGAAAGTATAGGAAGCTGTATTTCAGGCTGAAGAAAGAGGTGAACACTGCTAAAAGACCGTGGAAAGAAATACAAAGCCCAAACCATTAAATCATAAAGCAGTGAGAACATAATACTATGCAAAGCAACAATACAGCACAGACTTTTAAGTATTAACTTTAAATATCGATGGTCTCGATTCTCCAGTTAAACGACAGACTAGCTTAATGGATCAAGGAAAAAAAAAATCCATCTGTGTGTTGCCCACAAAACACATCTTAAGGTTTTAAAGCTAGGCACTGCCTTAGAGCCAAAAGATCGACAAAGGCAGTCCAGTGAGATGAGACAGGTGACAAGAAGCGAGTGGCATTGCTGTTCTAATATATGACAAAATATACTTTAAACTAAAGTGAATGAGAAGAGATAAAGAAGGGTACTTAATTATAAGAGAACAATTAACCAAGAACGCATTGCTATCCTAAATGTATAGCACCAAACTCTGGTGCATCTAATTTCATTTAAAAATGTACTGATGAACTTAAAAGACAAAGACTAACATCAACCTGTTAATTCTATGTGAGTTCAATGCTTGTCTTTCTTCAAAAGATGAGTCATCTGGACAAAAGATAAACAGAGAATCATGAGAATTAAATGGCATCATACATCAAATAGATTTAAAAGATATCTACAGAATATTCCACACAAACCCCAAAGGACACACATTCTACTCAGCCACATAAGGAAGGTTTTCTACAACAGACCACATCCTGGGACACAAAACAAATCTTTATAAATTCAGAAAGATTGAAATAACACTGCGTATTCTGTCTGATCATAATGCAACAAAACGTAAAACAGAGAGCAGACAAATCTCTAGTAAATAGACGTACTCATGGAGATTAACATCATTTAAGAAGAAATCATGAAAGAAAAGACGTTTCCTGCAACTGAAAGGAAAACAAACATGAAACCTCTGGGATACATTGAAAGTAGTCGTTTGAGAAAAAAATTATAGCTCTAAGTGCCTGCATTAAAAATATCAGAAAAATCAGCCCACCTCAGAAGAGGCATGGGGGCTTTGGGCCTCTAAGGAACCTCTGGTCAGGGTGGGGGGCTGGGTAAATAAGCAGCCTTCTGCTAGTCTGACAATCCAACAAGGTAAGCCACCCCTCCAACCCCCCCTCATCCCCCGCACCCCGTTTCCCTCCGTCCTTCATCACCCCCCCCTCCGGCGCGCCCCCAAGGCCGGCTCCGCCCCCTCTTGGAGTGGGTGGTGTGCTCCTGCGGCTTCTGTAGTGTCGCAGGCACACGCGCCGCTGGCAGATCCGCAGTTCAAGTGGTCTGAGCAGGACTGACTGGCGTTGCCCCCACCACTGCGCAGACTGACCGAAGCGACTGGCCTAGCAACCCAGTCGCTTCCTCTCTCCAGTCCCCACAGCTCGCGCCCATCTTCTCTCCTGGCTTTCGGGGCTGGAGTATGTAGCTTGCATCTGGCCGCCTGGCTCCCCTGCAGCTGACGCCCACCCGCGTCGTCGAGTTTATCAGGTGCGCAGCGCGTGGAGGGCTAGCGGCGGGCACAGGCCCAGCCAGCCCGAGGTCCGCAGAGGCCCCAGGAGCCCATCTCTCGGGCCTCCATCCCACCCGGTCCAGGTTAGCCCTCCTAGGGGCCGTCTTTATGGGCCACATTCTCTCAAAGGAGCCTCGCAACCGTCCGAGCCAGAAGAAGCCTCGCTGCTGCAGCTGGTGTCGCCGCCGCCGCCCTCTCATCAGACTGCCGGGCCGGACCAGCACCAAGGCGTCCCCCCAGGCCGCGGGGGCTCGGAACCGCGACTGCTTCTTCCGCGGGCCCTGCATGCTCTGCTTCATCGTGCACAGCCCAGGCGGGCCCGCCCCTGCCGGCCCAGAGGAGGAGCCGCCGCAGTCGCCGCCGCCGCCGCTGCCACCGCGGGACAGGGCCTACGCCGCCGCCCCCTTGCAGCCGCTGGAGCCGCGCTACGCGGCCTTGGCAGCTGAAGACTGCGCCGCCGCCGCCCGCCGCTTCCTGCTGTCATCGGCCGCTGCCGCCGCCGCCTCCTCGGCCTCTTCACCAGCGACGCGTTGCCGGGAGCTGGGGCTGGCCGCCGCCGCCGCTTGGGAGCAGCAGGGCCGCAGCCTCTTCTTGGCAAGCATGGGGCCTTTGCGCTTTCTGGGGCCGCCTGCCGCCGTCCAGCTTTTCCAGGGGCTGCC
The DNA here is from genome assembly GCA_028658305.1 of Pachyuromys duprasi. Lineage (NCBI taxonomy): Eukaryota > Metazoa > Chordata > Mammalia > Rodentia > Muridae > Pachyuromys > Pachyuromys duprasi. The sequence continues at coordinate 94,974,436 of CM053742.1, forward strand.
GCCACACGGTGAGCATCCCTTGGCCCCCGAGATAGTCTACAAGGTTCCGGAGGCCGGGATTCCCGACAGCACCTTCTGCATGCAGCCCTGCGGCGGCGGTGGAGGAGAAGGAGGAAGAGGAGGAAGAGGAGGAGGACCAGTGGGGGGAGGCGCCTCGCTGTTGCAGCAGCTGGATGCAGGATGCTGCCAGGCCCCAGAGCAGTCCCCGCCAGCGCTCGGCTCCAGGCCCACCTCTCCAGCCTCCCAGAGTTCCCTCCTAGAGGCCGCCGAAGACGTACTCCGCGCTGGAGGCATCGCCCCTTGGTCCGCCCAGTCGCAGCTGGAAAGCCGCGACGCGGACTATAGGAAGCTTCCCGAAAACCCCTGCAGCTATTTTAGGGAGTCGCCCCCCGAAACCCTAGATATCAACCAGCTGCCGGGGTCCATCGTGCTTGAGGTGGATGTGGATGACTAGGCCCAGAGATGCCATTTTCCCCCACCCCACCCCCACCCTCCTGAGGCTTTCTCTTTCTTCCCCCTGTGCAGGGAGGAGTGGGGGTCCCTGAAAGCCAGGGGTCGCCCGAAGGGGACACTGGAAAACCAGTAGGCCCCGTGCTTAAGGCTTGTTTTGAAGTAGAAAAGCTTGGAGTCTGCTGAATGCCTTGTAGTAGATTAGGTCTGTTTTCACAATTCAGGATTCATTTATTGCATTAGCAAATCCCGACATAGAAACTATTAGATTTCTGTGGAATAAATATATGCACACTTGAGCAATTTATATTTGGTGGGTAACAACCTTACATATTGATGTTTGAAAGTTTTCAAACTGTTTTCAGGTTTGATAACTGCTACTTAGTGCCAATAGCTTACAATTAAGCATGTACCATGATCAGTCACTGTAACAGAGCTTTATATATACAAATCTCATGGGTTCCTCCATTTGATGCTGTGAAATGAGTCCTGTTAATATTTATTGTATTCAAAAAGAAATGGACATTCCAGTATTTTGGGACAGATGACATAACACCGGTGAGCCAGGAAGAAGAGGACTTTTCATTTTCTCTTGTAAAACTAAGTTTAGATGAGCTTAAAGTGGTTGAATGACTGGTTCAAGGTCACACCCATTAAACTAAGGAGCAAATGGAGGTCTTGAACTAAGGAATTTTGGCCAGCTTGACTTGAAAAAAAACCTCTGTTGTTTATGCTGTTGTTTTTCCTTCTTACTTCCTTATCTTCATATGTAATGGATTACCAGAAGTCAGAAGTCTTTTATGTTGGGGATGGGAGTGAAGAAGTGAAGTGCCTGGTGGGAATTTTGTGTCACTGTCAGTTACTGAGTAAAATTTCCTGCTTTGTCAGAGCTACAGATAAACCTTGTGATAGTTTGTATTACATTATGAACTCTCTTTCCCCCTGTTTTGTGTCTTTGTTCCCTTATCTTTTCCTGGAGGTTAAAAGATAAGAACTTGGTTTGTCACTGTGGATGGTACTTAAATAAGACTAGCCAGAAATAACCTTCAGGAAATTTTGGCTACTTTCATTGTTACTGAATTAACTGCCAATGTAATTGTAAATGTTACTGTCACATCAGTGTACCTTATTTGATTAGACTTTAACATATGTGTAATTGTGTATTTGGATGTATTTTACTGTGACATTGATGTTCTTGTGAACAATACAGCAAAAGACTGAACAAGTTTCTCATTTCCTTGTGTCAAAATGTAAAGATTTAATTATTATGGAGTTGTTTTTGCTGGAGGAGTAATTAGTTTGTGTGTTCAGGGGATGAATTTTGGGCAAAGGAAACGTTCTCAAGTCCTTTAAATCACAGGATAATACAGATCAGTGGTTCTCAATTTGTGGGTCATTTTGTGACCTCCCCAAGCCTTTGGAAATCATATTTACATTATGATTGATAACAGTAGCAAAATTACAATTATGAAGTAGCAATAAAAATAACATTATTGTTGGGGGTCACCACAACATGGGATACTATAATAAAGGGTCACAGCATTAGGAAGGTTGAGAACCACTGATAGAGATAAATAAAATATCAACAAAAATATTAGAAAGAGCACACATAAATGAGTTAATGATACAACTAAAAATTGGAAAAAAATGAAAATCAGTTCCCAAATAGCAAGAAGTAATAAAAATCAGAACAGAAATCAATAAAATAGAAAATGGTAAAAAGAATCAACAAATTTAAGAGCTGGTGCTCTGAGAAGATACACAAGGTTGGCAGGCTGTTGGCCCAACTAAGAAAAACAAAGACAGGACCCAAATTAATAGAATAAAAAATGAGCAAGGAAAGAAATTACAACAAACACTATAAAGAAATTTAGAATAGTATAAGAAGGAATACTTTAAAAACTAGTAATCCATTAAGTTGAAAATCCTCAAATAAATGCATGAATTCTAGATTCAGCTAAACTACCCAAATTAAAGCAAAAAGAAAACAACCTAAACAGATCCATAACAAATGAGATCAAAATAGTAACGAAAAGCCTTCCAATTGAAAAGTGCCCAGGCCCAGGTGGATTCAGAGCAGAATTACATGAGGTCAAAGAAGATCTAGAGCCCTATCGGTAAGTAAGTAAATAAGTACAGTGTGCATCACCCCACCCCTGCACACACACAGAGAGCAGAATTACAGGAGGTCAAAGAAGATCTATAACCTATCAGTAAGTAAGTAAATAAATAAAGTGTACATCACACCACTCCTGCACACACAGAGAGAGCAGAATTACAGGAGGTCAAAGAAGATCTATAACCTATCCGTAAGTAAGTAAATAAATAAATAGAGTGTGGTCCCCCACCCCTGCACACACATAGAGAAAGAAAGAGAATGAGAATACTTCCAAACTTCTATGAAGCCAGCATCATACAACCAAACCAGGAAAAGACACAACAACAACAACAAATGACTATAAATTCTAAATGTTTAATGAAATACTTGCAAGTAGAATTCACACATACATAAACATGATTATCTGCTGTGACAAAACTGGCTTTATCCCTGAAATGCAAGTCATAATATAAATCACATAGGTGGTGCTAAAGACAAAAATCATATGATCATTCCAATAGATGGCAGAAGAGCCTTTGGCAAAATCCAACATGCTACCATGATCAAAGTTCTGGATAAAGTAGAAATAGAGAGAACATACTTCAACATAAGTAAAGCTAAATGTGAGAAACCTACAACCACCATCATTGTAAGTAGAGGAAAAGTTGAAGCAATCCCACTAACATCATGTATGAGACAGGGGCTGGAGCAATAATGCAGGAGAAGAGAATTAAAGGGACACAACTAGGAAGAGGAGTCAGAGGATTCCACTTTGCCTATGACATGGCATCACAAATAAGAGATTCAAAAACTGGAAACAAATTTATCAACTTGGCAGGGTACAGAATTAACTTGTACAAATCAATAGCTTTTCTATACACCACCAACAAACACATAATAGAAGGATATCATGGACACACTCTCATTCACAATAGTCTCAAAGAAAAGAAAATATCTAGGAATAACTCTGACTATGGAGATTAAAATACCTTTACATGAAAACTTTAAGCTCATGGGAAAAAAAGAGAGAAAGATATTAGAAAATGGAAGCACGCCTCATCCACATGAATTGGTGGAATTAATACTGTAAAAATGACAATTTTACCAAAAGCTATTTATAGATTCAATGCTCTCTGAACCCAACTCTCCACCTCATTCTTCACAGAAATAGAAAAAAAAATCCTGAAATTTTTATGGTACTACAAAAGATCTAGATAGCCAAATGATCCTGAACAAAAAGTACAATGCTACAGAGATCATCACTGTAGTTGTCAAGCTATATTACAGAGCCATAATAAGAAAAACAATATGGTATTGCAGGAAAACAGGCATTTTGACCAATGGAACAAAATAAAAAACCCAAACATGAGTACACCTAACTTCAGCAATTTAATATTTGGCAAAGATGCCAAAAACATAAGCTGGGAAATAGACAGCATCTTCAGCAAATGGTGCTGGGAAAACTTTAAGTCTATATGCAGAAGAATAAAATTAGCCCCATCTCATCACAGAATTGCACAGAAACTAACTCCAGTGGATCAAAGTCCTAAGTGTGAACCCTGAAACACTGAAACTGCTAGAACCCAGGCCCATTTCTTGAATGTGTAGTTTTTTGGGGGGAGGAGAGGGGTAGTTCTTTGTGCATTTTAGTAATCCTTTGTCAGATGCATAACTGACAAAACTTCTCTTTCATCCTGTGGGCTTCCTGACCACCCAATAGGTTTTTTTAGTGGAACAGAAATCTTTCAGTTTTCGTGAAGTCCTGTTTGTCAATTGTTGGCCTTATTTCTTGGGCAAATGGAGTCCTTATTCAGAAAGTTTTTCCCCCTACACCTATATCCTGAATTGCTCTGCATTGGTCTTGAATTAATTCTTAGCAATCTGTTCTAATCTTCTGTTTCATTCTCATTCTCTGGCTCATTGAATCTTCACCTATGTCTAGCTTGTTCTCTCTTCAACCTGTCTCTGTAAAACTCTCCTGGTAAAAACTGCCTCTGAATTCCACAAACTTGAACAGACCTACTGCCTGTATTCTTCCCAGGGCTCATGGATTACTGTGGAAGACCAGTGAGAAAGAATGCATTAGCCAAAAGTGATGCATGAATACAAGGTACCAGTTTATTCTGGACATAGCAGCGGCACATGTGTATTCATAGTTTTTTTCTCCCCTTTTATTGAAAATAGACTCTTGAGGGAAGAAGGAAGCAGAGACAAAAGACGAAGAGGAGGGGTAGTGGTGGTACTATGGTCGAGGAGCAGGAACAGGAGCAGGAGGGGGATAGAGAGGAGAAGGCTCCTGCGTGGCACCATGTGGTTCCTCCAGGTACCGCCTAGCCCCTGTCAGTCAGGGCTGAGCCTCCACAGGATAAGAAACTCTGTGTGGGTACCAACAAGCAAAGCTACATCCGTGATGCTGAACACTGTGGTGGGCAGCCTCAGTGCTGCAACTATGAACTATAGGGTAAGTCCTTGTCCAGGGAGTTCTTCGCAGGGAGACTGCGCATAGAGGGTCGCAGTCACCGCCTCTATTCTTTAGGATGGCCAGCCATTTCTCAGTTTCCTCGGGACGGTGTTGGATTCTGGTTGATGTGGGCCATCATCATCTTCCTCAACTACTGCTGCGTCCACCACTACCGCTGAGCCCAAGCATGGCTTTCAGACCCAGCTGTGGGGGCAACATAAAAATCAACCTGATCACCTACTAGGAAGCCCACAATTACTCATTGCTGCCATGTTTCTTCAGGTTTTGCAGCTGTCTCTTCAGGGTAGCACTGCAGGTGGCAGGATCCTCCTACCCTGCGTGCTGGCCTGCCCTATGAATCCTCGGAAGCACAGGTCTTTGTCTGGAAGCCATACAAGTTCCCACCCCATTCCGGTGTCACTGACTCACAGCCCTCTGAAGGGCCTGATGATTGGGCAGCCATTAAAGCTCCTGGAATGGAGTCTACTGGCTTAGTGGCCAGCCATAGGCAGCTGGGCCCAGGGTCCTTTCTGGACAGGGATTCAGAGTGTAAGGGGGAGCTACTAAAAGATTAAATGCTTGAGTGTGGTAGTGTACTTCTACACCCCACAGGAAAGACAAGACACCCAGCAGACATCAGCACTTCACAGGTGACTTGGGCATTGAGGGGAGTGTGGAGGGTACAACCAGAGCCACCATTATGATGATTTCAAAGAGTTCAATACATGTTAAGCTTGTTTTTAAATTCTATTTTATTTGGGGTGCTTAGGCCTCTACCTCCATTCCAACAAACTTTTAACCCTACGAAAGACAGGGAAGGTGTGGGGAGAGGGAGTACAGAGCCCTTTATTTCTATTGACTGTTTAGGATTGATGGGTTCTTATAGGCACTATACCAATCTACATCAACGGCAAAGGCAGCAAGCAGTCTCCTCCATTTTCCTCCTCCAAGCTGCTGCACAAAGAAGCATCTCTGGTCTCTCTAAACTGCCACACCTTCTCTTCCTGGGCTCTCATATTTATATCTCTCAGAGTCCTAGATCCCAACCCCTCTCTGTGCTACCCAAGGCAGGCTGTTACCAGCTGGCAAAGACCAGGCTCTGCAGGAAGCTGTGCACAAACTAAAGCCCAAACTAAAATCCTACAGTTGGGATTAAGACAAAAACATATTTACACAACATAATTAAGTTTGCAAAGAAGCCAAAACTTCCATTACAAATACACTCATAGATGATGCTGTGGATGGGCCTCTGGACTTCTGTGACAGCTGTCACATATGGCCTCCTGTTGACGAAGACAAAGGGCTTTGCCTACTTCTCTGAGGAGCAGGCTTGAGAGCCTTGGGCCCCTTCACTTGCCATAGCAGCCTTGCCTGCTGCTAAACACGCCGTTAATTAACAGGATTCACCAAACTGGCAATGCAGCAACTGCCCCAGTTAGAACAGACCCTGCCTGCACCTAACAGCTTGACAATAACCACGGTAGGGGACACTCACAAGGGGAAGCATTAACTGACTTTTAGAAATGGTACAGCCACTTTGTCCTTTTATTATTATTATTTTTCCTCTTGTCTCACTTTCCCCTCATCCCCAGGTACAGATTTGGGGTGTAGATGCCTCCTCACTCCAATAAAAGCACAGCATTGTAGAAGACAGATAAGCTAGTTTTGGGACTCATTACATACTATCATCCCATTTTCAGTGTTGTAGCTCACCTACCTGCTTGGCTGAGAAACATGTGTCTAGAAAGCCCCAGAGGACTGGTACTGGCACTAAGATAGTTCTTAGTGATGGGGTGGATTCGTAAGAGAACTTTGCTGTGTCTTAGTCTTGGAAAGGCAGTTTATTTTGTCCCTGAGTGAAGAAGGAAAGCTGCAGGAGCCAGTGGATTGTCATTTGTGGCTCTCGGTGTCTGCAGAACTGCCTTGGGTCTAATCCTGTGGGAGGGTGAGAGTTTGCGGACAGGTTGGTAAGGGACCTGTTGATCTGGTAAGTCCCAGGTAGACAGTACACATTTGTCCATTGCACAGCAGGCCCTTCCCAGCAGGCTTTAGCTTGCTCCAGCCTGGTAGTTCAGGCATAGAAGGTTCTACTGTGTTCTCTCCGTTTTCCTTTAAAAACAAATAACAAAAGGCTAGCTGGAAACAAGAAACGTATCAGAGAGCAGAATTTTCTTCTGGAAAAGGGAATTCTGCAGCTCTCTCTTGGGCTGAGTTTCCAAGAGTCTGGCAACTCTTAGGTCAGGAGAAGGGAGTTTGAACAGGCCTGGTAACCCTGGGCCTTCTGTGAGTGGAGGCCTAAGTCTGATGACTGGTAGAGATAGAGCCTCTTCCACCTCTGCTCCTTGTCTATGCCCACAGGAGGTCAGTGGTCCCTGCCTATCCTGAACACAGTCTACGGTCTCTGTCTCCTTGCCCTCTGTAAACACATGGTCTGAGGGAGTTGTGTGTCATGGGCAAGGCAGCCTCATAGCCTGGCTCTCACACAGTATTTTCTCTCAAGTTTGACTATGTCTGTTGTTTGTGTATTTTTTTGTTTGTTTTAAACTGACCATCTAGAATGAATACCTTGGTTATCTGTGGTTTTCATAGTTGCCAATGCCTATAGCCTCTTGGAGGCTCACTTTCCTGTTACAGCTTGTGTAAAGGGCCTCTCGCAGGAGGTGAAAGCCATCTCCAGCAAGCCCGCCTTTAGAGACCCAGTTGTGTTTTGACAAGAAAAAAGAGCATAGAAGCAACTGGAAGGAACATTTCCTATCCAGTCCAGCTCATGTAGAGAGTTTGGTTCTTGAGTGATAAGCTTGGACAGGTTGTGACCCAGACGTGTGCACCTGCCCAAGATCACCAGGGCTCTCTGGCAGACATCTTGGAGCCACCAATGTGCACCTCCTCAGCCAGGGTCTAGAGGGTTGGTATGTGGCCACAGGGGCTTGGGCTGCAACTGTCATACACCTTTCCCACTACTTCCTTGTTAAAATCCCAGACAGCTCACTGAAGTGACCCAGAAAAGAATAAGTTTTTCCCAAACAAACTCCTCTTTAGTTAATTGATGTTGTGGTGGGATTCTCTCTTTCCCCTACCATGATGACAGAGCCACAGTCTGGTTCTTGATGCTTTAGGCCACCCTGATGCTCAGAGAGAGTACCGGAAATAGTGAGTTGGGGGCCTGGTATACTTGACTCAGTTGGGGAGGTAAAGGGGAGAAGGGGTTTAGCAGAGGGCTGGGTGCTATGGTCAGATTTGTAGCCATCACCACATTCTTGTGCAAGGCACATCACCTCCTGTCAGTTATAGTGAATATGTTTATTTTAAGCAATAAGATTCAGCTGCTCAGACACACCTGGGCAGTCTTTGTGATGCAAATACTGTGTTGTGATTGTTCTGAAGAGAGAGTGGCCCTAACTACTGTGGGAAGCCCTAGTAAAACCAGTCCCAAACAAAACAATAACAACAAAGAAAGAAAATAGATTCTTTTCTCATATAATATATCCTGATTATAGTTTCCTCTCCCTATGCCTTCTGGTTTTTCTTCCCTCCCCTCCCCTCTGAATCACTTTATGTCTCTCATTAGAAAAGAACGGGTTCCTAAGAGATAACAATCAAACACGACAAAATAGAATATAATAGGGTAAAGCATTCAGTTTCACAAAAGTTGTTAAAGCATGCACAAGACTTTTGTATGCCCAAGTCAAACCAAATCCCAACATGAAGAGGATAGTTGGGCATAAAGTACTGCTGCTAGGTCAGGAGCAGGAGGCAGCTGGGAGAAGGGGAGACAATTTTCTTTCATACTGTAGGCCCTGGTAAGTCAAACTCACTCCAGCGAAAGGCCACACATTCAAGAATATTTGGGCAGAACAAACTGGATTTTATGAGCTTTAAACAAAACAAAACAAAACAAAAAACCCAGCTGGGTGCAATGGCATACACCTTTAATCCAATTCCAGTACTCAGGGAGGCAGAGGCATGTGAGTTTCAGGCCAGCCTGGTCTACAGATCGAGTTCCAGGACAGCTAAGGCTACACAGAGAAATCCTGCCTTGAAAAACAACAACAAAAACAACAACAACAAAGTACACAAAGTTTGAGGATTTGAAAAAGAAAGTGTCTGGGATTAGTTGGGAGAAGGGATGAATATCATAAAAAACATTATACAAAATTCTTTAAGAAATAAAAAAAATTTAAAAATTCACACAATGACCCTAGCATCGGTGTAAGGCACATGACTGATACAGAAAAGCCAATGTATTCCTACATTCAAGCAATTAACAATCAAATGTTACTATCTAATGATATACAGAAAGACACATTAGGGTGAGGGTGAAAATAGTATGTATAATTGAGGTAAGAATAGGGCTGAAAGAAACAAGTGCGGTTTAAAGAAATGAAAAGAGGCTAATACACTAAAGACTGTTAAATGCAAATTTTTCACATATTGCATGTCAAGGAGAATCGAGCAACACGTTCGGTGAAGCCGAGAAGCTGATTGTGAACTTCATACTGAAATGCAAAGCATGAAGAATATCCAAAGCAACACCTGAGGCAGAAACACCAGAGTAGAGGATGAGATACATCCTGACTCTTGTTATTCGCCTGCTTTAGGCACTTTAGGTCCTACTAAAGAGCAAACAGAGGCCACATAAGGGAATGTATACCTGTAACATACAGCAGTGAAGAGGCAAGAAAATCAATACCTGTTTGAAATCAGCCTGATCTGCACAGGAAATTGAATGTTCCCCACGGTTGCAAAGAAGAACTCTTTTTCATTTGCTTGCAAAATACAGTTTTTTTTTTAAAAAAAAAATAAAAACTGACCTCATAGTCAGTGTATATTTATATTTCAAAACAGTACCTATTTTAGTGAGAAAGAATTCAGTGCAAACTAGAAACAACTTATAAAGTTAGATTTATACAGAACACCAAAAATAACAAATAGATCCACTAAAATAAGTAGGAAACAGAATTATTTTAAACAGTCACTGTGTTTTAAGCAGGAATCAGTAGAAGCCTTAGGAGTTAAGGACTTATACAAAGTAGAAAAAAATTACACCTACCTCCAAACTTACAGGATTCTATTGTGGACATCTAACTACTTGTAGTACGGTTAGTCTAAGTTAGTATGGTCCAGCTGTGTTTCTTCTGCTTTAAACTGTTCCTCTTCATTTTAAACAAATCAAATACAAAGAGAGATATGTGTGGTGGCTCCTAAATGGAATCCCAGCTACTCAGGAAGTAAAGGCAGGAGGATTGCTTAATATCAAAGTTTTAAGTCACAATGTAATTCTACTGCTTTAAAGGAAAATAAAAAAGCAAATAGAGAAAAAGAACGTAGCCCAGATATAAATTTCCACACCAGTCAACAGAAAATATTAAATATAATATTTTATATATTTTTGAAAATTCCGTACATGCACATGTTAGCTGGCAACTGAAAATACTTGAATCCATACCTCTCATCATATATAAAAGTAATAAACCAGACTCAGAGTCCAGCATTGTAAAATGTAAGAGTGTAGAGCTTCCAGAAATAAGCACAGTACATGAATTTCTTAATCTATAGATAACCAAATGTTGCTTAGATATGACACCAAAAGCACAGGCCAACAAATTGATAAAGTCTGGGAGTATAGATCATTGGTAGATCGACTTCCTGGCTGGCAAAACACACACAGAGTTTGGTTTCTGGATATCCAGTAACAAACAGAACGATAAAGAAAAGACATTCTTTTACTCAACTAATAAATATGCACTTGATAATATGCTCAGCAGCCTCAATGACAGTGAGTAAGCAAACATTTAAACATAATAAACTACTGCATGTCTATTAAAATAGAAAATACTAGAGTGACAGGTTCCATTAGTTCTTTTTGTGTCGTTGCTGTAAGAAGATACCTGAGAAAAGCAATTGAAGAAAGTCTTGAGTTAATTTTGGTTTACAGTTTTGGTGTACATTTCATCATGTCAGAGAAATTATGGTAACAGGAGATTGAGGAAGCTAGTCACAGTCTCCATAGCCTGGAAGTAGAGAAGGATGAACACTCAGCTTGCTTTCCCTTTGTGAATTCTGTTTAGGACTATTGCATAAGGTATGGTACCACCCGCAGTTGGTGGGTCTTATTCTTTTGACTAACCTAATCTAGATAATCTCTCATTGGCATACCCAGTACTGTGCTCTCTAGATGCTTCCAGATCATGTCAATTTGACAATCTAGATTAACGAGCATAATTAATCTAGTTAACTAGGAAAGGGTGTACCAAGAGTGAATAGATACATGGAGGAGCTGGAATACACAATCTTTGCTTCAAGGAAATTGAAGTTGCACAACCAGAACACAGAATGATTGAATGTGACTCGAGGTCCAAGTACTGGGAAGGCTGATGCAGAAACATTAGGGTGAGAGAGGTGATGGCTCAAGTAGTAAAGTGCTTTCTGCAAAGGCATGGGGACCCAGGAGCCATAGGAAAAGTAGGCATCCTCATGTACTTTGTTCCATCTCTAACGCAGTGTGGGGGTTTCAGAGAAAGGCTTATGGGACTCACTGGCCAGTCAATGTAGACAGCATATGAATGTTCAGCTCAGTGAGACCTTGTAGCAAAGATAAGGTGAAGATCAAGAAAGATACTCAAAAACAACCTTTTCTTTGCTAATGTAGGTGCATAGATTTTCATGTGCATTGTGCAAGTTTACACACATATGGATCAACATTGACCACACACACACACACACACACACACACACACACACGTGCATACACACACACAGTAAGGTGACTTTAAAGCTGGGGCCACTTTACCCTATCTCAAATAGAGAAATTGTGAATGATTCCAGCATAGAGTCACATAAATGTAGAACACCAAGTAAGGAAAGACAGAAGGAATGACTGCAAGGTCATTCCAGGCTGCTACACACAGTGAGCTCTAAGCCAATCCAGGATACGCAGTGAGAAACTGCCTCATAATTAAAAAAGAAGGTATTTTGGCAGAGTCACAGAAATATAACTACACACCTATCAAATGATCCATTTACTCCATTCCTATATTATTTGCCTAAAACAACTGAAATATATATATATATATATATATATATATACATATATATGTATACACATACAGACTTGTGTATAAGTTTATGTATCTATTATGGTAACTCTATTGAGTCTGCAGGTAATGAATGTGACTGAAAGAAGCTCAACAAGTGTGGGTACTTTAATACTTTGAATGTGAAATGTCCAAGATGCTCATGTGTTGAAATCTAGGTCCCCAATTGGTGATGCTCTTATGAGAGGTTTTGAAATCTTTTCGACTGAGGACCTAGCTGTTAGATACTAGGACATATGGGTTGGGCTTAAGAGGTATATACCAGTTTTTTTTTCCTGTCCAAGATGTCTGCTTTTTTGTTCCACTCACATGGATGAATAAACTAAGCCACCAATTCTCACAACCACAGACACTGTGCTAGATTTCAGGTTTCTCCCCAAAGGTAGACAGTATTCTCTTCAACTGTGAGCCAAAAGAACTCCTTTCTCACTTCAGTTGCTTATGTCAGGGTTATGGTTAAGCAATCTGTAAGATACTACAGAAAGTTCTTACTCAGGATGGGAGTTGTTGCTAAGGTAAATCTGTCTGTTAAGTTCTTTGGCATTTGAAACTGATTTATGTAAAAAAAATGTACATGTGTTTGGAACTTCAGGCCAGAAAACCTTGAAATCCTGCAAGCAGAGCTTAATGGGCCATCTTGGTGAGAGCTTCAAAGGCCAGAATGTAGATATAAACATCAGCATTAAAGATGATGCTCAGAGCCTTTGAGGATTAACACGGACTCCATCATGAAATGAGAAAGAAGACATTTGAGCTACATTCTAATGAGTAAGTCAACTGTGTCCCACTTGTTGTAAAAATTTGAGTAAGACTAAATGCTGAAATAATGAGCTAATTAAATGATCAATAAAGAAAATGTCAAGAACACAAATCATTTATGATCTGGGGGAGATTTGGGCCAGTGGGTCACATGCTTGCCCAGCAAGTATGACCATCGAGTTTAGATGATCTTTATGTAGGTAAAAGTTAGGCATGACAGTACTGTAACCTAGTACTGAGGGGAGGAGACATGTAGATCATGGGGAATTGGTATTCAGTCATTCTAACCTAAACTGTGACTTCCAGGTTAAGTGACACACACACACACACACACACACAAATACTGTAAAGAAAGAAATGAAGAGGACATGACAATATCAGTTTTTGTCTTTCACATGCACTCCAAATAGAAAGTACACACACAACACACACACATACAGAAACACATATAGACACAAACACATACACACTTGCATACATGAACACTCCTATGTATGAAAATGTCATGAAGAAACTCATTGCTTTGTATTTTAATCTGTCAATTATAAGAAAAAAAATCAAGAAAATCACCTTTAAAAAGGAACAAAAAACCTCAAATAGAAGATGCAGGGAAAGGCTTGTTGTGGGGCCCAAGTTTCTGGATGCTCTTCCTGCCAGACAAACTGTCACTCTGTGAAGGGCAGGAAACCTAGAGAAAAAAGAGGGATATTGTTATCAAATGCGACTATGGTAGCTAAGACTTTTTTTTTTTTTTGGAGTTACTTAGTTACTTGGGGCTCACATAAATTATAATCATATGAGTGCTCTTTACTGATGTTGCTAAAAGGATTTTAGACTTCTTGGGCCTTTAAGGAAAAATAAACACAGGCAGAAGTGCTTTTCAAGTTTAATAATGCCTTCATAAGCTGTTTAAATGTCATAAGGATATTGCAGAGCTCCCAAGATAAGCCTACCTGTGTAAGGGGAGAAGAGTTTGAATGGTGAGCGATAGCAGTGAGATAGTCTATTTAGACAACTGACTGTACAGCCGCGGGTGCAATGATAGAACCTAGACATGATGAAAAACCAGGGGAAGCTCAGGGAGACCCTGGAGCAGCCAGTGCCATGGAGAGCAAAGATGCCACTTTAAGTGGGAACATTCAAGGACCACACCTCCCCCAGGGAAGTACTTTCTGTCCCCAGAGCCTGGGCTAGCACACCCATTCTTATCTCACTTATCCCACCCACTTTCCTGAGTACTTCAATGGCACTGTCTGCCCTAGTTTCTTGGTCCTCTTGGGAGAGTTGCATCAAGGCACTTCGTCTTTTCCTGAAGAAACACTTCCTCATCCATTTGTAAGTGATTTAGGTTCTCTCTGAGGGACTCTCCAACAATATAAACCCAGACAGATTGAAAAACTAGGACCACATATATAGCACTCAAGCACTTGTGCCTCTCTTGTGGTTGTTTCAGCTACCATCAATCCTTAGGTGTGATATCTGAGGTAATCCCTTAGTGGGCAGTTCCTCACGGAGCCCAGAAACTACAACCATCTTATGTCTGAGGGACTCTTGCAACATCATTTCTGAGGTAAGCAGTGCTCTTCTTAGCTTTAATAAACATCAAAATCTAGTTTCATCCTAGTGCTTCAACATAACACTAGCTACAGCCTTCCTTACTGATTATTCGTCATGGCTTGCTTAGCCTGCTTTCTTACAGCATCTGAGACCACCAGCCCTCAATGAACTGGGTTCTCCTATGCCAATCACTCATTAAGAAAATTCTCAAGCTTCGCAGCTGCTCACATTACAGATGTGCTCTGTTAGAAAGGTTTTCACCATTATCACTGTTCGGTTTCAAATCACATCTTCCTTTGTCCGCCTATTTTTATTTCTGTGTGGTTCTGCATCCATGCCGGACCTCATGCTTGTGAGGCAAGTGTTCTACCAACTGCGCTATATCCCTAGCCCTGTCATCTACTCTTAAATGTGAGGAGCTGCCTTATCACTGCTCTGTTTGCACACGTACAGAGGGTGCATGCCGTGGCTCCGAGTTTCCTGGGTACTGATTGTTAGCATGAAAGGACTTGGGGCTGAAATTGCAAAGAATCTTATCCTGGTGGGAGTGAAAGGGCTGACCACGTTGGATCATGAACAGATATCTCCAGAAGACCCTGGAGTTCAGTTCTTGCTTTAGACTGGATCTGTGGGCCAAAACAGAGCCGAGGCCTCTTTGGAACGAACCCAGAATCTCAACCCCATGGTGGCTGTAAAGGTGGACACTGAGGATATAGAGAAGAAGCTGGAGGCGTTCTTTACTCAATTTGATATGGTGTGCCTGGCTTGCTGCACCAGGTATGTCATTGTTAAAGTCGACCAGATCTGTCACAGAAACAGCATCAAGTTCTTCACAGGAGATGTCTTTGGGTACCATGGGTACACCTTTGCAAATCTTGGAGAGCATGAGCTTGTAGAAGAGAAAACTAAAGTTGCCAAAGTTGGCCAAGAAGTAGAAGATAGACCTGATACCAAGAGAGCAAAACTTGATTCGTCTGAGATAACCATGGGTAAAAAAGAAAGTGTTTTTCTGCCCTGTAAAAGAGGCATTAGAAGTGGATTGGAGTGGAGAGAAAGCCAAAGCCACCCTGAAGCGTACAGTTCCATAGTACTTTCTGCTGGAAGTGCTGCTGAAATTCCACACAGATAGAGGGAGAGATCCTAGTTGTGACAGCTACAGCAAAGATTCAGAGCTGCTGCTGCAGATATGAAATGATGTGCTTGACTCGCTGGGCATCACTCCTGACCTACTTCCTGATGACTTTGTCAGATACTTCTTCTTTGAGATGGCCCCAGTATGTGCTGTGGTTGGAGGGATCTTGGCACAGGAAATTGTGAAGGCCTTGTCTCAACGAGATCCTCCTCACAACAACTTCTTCTTTTTTGATGGCTTGAATGGAAGTGGAATTGTGGAGTGCCTTGGTCCCAAGTGAGCCCAAAGTGTGTGCAGGTCCACTGTGTCACCTGTCTTCATCCCAAGAGATCATGTCTGGATGATAAACATTTTCCTAGAGCAAGAAGGCTGGACAATGTTCTGCCTTTGTCTTAGCATCCGTCATGGACCTGCTGGCTCCCTGAGTATGATAATTGCATAGTACCCCACTGGCATTACTCTCTGTGCTGTCATTGGAGACTGGCAATGCTTGGCAAGAGTATCATTCTTCGTGATTCTTAGAGACTATTGCTACCTTCATACTCCCATACATCAACAGAAAGGAGCAGAACTTCAGCAGGGTGTGAGGCCTGGAGCCTTTGATGCCCAAAGGAAGTGTACTTCTCTCTGGAGGACTGAGAACAGTTGATCCTTTGTCAGGATGTATCCTGGCTCTTGGAAGGGAGAGGCTGTCACCCAGTTGTCTTGCAAAGTTACACCTTAGTAGAACTGTTAATTATTTTATCTTTTGGTTGTGAGCCTATGAGCCTAACCTTTAATGGCTGAGCCATCTTTCAGCCCGACCTGCTTATTTCTAAAAGGCAGGTTCAATGCCAAGGGCCATGATGCAGGCCTGTAATCCTAGAAATTGGGGAACAGGGGAAAAAGGGTTGCTGCAAGTTTTAAGGCCAAGCTGTTCTACATAATGTACTAATAACCTGTCTCAAAATATAAAAGGCATATTCCAGAGTTAGGATGGGGCCATATCTTTTCCCAGTTCCTCATGTTGGCCACCCAGGTCCCCTGAGGGGAGGGCCAAGTTGGTTTGGTCTTCCTTTGGGGGTGCGGGCTCAGCTTATTTTCTCTAGTTTGTAGTTTCCCTTGCTTGTTCAGTGAGGAATGATAATAAAATGGCTTTCTCTCAAAAAAAAAAAAAAAGGAAAGAAAGAAAGAAAGAAAAGAAAAGAAGATTCTGCCTACAGGTCAATCCTTTGGGATCATCTTTTCAATTTTTCTCCCTTTCCTCAGATAACTCTTGCTTGTGTCAAGCTGACACAATAAAAATGGTCTGCACAGATATGTACTCTTAGTGTGTTTTTCTGTTGAGACAGGCTGTAGTAGCTACAATATCAAGCTGACAGAGAAACCCTGGACTCAAAAGGATTCTCTTGTGTCACGCTGTTGGATACCTTAAATTTCACTGTGGTTCTACAGAGTTCTGCTCCCTGGGAAGATTCTGTCTCTCTGTCTCTGTCTCTGTCTGTCTGTCTCTCTCAATCTCTATGTCTGTCTCTCTCTGTGTGTATGGTCATGTTCTGAATTAAAGGGATGAGCTGATTGCTGCAGGTTGAATGGGAGGATGATTGTTTTCAGTATCAATGAAAGAAGAAAGGTAGATATTTTAATTTGAGTGAATTTGGGAGCTATTTCTGGGCTTATTTACAAAATATTGAAATGAAGAAGGCTGGGATCTCCAGTTTACATGATCAGGTGTCATTTGTGGTCATGGAATGTGACTGAAACAGCTACAAACTGAAGTAAATGAGGAAATTCTCAAAAGGATCTTTGGGGCCACAACGATTGCAGCTTTATCCCACAGGAGATGTAAAAGTATTCCTCAAGACAGAGGTTATTTGGCATTATCTCTGGTTGAAGAAAATTTAGGGCATGTGGTTGAATTTGATATATATTTAAAATTATTTTTCTAAAATAATATATTCTGAGTACAGTTTCTCTTCCCTCTAATCCTCCCAGATCTTCTCCACCTCCTTTTCTATCTGCATCCACTCTCATTTTGTCTCTTTTTATAAAAGAACAGGCTTCTTAGAGATAACAACAGAATGTAACAAAATAACATATACTAAGATAGAACAAAGACCATCACATCAAAGTTGAACAAGGCAAACCAACAGAAGGAAAAGAACCCCAAGAGTAGGCATAAGAATCAGAGACCCCACTAATTCACACCCTCACAAGTCCCATAAAAATACTAACTTGAAAGTTATAATATATACACAGAAGACCTGGTGCAGACCTGTGTAGGCCCTGGGCTTGCTGCCTCAGTCTTTGTGAGCTCATATGAACTTTGCTCAGTTGATTTAGAGGGCTTTGTTCTCCTGGTGTCCTTCATCCCTCCTGTTTCTTACTCTCTGCTTCCTCTTCTGCAGGGTTGCCTGAGTTCTGAGGGGAGGGAATTGATGAAAACACCCCATTTAGAGCAGTGTGTTCCAATGACACCCTCTGTGTGTGTGTGTGTGTGTGTGTGTGTGTGTGTAATGTCTGCCTGTGGGTCTTTGTTCCTATCTGCTGTAGGAGGACGCTTCTCTGTTGATGGCTGAATAAAGCCCTGATCTACGGGTATAGCAGAATATCATTAGGAGTCATTTTATTGCTACTATTTTTTAGACCAGTATTATTTAATTTTACCCCAGGTCTCTGCACTATCTAGTCTCTGGTTTTTGGTCACCCAAGCAGTGTTGGGTATGTTTTCAATCTTGTAAAGAGAGCCTTGAGTCAAATCAATCATTGGTTTGTTACTCTCACAAGCTTTGTGCCACCATTGCTCTACCATTTCTTTCAGGTAGGACACCATTGTAGATCACAACCACTCTGGAAATCAATTTGGCACTTTCTTAGACAATTAGGAATAGTGATTCCTCAAGACCCAGCTATACCACTCTTAGGCATATATCCAAAAAATGCTCAAGTACACAACAAGGACATTTGCTCAACTATGTTCGTGACTGCTTTATTTGTAATAGCCAGAACCTGGAAACAACCCAGATGTCCCTCAGTTGAGG
>CM053742.1:94993506-95016589 GCA_028658305.1 Pachyuromys duprasi
TATATAGACAAATGGGATGGACATTGGATGTAGGAGAAAACAAGTAACAGGACAAGAGCCTACCACAGAGGGCCTCTAAAAGACTATACCTCGCAGGGTATCAAAGCAAATATTAAGAAACATAACCAACCCTTTGGCAGAGTGCAGGGAAGCATATGAAAGAAGGGGGAGTTAATATGACCTGGAGAGGACAGGAGCTCAACAAGGACCAAATATATCAGGGCACAGGGGTCTTTTATGAGAATGTCTGTCCAACCAAGGTCCATGTATGGTTATAACCCAGAACCCCTGCTTGTATGTAGCAAATGGTAGCTCAATACCCAAGTGGGTACACTAGTAAGGGGAACAGGGACTATTTTGGACATGAACTCAATGGCTGGCTCTTCGATCTCCCCACCCCCCAAGGGAGGAGCAGCCTTGCTAGGCCACAGAAGAGGACATTGCAGCCATTCCTGAAGAGACCTGATAAGCTAGAGTTAGATGGAAAGGGAGGAGGTCCTCCCCTATCGGTGGACTTGGAAAGGTGCCGGGAGGAGTTGAGGGAGGGAAGAGTGGGATAGGGAGGGAATGGGGGAGGGGGCTACGGCTGGGATACAAAGTACATAACCTGTGATTAATATAAAATAAAAATGTTAAAATTTAAAAATAATATTTTAAAAAACAGCTGCCTTTTAAAACCTGGGAGGCTAAATACCAGACCATCAAGTACTATATTATAAATATTTTTAGATTTATTTATTTTGTATTAGGTGTATGAATAGTTTGCCTCTATGGATGTCTGTGCACTGTGTGTTTGTGTGTTTGTGTGCTCGGAGGCACAAGAGTGGCCACTCCCACAGAAGTCAGAAGAGGGCATCAGAGACCCTAGAACTGGAGGTACAGATGCTTGTTAACCACTATATGGGTGCTGGGAACTGAATTTGGGTCATCTGCAAAATCAATAAATCTTCTTAATCTTTGAGCCATTGCTCTGTCCTAAATTATAAATTCTTAAGGGGCAAGAAAGTTCACCCACTGCCTAATTGGTCTGACAACACTGGCAAATCCAAGAGGCTTCTTAGAGACCAACAGGCAAGAACACAAGGCATATTTGGTGGCAAAGAAGTGTTGGAGGTCCCCATAAGGGCTGCAGGGAAACAATCCTGGTGAGGAAAGAAAGAAACTCCATTCATCCTGACTTAGGTAACTGGTGCTGGTCCAAACCTTGAAAGTCTGACAACCAACTGGCAATCAGCCATATTTAAGCACAATTTTGGGGGAAACCATTTTTTTGATAGTAGTTAACTCAGTCCTATGAGTATAGCAGAACTTAAGACAAGTTTACAGTGAAATTCTTTATGAAGTACATCTGACTTCTCTCACAAAAATGGGTACTGTTGATTCAGAGATAGTGCCCAGGATTTAAAGTCTATGGAAAGTGACCAAGGCAAACATAATGCCTCAGTCAGTGTCAGGATTAGCCTGGCCCTAAGATAACATAGTAGTTGTCTTAGTTCTAAAGTACAAGTGACATCACTCATGAGGATGTTTTTTATAGCCTAGAAGCAATGTTCAAGATATAAGGGGAAAGGATCTAGGATGAAGAAAACAAATTCTAGGGTATATGATCAGATCCTGGCTTATCCAGGAAAGGATCACCAGATTGTAAACTACATTCACTCCCAACATTTCAGAATGAGGACAGGTGAACATCTTCCATTGAAGGATACCTTAGTTTTTCCGACTTTTCTGGGTTCTCCAGTATTTATCTGTGTGTACAAGGACTTCTTGACCTCTACAAGGAACAGAATACTTACGGGTTATAATAATCCTATATATGCAACTCCATGCCCTTCTACCATATGTTTATCTGTCCTCATGAAGCTGCTACCTGGGCCTCCTCACCAGTTCCTCTTGTTTGATATTATACACCAAGAATGGCAACAACTGCCAGAAAGAAGGACATATTTTATATCATGCACTCAGAAAGAGAACTTACAGATGCAGAAACCACAGTGTGATTTATGAATATATCCACTTTACCTACTGGCAGTTGCTGTGTAGCAGTTTCTTCTGAGATTGAAACATTCCACCTCCCAAAGAAGCTCCTTAAGACAACAGGTAAACAACTCAAAATAGCTCCAGAAAGTCCCTGAAACTGACCAGATTCACTAGGCCCCTCCCTCCCAGAGTAAGCAAATTCTCTGCAACTAAGCTGTGCCCACAGCCCCCATAGTAATATTTAAAAATTAGTAATTATCATGAAGCCAGATGAGGGAAATGCCAAAATTTCATCTAGGTTTTCTGACATTCCATATTTTCTCCTACTCCCCTTACATCCCCCAGATAAACATATGTTATGACTTTAGCAGCTAAAATACAGCATTTTCATCGCCTCAAGACTACACACTTTAAACTGAAACTTCACTCTCAATTGTCCCATTGTCTTACAGGTTGTTATGGTTAACCTTACATTTAAAGTCTAGATTTACTGTGCTTGAGAGAGCAAAAAGTAAAACAAGCCTCTAACATGTACGCTCCTAGCTTTACTCTAGTAATCCACTTCCCTCCCTCTCCCCCACCCCCATTGAAGACTATTTTTTAAATTGACTGATCTTGGAAAATTTGCTGTTCTTGCAAGAACACAAGACTACTGTTTCTGCTTTTGTAATCAAACTTGCTTACTCTGCTTAATGAATAGGATAACTGCACGACATGTTTGTTACAATTAGACCCTGCATATACATAGACAGAATACATGTGCTCTTGTGGTATTTGACTTTGGAAGACTTCAGCTGATAAGACTATAGGGGCTGCATCTTGGGAGTGCTCTGGGTTGCAGTCCTAGTGCCATGACTGTCCAGTACCAGTGTTTAATAAAACCTCTTCTTATTAAAATGTTACTACTTATGCCAGAATTATGTGGCACCAGTATTTAATAAAACCTTGTCTTATTAAGATTTATCCATAGTCATGGTGAATCTCTGAGTGACCCCAGACCCATAACAAGATCTGAAGAGGTATAACACCTGCCAACTTGGTCTGCCACTGTGGAAAACTTGGGTCTCCTCTTTAGGGTCCAACTGCTTCCATGTGGGAAAGATGCCTCACTATACCCACACAGTTGCATTACCCAGTAGAAAAATGGTGGAGAAAAGAACACTGCCTGTACAATTGTATCATCTTGGGTAATCTTCTGGCATGTTAGAATTATAAATGAATGACAGGGGTTGCCTGTTTCCTAATTCAGAGCTCTGGTGTGACTCCTCTCAGATTGTTGCTATCCCCCTCCAGTGCAGAGGGAGACAACTCTGAGTCCAGGAAAATATTCTGAAATAAATAGTCACAGATGTAAACTAAGGAGACAGAGTTCATCCCAGAGAGCAATGTGGACAAACTATGTCTGTAACATGAAGTTGTCCACAAAGACAAGCCTCTTTCACTTGTAAGAGCACCTCCGGCAGCTCTCCCATTCTTCTTTCTTTTGTGAATTGCATACCCAGTGTTGAGGCCAAGACAGGAGCCGCCTATGCTGAGGATTTTGCTTCATTGGACAGTTAATTTGAATTCTGAAAAAAAATGGCTGGTCACGGGAACAGTCTTCTGAGAAAATAGAGAAAATACTCTGTTTAAATGGCATCTCATTTAATTGGTGAAGGAGGCCCAAGCTCCCTAAAAAGTAGCCTCTCATAACTGTAACATGACATCCTATATTCTCTCATGGTCTCTGATGAAAGAAGCAATTAAGTTCCTAGTCATCAACCTCACAAGATTAGGTATAGTTGCACAGAATACCACAGGATATTGACAAGCAAGTCTACAAAACAAAATCCAGTGGGATTATATTTCCCTCATAGGCTATAAGTTACAGAGTGACACCTGAATTTTACCCAACAACAATGGGACACTGACTTCATCCAGACTTGGTCCAGGGTGTTCACTGCCATCAGAGTATGTCTTATACATGGGAAATGGCATTGACAGTTGGGAGGGAGCCCTCACTGATCTCTCCTGTAAATTTTTGAAGCATTCCATCTATACTACAAGCCTCTACCACATGATTCAACTTGTTGCACAGTTGCAGCTCTTTTGCTAAGCAAGACATAATTAATTACAATTTTCAAGAGCTTTGCCCATTAACCTTGTCTCTTAATATTCCTCATGAAGTGATGATAAAAAAAAAAAAAGGCACCATGGCTGTTATCTGAGCTCGAGCTGACAGATGAGAAGCTTCTCTAGCTCTTGTGTCAAGCCAGCTATGGTGGTTTGAAAGAGATGTCTGCTATAATCTTGTGGGTTTGAATTCTTGGTCCTCAGTTGGTGGCACTGTTTGGAGAGGCCTAGATGTGGCCTTGATGGAGGAAGTACCTCACTGTTGATGGGGCTTTGATGCTTCAGAGCCTTACATCATTCCCAGTTTGCTCTCTGTTCTTTGTTTGTGGTTCCTGTCATCATGCTTTCACTACACCAGCATGAACTCTGACCCTGTAGAAATGAAAGCCCAAATAGACTCTTATTGTGTTTTATAACAGAAAAGGAAAGTAACCAGTAAAGAAATTAATGCCAAAAGTTGGTTACTGCTATGACAGACTTGACCATGATTGTTTTGCTTGTTTGCTTGCTTACCTGGTTTTTACATTATATAAATGTATATAGCTTATAATATATATAGGCTTTTTGAGGCAGGGTTTCTCAGTGTAGCCTTGGCTGTTCTAGACTCCCTTTGTAGATCAGGCTGACTGTGCGCTCACAGTAATGTGCCTTCCTCTGCCTCCCTGAGTTCTGGGACTAAAGTCGTGTGCTACCACCCCTGGCTGGCTGGTTGATTTTTAAGACTGTGAAAGACCTTAAGACTTTGACCTAGAAAAGCAATTGGACACTATAAGCAGAGTTCTAGTAGGAGCTTGAAAGTCAGTATTGCTGAAAGCCACAGATACCGTGGAAGTGCAGTTCAAGAGGTTTCAGAGAAGAACAATATTAGCAACTGGACTGGATTCCATTAGTATGACATTTTGGCAAAGAATGCGTCTGCTTTCTGTCCTTGTACTAAGAACTTACCCAAGGCTAAATTTAAAAGTAATGGACTAATTTCTTTGGTGGAGAAAACTTCAAGATAGCCTAATATTGAGTCTGTCATGTGGTTATTAGTAATCACTTTTATGCATTTTTACAATGAAAAGGAGAAAATAGGGCAGAAAGAAATACCAAATGTGCAATCTGGAGATACAGGCAAGCTTAGTGTTACTGTCAAGGTTTAAGGTTGCAATAGTTGGGGAAATTGATGCCATAAAGGAAAAATCTGATATTCCCTGAACTATGAATACAGTGCCCTCAGGGAAAAATCCAACCCAGCTAGGCTTCCATCTCATGAAATAAAAATGCCTAAAGACACGTCTGCTGCCATGAAGCAGCAACAAATAAAGCTGCTAATTTGGTTCAAAGGAACAAAGGTCCATACCAGGCTTATAGTTGAACTTGGCACAGTTGTCACAATGCAGTGCTGACTTTAAAGTCGTAAACGCTGTGAGAGTAAAGGGGTCATGGAATCTTCCTTCAGTTTCAGAGAGCCACTGAGGTCAGGCAATGTGTGGCAGATGAGTCCACGTATAAAGGCCCTAAGAGGTCAAGAGGTCCTAAGAAGCCATTCAATGGGGCTCTAAAAATGAAGCCTGGGTTGACATGGAGACCTCAAGATGTTGGAAATGCCAGTACTGTGTAATATCTACCAAGTTTTGCTGAATACAGACAATGGAACCAGCCCAAGAGATAGATCTATGCAATAAGCAGCAAAGATGGAAGGGCAGAACTATGTAAGCCCTTTGATATCAGATATGGAGGTACAGGATTTGGCATTTGCCCTGTTGGGTTTCATTATTGCTTTGGTCCAAAATTTCCTCTCTATGTCCACATTCCTCCCTTTTGAAATAGTAGTGTATATTCTGTGCTATTACATACCATAAATGTGTAACTTACTTTTCTATTTTACAAGGAGTTACAATTAAGAGATTGCCTAGAGTCTCGGAAGAGACAAGATTTTAATAAAAGTTGTGGTTGTGAAAAAACTATGGGGACTTTTAAAATTAGAATAGGTGTATTTTGAAACATATTACATATAGCCACATATGTTGGCACCAGGGAGAGAAATGTGCTGGTTTGAATGGGATGTCCCACCATAGTGCCATGCATTTGAATACTTGGTCCCCCTTGGAAGCACTATTTAAGGAGGCTTAGGAGGTTTGATCTTGTTGGAGGATATATGATACCGAAGGAAATCTTTGACAGAAGACTGATGCCATTACAAGTTTGTACCCTGTATTTCATGCTTCTGGTTTAAGATATGAGCCTTCAGTTTCCAGTTCCTCCCATCATGCCTTTTCTCCACCATAATGGACTCTAAACTTCTGCAATCAGAGGTTCTTCTCTAAGTTGCCTTTGCCATGGTGTTTGATCATAGAAATATATATATATGTATATATATATATGTATATATATGTATGTATGTATATTTATATATATATACCAGTGGTCTTCTCCACAGTGTGTACCTTAAAATGGAAAAGGGCAGCTAGGAAATCATCAGGCTTGCTGACAGTTATGAAAAAAGCTTTAAAGGGTATTTTTGGATGAATTCCTTACCCATTCTCCTGTAATGAGGACAAAGCTGCCCAACTGTTTTGCTTATCATGTTTTCAATAGGAATATTAGTTATTCTAATTATTTTACTATTTATGGTAATACGTGATCATCAAATACCTGCCCTGTGCTCTAGATCTACATGGCCAACTAAGTTCTACAGCAGCTCTCTGGATAGGCCTTAATGGTATACCTCTGAAGGTCCCCTTCTGTTTGATACCTGAAAAACACTCCACAGCAGTAAGCAGGCACAGAAATCATCACTATTAAACCTACCAGCACTCTGTGATTTCTGAGACTGGGTATTGGAGGAGGGTCAGGCAATCTTAGGCCGATTCATTAGGAAAGCAGTGATAACTTCTAGAGTTGTGTCCTCACCCACTCCACCCCCAACACACCCCCACACCCCCACTCTTACCCCAGGACACTTCAACTGTTACAAATTGCTAAAAGTTGGCAGAAATGGTATGAATCAGGAAGATAAGTAGGGAGTGTGAGAGGTGGAATGCCCTAGAAGTCTATTAAACATCTCACTCCTAGCTCAGGGAGGTCTTCCTATTCTCTTGATGGGGGCTCTTCGTAGAGTCTAATAAAGTTTGTCATTTTCATTGTCTTTTGTCTGTGTCCAGTGCTTCACCATTCTTCTCAGTACTTTCAATTTCCTGGGGCCTACTACTGTTGCTTCTTTCATGTGTTGGTCTTCTGCTTTTCCTGATAATTCAGTCTTTGTTCATCCCACAATAACAATGTCAGAAAATTGGCTAGATGACCACCATTATCTTAAGAACCCTGGAAAAAAATTACTAACAGTCTGTAAACTTCACTCTGCCCGGTTCTACTCAGTTCATGGGCCTTAACACTCCAGGCTCTTTAAAATTTTTGTTTGGGGCTAGAGAGATGGCTCAGTGGTTAAGAGTACTGTCTGCTCTTCCAGAGATTCTGAGTTCAATTCCCAGCACCCACATGGTGGCTCATAACCATCTATACTGGCGTCTGGTACCCTCTTATGGCGTGCAGGTGTACATTTGGATAGAGCACTCATCTACATAATAAATAAATCTTTAAAACGATTTTTTTGCTTGACATCCTAAATAAGACCTTTATCCATGGCCCTTGTACGTGATACATGTATTTTAATATCAAGTAATTCAAACCACCAAAATGTTGTATTTGACATATGCTCCTCCCTGCTCTCCAGTGACCTCAGTAAGTCACCCTGTGGCTATGTGGAAGTCAAGCTGAAGAGAGGTTTCATTATCATTTCAGGCCAGGATAGCCCAGTCAAGTAGGTTCTCTGTCATAATGTCTTCTACAAACATTTTTGTGCTATCTGGAATCAAGAAACACTAACATGATCTCCATGGGAGGCCTCCTTTTCTCTGAGGAGAAAGGGAGGTGGAGGGGAGGAGGAAGAGGAGAGGAAGGGACTTGGCAGAGAGGATGGGAAGCTTTCACAGGGATATCAAGTAAAGAAATAAATTTAATGAAAAAGAGAAACACTAACATTTATATTTTATATTAAGTTTTTTGATACATTCAAAGATGCCTTTTTTAAAAATTCTGGATGAAGGTTTTGATAAATTGGTGGAACTCACAGGCTAGGAAAATACACTATCAGTAAGTTATCCACCCACAACCTGAGACCTTTTATTTTAAATGTTTTCCAATATTATTCCTTATCTTCTGCCCCAATGAGACCAGACGCTTATACAATTACTACGCATAAAGGAAAATGATCCTGATGACTCAAAATCAAACCCAATCAAGAAGCCTCCTGCTCACAGATGATGACAAAGGATGATTTGAACTTTTCCAGGGACAAAATGACTGTCTTTCCCCTCTACCCTTCTGGATATGCAAAGCTACAAAATAATTGAGGATGACTATGGAAACATCAATTTTAAAACTTCTATGAGATCCACATTCATTTTTTCAAAGTAAGAAGATTGTTTTGTTTTATGATATGTTTCACATAGCTCAGGAGGGCCTCCATCTTGCTAGAAAGGAAAGGGTGGCATTTAAGTTACAATATTTTTTAAAATTCTTTACTTTTTATTAATTACAGTTTGTATATACTTTGTATCCAAGTTGTAGCCCCCTTCCTCTTCCCCTCCCAACCCCACTCTCCCTCCCGCTTCTCCTTCCATGCCCCTCTTCAAGTCCACTGATAGGGGAGTTCCTCCTCCCCTTCTTCTGACCCTAACCTACCAGGTCTCATCAGGATTGGCCGCATTGTCTTCCTCTGTGTCCTGGTAAGGCTGCTCCTCCCCCAGGGGGAGGTGATCAAAGAGCCAGCCATTGAATTCATGTCAGAGACAGGCCCTGTTCCCATTACTAGGGTACTCATTGGGAGACTGAACTGCCATGGGCTGCATTTGTGCAGGGGTTCTAGGTTATCTCTATGCATGGTCCTTGGTTGGAGTATCAGTCTCAAACAAGACTCTTATGCCCAGATTTTTGGGTTTTGTTGCTTTCCTTGTGGAGCTCCTGGCCCCTCTTTCATAAGATTCCCTGCACTCTGCCCAACATTTGGTTATGATTTTAAGCATCTGCTTTCATACCCTGCTGGGTAGAGTCCTTCAGAGGTTCTCTGTGGTAGGCTCCTATACTGTTCCCCGTTTTTTCCCTCTTCTGATGTCTGTCCTGTCTGCCTTTCTGAGTGAGGATTGATCATCTTAACCATGGTCTTCCTTCTTGCTTACCTTCTTGAGGTGTACAGATTTTAGTATGTTTATCCTATATTATATGTCCAATACCCACCTATAAGTGAGTATATAACATGTGTGTCTTTCAGCTTCTGGGATACCTCACTCAGGATGATCTTTTTCAGTTCTCACCATTTGCCTGCAAATTTCGTGATTTCCTTGTTTTTAATTGCTGAGTTGTATTCCTTGTGTAAATGTTCCACAATTTCTGTATCCATTCCTTAGCTGAAGGACACCTGGGTTGTTTTCAGATTCTGTTTCTATGCAAGTACCATGCAGTTTTTATTACTATTGCTCTGTAGTACAGCTTAAGATCAAGAATGAAAAAAAAAAAAAAGAAAGATCAAAGATAGAGATATCTCCAGACAATCTGCTGTTATACAGGATTGTTGTAGCAATTCTGGGTGTTTTGTTTTTCAATATGAAATTGAGAATTGTTCTTTCAAGTTCTGTAAACAATTGTCAACTTCTGACATTCTTGCCTCCATCTCCATGCTGTTGTAATACCATGTGTACCACCATACCTTTGTTTATTGCTATGGTTTGGGATACATCCCACGGTATCACCAGTATTCAGGAAACTGGTCAAGCACCAAAACAGTCTACTCCCACAGGCCCTAAAGATAAGTTTACCCATCAACTTGATACTTTAATTTTGCTGGAAACAAATAAATTGTATTTCAAAGAACAGTCAAACAGAAACAGAGAATAAGTGAACTTACTTCAAAAGCAGCATGAACATGGTCTAATGACTGCAGGAAGGTCCCATGGCAGTGGGACATACCAGTTCAGTCCACTTGAGACTTTATGACAGGCTGAGCTTGTCAAAGAAGTTCTCAGCCAAGTACTGCTCCAGAGCCCCCATCTGATGCAGGGTGGCACAGTAGTCGCACATCTCCTTCAGAACTTGGACCTGCGCATCCAGGCAGTGTTGCTCCAGGAAATGGCAGAGGTGGGAGTCGTCTTCTGCCTTGGTCAATTCGTGCAGGTTCAGCAGGCTCTTGTGGATGATTTTCTCCAAGTGCAAGGCCCACTCCATGGCCTGAACGCCCCTGTGCCAACTCTCACCTTCTGGTCCCCCGATGTCATGAGAGACAACGTGGCCTCCAAGCTCATTCTGAAGGCACAGGAACATCTTGGCACCAGCCTTGCAGTTGCGCAACTTGCTCAGGAAGAACTGCTTTAAGTTCCCCAGGGCCACACCATCACTGTCGAAGTAGAAGGCCATAGCCTCATACACGTGTGAGGCATAGAGCTGCAGCTGGATGTGGGCCTTGACCGTGTCCTCACAGTCCAGGTCGGAGTTCTGGTGTGCTCGAGAGGATGCTTTCAGCCATGTTGGGCACTTGAACACCAAGATGATCTCAGCAGGTCTCTACGTGCTCAGAGGGGCAGGGCAGGTGCACTCTTTCTACTGGCACTGCTATGAAATCAGCCTTTTTGTTATTAAAATAGATGAATGAAGTTAGTGGAATTAGCTTTAAGTATTTTTGTCTTTACTATGAGTATATGCACAAGTACTTCACTGAGTAATCTTTTAAGATAAAGCTAACATTGTACTTAGTTCATTAATTACAACTAAGATAAATGAACTGTTATTTCTTTAAGTAGGCTATAATCCAATTGGTCAACATAATATTTTTTAAACAACATGGATTTATTCTTTATTGCCAATATTTATAATAAAGCACTTAAAAGGCCAATTTTACTCCACATTTAGTTGTTTGTTCCTCTTCACTCAAAGCACACTAAAGTAAAAAATGTAAAAATACCTGTTAATCTGATAAATAATGTGAAGATTAAGCAATCAGTTGGCACATGAAATGACATTTTGTCAAGCAGCACATTTTTATAACTCAGAAATAGGTTCTGAGGACAGTCAAAAAACCAAATTCAGGGGCAGTCCATGTTTATCATCTAAAGTCTTGATTCACCTAAATTTATAATCAAACAGCCTTTATTCTGTAATGATTACTTCAATATTAAAATTTTTAAAGAATGGTTTTTGAGAAATACTTTCAGGGATACCTGTATTGCCCACACACCAATTCTGGCATTCCATCTGATACATCTGATCCTTTTCATCATAACTATGAAGGTAGCCAGGTTTCTTGTATCCACTATTTAAATGGTCAAAAAATGTAGTTACTATCAGTTCACTCATCTATAAACCAATTGTGCTCACTCTCTCCCAGTTTTTGAAGCTCTGATGTGTTTTTTGTTCATCTCAATATAAAATTTCTATGACATGAAGTTAACACAACCACAAATGGATGACACTTTCTGGGCAAAGCAGAACTGGGCAATCCTTCAGTGTTGTCACCACAGGACTCTGACTGCTCTATCATTGCTGCCTGGGTGAACACGGACATTTAGTTACAAGTGTAAAGACACCTACCTACAAGAGTGTAAAAAATTGATCTGAAGAGAAGAAATTTAAAATATATATACAATCAATGGGTTTTTTTAAAAAAAATAACATTT
This sequence comes from Pachyuromys duprasi, assembly GCA_028658305.1. Classification (NCBI taxonomy): domain Eukaryota; kingdom Metazoa; phylum Chordata; class Mammalia; order Rodentia; family Muridae; genus Pachyuromys; species Pachyuromys duprasi. The sequence continues at coordinate 95,005,308 of CM053742.1, forward strand.
GTCACTTCTGTCATGCCAGCAACTTGGCATATATGCACATGCAGAAGAACATCCTACTCAGTCATCTGAACAGCTGGACTCTGACATGATGAACCAACTTCTGCTGTTTTCATACTGACAGATGTGTTCAAATATTTCATATACTAAATACTGCAATAGCCCCTGCACGGATAAATGCTGGTTATAATAGTTTTTGCTTTGGTTAAATGCCTTAAGCAAGCTAACATTAAGTGCACTAAAATTCACAACAGTTCAGCAATCTATGACCTTACAATAAAAAAAAAAAGCCAGAATGTACAACTAGTAAAAGCAAGGAACACTTATGGCCATGCAAGAAGATTTAAACTGAAAACTGCAAGGAAATGCGATTTAAAACAGCATGCTGAAATATGTGTAACACTCAAAAGGGTCAGCAGCAAGTTCTACCAATAACAACAGACTTAAAAAAAGAATACATTCTCTTTGCTGGTATAAATCACTTCAGATCTGAGAACAAGCCATCTGTCCTCTATCTCAACAAATTAGCTCTTTTACAGTTGTTTTAATGAAATCTTTCCTCTCAGTTTAATCATAAGCAGGATAATTTTCATATACCTCTTTGCAAATCTACTTCATTGTGATTTCTTCCAAGTTAGCATCAGCCAGTAATTCCTTCTCTCTTCATCTGTAGGTGTTTTACACACCTAGAGAGGATATACAGGAAGGAGGACCCAGGTTGCTATGATCAATGCTTGTTTGAATGAACAAATGGGATGGACATTGAGTGGAGGAGAAAACAAGCAACAGGACAGGAGCATGCCAAAGAGGTCCTCTGGGGGGCGGGGGGGCCAATGTAGCGATGTATCAGAGCAGATATTAACACTCGCGATCAAGCCTCTGGAAGAGGGCGAGAAGTAATGATAGATCTGGGGGAGGTTGGTGAGACTTGGGGAGAACAAGAGCTCCACAAAGACCAAACTGAGAAGGGCACAGGGGTCTTGTATGAGACGGTTTCTACAATCAAGGACCATATGTGGATGTGGCCTGGAACCCCCGCACAGATGGGGCCCATGATAGCTTGGTGTCGGACTGAAGACCCTAGTGAGGAAAACAGGGACTGTTTCAGTCATGAACTTGATGGCTGACTCTTTGACCCTCCCCCATACAAGCTGGGGAGTGACAGACTGGCTAGATCCCAGGGGAGGACATTGCAGCCAGCCCTGAGAAGACAGGATGAGCTGGGGTTGGATGGAAGGGAAGGAGGTCCTCCCCTGTTGGTGGACTTGGAGGGGGCTGGGAGGAGGGAGATGAGGGAGGGAGTGGGAGGGTAGGAGGGAATGAGGGAGGGGGCTACGCCTGGGATGCAAAGTACCTAACCTGTGATTGACATAAAAATAAATAAATATAAAAAAAGTTCATCTTCAGAGCTATCTTCAAATTCAGATTCTTTTTCAGAATTGTTTTGGTTCTTCTTGATGGTGCTGCTGTCTGCCTTCTTAACATTAGCACTTTTTACAGATTTTTTACTTATAGCAGTAGCTTTCTGTTTTGCTTCTTTTTTTAGTTGTCTTTTTTGATGGTTGTTCCTCTTCACTTTTTTTCTCTTCATCTTCAAAAGACTCATCCTTACTTTTCTTCTCATCTTCATCACTCCTAGATTCATCTGACAGGATTTCAGAACATTTAGTTTGCTCTGACTTACTTGTCATTCAAGAACTGTTCCATTCCTTTTCACTAACGTGGCTTGAAGACTTTTTGGATTTTGGCAGTGGTTTGCCAGAAGGCTTTGAATTCATTAAGAAATTGCTGATGGGAATGCAAACTTGTACAACCACTCTGGAAATCAATTTGACACTTTCTTAGACAATTAGGAATAGTGATTTCTCAAGACCCAGCTATACCACTCTTAGGCATAGATCCAAAAGATGCTCAAGTACACAACAAGGACATTTGCTCAACCATGTTTGTAGCAGCTTTATTCATAATAGCCAGAACCTGTAAACAACCCAGATGTCCTCAGTAGAGGAATGGATACAGAAATTATGGTACTTTTACACAATGGAATACTACTCAGCAATTAAAACCGAGGAAATCATGAAATTTGCAGGCAAATGGTGGGACCTGGAAACGATCATCCTAAATGAGTTATCCCAAAAGCAAAAAGAAACACATGGTATATACTCACTTATATAGACCTATAGGATAGGATAAACTTACTGAAATCTATACACCTAAAGAAGATAAATAAGAAAGAGGGTCCAGGGTAAGATGATCAATCCTCACTTAGATAGACAAATGGGATGGACACTGAATGTAGGATAAAACAAGCAACAGGACAGGACCCTACCACAGAGGGCCTCTGAAAGACTCTACCTGGCAATCTGTCAAAGCAGATATTAAGTCTCATAACCAAACCTTCGGCAGAGTGCAGGGAAGCATATGAAAGAAGGGGGAGTTAGTAAGGCCTGTAGAGGACAGGAGCTCCACAAGGACCAAATAGATCAGGGCACAGGGGTCTTTTATGAGACTGTTTCTCCAACCAAGGACCGTGTATGGATATAACCTAGAACCCCTGCTTGGATATAGCCCATGGTAGCTCAGTATCCAACTGGGTACCCTTGTAAGGGGCACAGGGACTATTTCCGACATGGACTCAATGGCTGGCTCTTCGATACCCCCCCCCCCCAAGGAGTCGCAGCCTTGCTAGACCACAGAAGAGGACATTGCAGCCAGTCTTGAAAAGACCTGCTAATCTAGGGTCAGATGGAAAGGGAGGAGGTCCTCCCCTATCAGTGGACTTGGAAAGGGGCAGGGAGGAGATGAGGGAGGGATTGGGGGATTTGGAGGGAATGAGGGAGGGGGGCTATGGCTCAGATGCAAAGTGCATAAACTGTGATTAATATAAAAATAAAATAAAATATATAAAAAAATAAATACTGGCCAGAGAAAAGCATATGCAATTATAAACCTAGATTAGTGGGATGTTCTCCTGAGCATTTTAAAAGTCAAAATGTGGGCAGTGAAGGTCATGCTCAGGAGGCTTCAGAGGATAATAAAGACAACATTAGGAAATGGATTAGATGACGTTTGTGTTACATTCGGGAAAACAATTTAGCTGTATCCTGTTTGTCCTGAACTAGTGGCTGAGACTAAATTTTGACATGTTGACTGAATTACCTTGATAGAAGAATTGTCAAGAACACACAGCATTTGGGACCTGGGAGATGGGCCAATAGGTGTAGTAGTTTAAATAAGAATGGCCCGCATAGACTCATACTTGAAAGATTAGGCATTAGAAGGTGTGACCTCTTTGTAGTAGAGGTGGCTTTGCTGGAGGAAGTGTGCCACTGGCGGGGGGGGGGGGTTGCTTGTGGCATTAATAAAAACACAAGCCAGACTCTTTCTTTCTCTCTCTCTCTCTCTCTCTCTCTCTCTCTCTCTCTCTCTCTCTCTCTCTCTCTCTCTCTCTCTCTCTCTGTGACTGTAGACCTTTCAGCTACTTCTCTAGCACCATGTCTGCATACTGCCATAATGGTAATGGACTTAACCCCAGTTAAATGTTGTCCTTTGTAAGAGTTGCCATGGTCATGGTATCTTTTCACAGCAATAGAACACTGACTAAGACAGTGGGAAATGTGTTTGCTGCTCTGCCATGGATAGTATGTTTGTATACTCATTACGGATGTAAAAGCCAGGCAAAACCCTACATGCTTGTAACCCAAGAATAGGGGGCACACAGGCCATCTAATCTTGGCACCCAGATAGTGTAACATAAACTGTGAGCTATAGGTTCAGTGAAAGAAAAAAAAAAAAAGAAAGAAAATACGGTAGAGAAGCTAGGTAAGAGTACATTGCTGTCCCAACCTTTGTTGTGCACATGTAGCCACAACTGACATTTCACTCCTACACACACATATACACATGCAAGCACAAGGACACATATGTATAAGGATTTCATAAGAACTCTCTGAATTGTCAATTTTAATCTAATAATTAATTTGTAAGTATAATAAAATTAGCAATAGGCTGAGCTCAAAGAGTTTTGTGGAAGAGTGGGAAGAAGTATTGGGGGAACCAGAAATGTCAAGGATATCACAAGAAAAGAAAAAGAGTCAGCTACCTGGGCCCATTCGAGCTCGTAGAAACTGAATCACCAACCAAAGACCTAAACTCCCTACACATATGTAGCAGATAAGAAGCTTGTTCTTCACGTGAGTCCCCTAATGATAGGAGTAGGGAATGCCTCTGACTCTGTTGCCTGCTTCTGGATCCTTTTCTTCTAACTGGGCTGCCTTGTCTGGCCTCAGTTGGAGAAGACACACTCAGTCTTGCAGTGTCTTGAGGTGACAGGGTGGGTTGGTACCCCTTTGGGCCTCCCCTTCTCTGAGAAGAAGGAGAGGGAGAATAAGGGGACAGGGTGTGAGGCCAGGACTTCAAGGAGAGGAGGAAGGGGGTTGGAAACAGGCTGTAAAATGATTGATTAGATAAATAAATAGATAAATAGATAGATAGATAAATTGATAAATAAATGGAAAAATAAGAACAGAATTAATTCTCTTTTAAAACAAAGCAAAATCAAAACGAGAGAAAAGCTGATTGTGGAGTACATGGGTAATGGATCCTTTCCCTGACAGGAAAGTGAACACTGTCACTTCATGGGGTCCAAGTTGGGAGATCTGATCTCTGGAACTAAAGCACAGGGGACATTTGTGAAGGGTTGCTGTATTCACATGTTACTAGTGTAATAAAGAATTTCTCACTGCAGTTACTTGGAAACCAAGTGGAGAACACACAAATTCTAATCAAAGGTCTGGTCTTTCCTAATATTAATCAGAAAGGTTATTGCAAAACAAATAGTAAATATTCTTGAAGTTCTTGGGTCTATGTTTCTAAAGTCGAATATTATTACCTTTACAAACTATTGAAAGTTTGTGACATTATCACAGAGAAATGGCAAGATAGACCACCTATTGTAGAAAGGGACTGAGGTGGAGAATTGAGGTGGGGAGCTTCATCATATAGATCATCCATTTAGAAAATGAACTGCACATCTGAATTGAATAATATAATTTAGACACAAGGGGAAACCCAAGTATCAATAGGAATGTGTATTTCAACAGGTCAGCAGATCCTGGAGTAGTCAATATCAGGAAGATCAAAGATGCTAAGTTAGGTTTTTGGACCACATACATCTTAGGACCACATACATCTCCATTGTGAAATACTTTCTGTAATGGAACTCTGGTATAGTATATCCCATTCTTACCTTGCTTGCTCCGTCCACTTTCCTTGGGAACTCAAAGGCACTGATTGCTCTGGTTGTTTGACCCCCCAGGGACATCTAAATCAAGCTACTTGATATTTTCATGAGGAAACACCTCCTGATCCCTTCTTGTCTGAGATAGGTTCTCTCTTAGACATACACCAACTTTAAAATTGAGCAGTTAGAATCAGAGATCATAGTTCTCTTTGCCACAACTCTTTTGAAAGTAGCCAAGTAGCAGGCTTGGAATCCATTCAAATTAGCAGATCTACCTCTTTCTCACAATAGAGACCAATAACTGAAGAACATCAGCCTCCCATTGGACTTGCAGCCATCAACCTTTTGACCTCAGAACAGGAGTACGCACATACACACACACATACTACATATGAAGCACAACACTGTGATGTAAGTTATCTCATAGCCTGGCACAAGAGAATCCTTTAGCCCAGCATTTCTCTGTTCACTTTATTCACTTATCATCAGAGATAACTACCCCCTTCCTCCAGGAAAAAAATATCAAAATTACAAAATTACACAACTAATGATGCATGCACATGAATAGAAGTTTCTATCTGCCCAGAAACACATGCAATTTATTGTATTGAATAATTTTATGTAATACATTAAATTTTTACTGCTAAAGACTAAATTTGCTAGGGGATGACTGAAGCAGTGACTGTAATGAGATGGAAGGGGGGATAAATACCTGAGATTGCCTTCACATGATGAATTGTCTATGGTAAGTATCTAAAACACACGAGAGCAGAAAGAGAAATGATAAAAATGAAATGGAATATCTACAGGAGTAGAAGATCACAGCAAAGGATGATGGCATGTGAGATGTGAGAAAAGTATAATGATATGCACTTATGAATACATCAAGGGACAGTCTACCTTTTAGATGCTAGCTATAGAAAGTTAATTTAAATAAGACCTCTTGTGAAAGGAACTTATTTACTTAATAAAGAAGCAAGTGTTTTGTTTTATAACAACATGAAAGGGTAGAAGGCAGAATAATAAAAAACTTAAGAAGAAACAAGAGGAATAAAGAGAGTTTATAAGCTCATGAACATCTTCCTGTCAGCAAGTTGTACATACTTTCTCTACACTACGAATGAACAAGCTGAATGAAAGGTAGCTCAAGAGTAGTGACTAATGAAGCCTCTTGATCTAAGCACAATTGATACAAGTGTCACCCTGTCTAACTCCTCATGTGTTGTTTTCAGTGAAACCAGGTGTGACCCTACACCAGGCACCACATTCTTTGATACTTACATCAATGTTGTACATTTATTGCTTCCCGTTTTCTTGACATTACCACTGCACACCATCCTGGTATAGCAGTATTTTTCCCCTCTGTTCCTTTACTTACTCTCTACACATGCTTACATGCAAAGCTTTATATTTCATAGAATTTTGGCCCTTTACATGCCACTTGAATTCCTTCACTGCTTTTCTTCCCCAAATCATCTTTGTACCACACTCCTAGTTATACGGACATCTTTTCAGTTTTCATGAGTCTTACACTGGAAAAAGGATAAAGTCAAGCATTCTAGTTCTGGAAACAACAATTTCTTTACTCCACGTTTGTCCTTCTAAACTTCATTTAGTAGAAATAAAATTATATAATACCTCAGATGTGAGGATACACATTCAAAATACACAAACAAGACCTGCACAAATGGATCATTCATTACTTTGTCTTGAAGGGAGGAATTGACCAGAGTCTATCCTTCCCAGCGGGGGGTAGAGGCAGTTAACAGTTTCTTGGGCAAAAGGCAAAAGATGTCCCATCCTTTTCTAAGGAGCTTTTACCCAAGGAGAAGGGAAGATTTTCTTGAGTGTTGTAGCCAGTGGTAAGTTGCACATGCAATATAAATAACCCTTCATCTAGGCTCTCCTAAGAAATCCTAATCAAAATCATTGCTTCCCCCTCAGAGAAGCCAACATAAAAGTAGGAAGTAGAAATAACTGAGATAGGAAAGGGCATCAGTATGAGTAGGAGGCAGTCAAGAGAACATTAATGTGAAGTTAATGTCATAAAAATATGTTACATTCATATATGAAAATGCCATAATGAAACTCAATTTTAAGTATAATCCATATATGCTTAAAAACTTTCGAAAGAGAAAATGCATGAGAATATACTTTGTAACTTCTAAAGCACTGCAGAACACAACTTATATGTGACCCATCCTGCGGGCAAGTCGAGCAGGGTCTACCTGAAAGATGGAGTGGAAATAGTAGGAGCAGAGACGCGAAGAATGGAGTCAAGACAGGTTTCTGATCAAGACTCGTTTATTAGGCACTCAAGCAGCTTCCTTTTCTTTTTATTTAATTTATTTTTATTATTAGTTACATTTTACTAATTCTGTATCGCAGCTGTATCCCTCTCTCTCATTCCCTCCCAATCCCACTCTCCCTCCCTCATCTCCTCCCTGCCCCTTTCCAAGTCCACTGATAGAGGAGGACCTCCTCCCCTTCCATCTGACCCTAGTTTTTAAAAGCAAAAATCCACAAGCAACTTTCTCAAAGCAACAGCCCATTTGCTTCACTTGGCAAAATGTCCAAGGATTTACTCAAGGTTAAACAAAGTTTTTATCTAATTCTCAGGAGCAGAGCAACCCCTGGAGAAACTGCCAAGGTCAGCTTCTGAGAAACTGAACTTTAGATTAAACCCATATCTGCCAAGGCCAAGAGGCAAAATTCCATCACCAGACTTCTTCAGATATGTATCCTTAATATTTAGAAGATTCAGAATGAAGCATCATGGGATGGAAAGAACCCCATGAGAGTGACAGCCTCACGTGGCTCAGGAGGGTCTCAAAGATGCCAACACAGTCAGTGGAAAACACCTGGATCACAGAGACCTAGTAAGAGGGCATCAAGTGATATAAATCAATCTGTCACCCACTCTGACTTCCCTGCCTCTGTTCTGTGGTGTGATCTGAATGTGTGGCATAGGCTCCACACAAATGCAGGGCTGAATGGAGGGATGAGCTACCACACTACTTCAGATGGTAAAACAAAACTTTGCAATCACAGTCTGACTTGTCCTTCATCTAAAAGCCATGTGGCACTAGGAAAGTCTTCTATATCCTCTGGGTTTCACATCCGTAGTTCACGGGATGCAGTTAAAAGAGTTTATTCATAACTCTTACAAGCTTATCATTAAATCCAAAGGGCCTCAGAACATGGCATTTGCTCACAAAATTGTATCCATGGATGACCTGAAATATATCTTGCTCTTACTAAGTGTGTTTTATACAATATAACCTTCACAAAAATCATGCTAAATGAAGTATGGGTTAGGAGAATATTCTAGTGACGGAAGAGATGTGAAATCTACATACAACAATGGGAGGGGCCAGAAGCTCATTACTGGAATGACCTTTGAACAGTATTACTACTATTCTAAAATCAACTTTTCTGAGCCAGAGATATCAGACTAGAACCTAAAGAAGGTCCAAGGCCATGTGGGTGGAACCAGCTCTCTGCTTGTTTGATGCAATGGGTATTAACACTTCTTTCCTGAGGCAGCCCTCGTTTGACAGCTTTTCTTCACATTAGGAACCAAGAGGAGATGTGAGAGTACCAGGAACCACACAAAACAGAAAGCATCTCCTGACATTTTAAAGGCCCAGAAACCCTGAATAAAATCACTACGTCTGTAAGTGAACCCTCAACATCTCTCACTCACTCTTGAAAATGTACCTTTCTCCTATGCTATGGTGATTGGTTCCCCCAAAACACTGACTTCTTCAAAACCTTTGATATGCAACATTGAGGCTCAATGAAGTATACCATGCTTGCTCTAACCCTGTACTAGATAACAGGGACCTTCCTTACCCAGGATGCTCTGGGCTCCCAAACCCAAGGACCGCTGTCAATGTTCAGGCAACATAGAGGCCAGGTGAAGCTGTCTCTGTGGCCTGAGCAAAGGACTTTCTTAGGATGCAGGTTCTGACATGGGTCAGAAGGACAATGTAAAGTCTTTGCTAGGCAGGAGGAAGAGGAGATGACTGGGTGAGAAGCAGTGGAAACTCACTGGCATTTTCTCTCTCTCTTTTTCTCAGCCTCAAAAGGAATGTTGGTGATGAGAACAATGCAGTAGTCATTCAGGATCAGCAGCAAAACACTGGAATCCTGAATATCAACTCTAAAATGAATAAAATAAATATTTCCCACAGTGAAAAGTGTCTGTGTTCTTATTTTGTGCCAAGCATGCTCTCAATCCTGCTTTGCTGTTTTCTTAAGACTTGTTAATTTTCTCTTACTGATAGGTATGTCTTGGCCTGTGCATGTTTAAGCCATGCACGTGCATGCTGGGGAGGAGAGCTACAGAGACCAGAAGACTACAGTGGATTCTTCAGAGATGATAGAGTTGCAACTGTTTGTGAGCTGTTCAATGTGGATAACATGTTCCCTGCCCAGATCCTCTGGGAAAGTGGAAAGCACTTTCCCATGATGAGACATCTCTGCAGCCCCCCAATCCTGGCTCTGAAAATGTGGGAAATTGTTAACACTGTTCTTTCTCATTGAAAAAAGAAAAAAGAAAAAGAAAAACCTACCTTCTGTTCTGTAAATGAGGACAGAATCCAAATAGAGTAGGAATCTGGAAAAATCTATAGAGATGTGAAGATTAATAGTAAGCTTTGTTTAAGATGGGGAAACAGAGTGGGAGAGGTTAAGTAACTATGCAAAGTTGGACATAGACCAAAGCAGGAGTACCAGTGAAGATGACCTTGTGAGCATCCAGAATCCCTGCAACCCTACTTAGTATTAAGTCTTCCTGATTATATAGTCAACTCCTGTCATACTATCTAGCTAGCTTTCAGGCCTACAGGCTATCCTATTGGTTTTAGAGTTGCAAGGTTGGACCTGAACTGAAGCAAGAAAATGGAAGTTCCTGTCCTCATGCAGGTTCCCTGAAGACCTTGTTTACAACATCAGTTCTTCCTAATTCTATAGCTAACTACCTTCTGATGGCTAAATAGTTAAATATTTCTGATCTTAATTGCCACATGTGCTTTCCTGGAACTCTAGTCTGCATCTCATCCTGTAGATTACCGAGTTCCTGATCTCTGTAGTTGTCGAATACAAGGGACACTGCATACAATCCATAAAATATGAGAGTTTCTTAGAAGTCATCCTTTTTACCTTTTATTTTTAAGATTATAATTTAATTGCATTTCTCCCTTCCCTTTCTTCCCTCCAAACCCTCCTATAATATATATATTGTGTCACAGAATGGAGAGAAATCAAAATGAAAGCCACCTCAAAGTGTGTTTTTCATGATACCATGCATGCTACCAGAGGAAAAAAGGAATCAGCAGTGTCACTCAACTCTGAAGCCTTCAAACTATAACAATAACCTGCACTGACATGACACGTGGACTGCAAATAGTGACAGGAATATTACAGGAGTAATCAACCACTCTCTGCTTGGCTCCAGTGCCCACTACATGATTTCTAATATATACCTGGTTCTGTTAAAGGGGCTAAGAATCTGCAGCTTGATAAGTCACAGGCACAAGGGGACAAACCAATACTATCGTTCTGCTAAATAGTACTAACGTGACTCCCAATAACTTACTGATATAGCTGTAAATCAGAGCATCTCTCAGAAGGTAATTAACAGAAATCCTCAGCTGTTCACTGTGGAGAGCATAAAAGACTGTGGAATGTTTAGTCCTTAATATGACATACATATTCCCCACCCCCCAAGTTTCAGGGATCTCTCAGGAAGAGGGTGAGGAAAAATTGTAAAGGGTGGTGAATTATGTCAAAGAAACAGAGGTGGGTTTTTTTTTGCAACAAAACATGGGAATTACACATAAGCACTTAGAGCAGTTGTGGTAGCAGGACTGTGGCCCGCTGTCTTCCATCTTCTATACAGCAAACTATAGAGGGGTTTTAGGAAGCACCACATTGGGCCAGTAATAGCTGCTACATCATCAGAGCATGAAGAAAGGAAGACTAGCTGACACTGTTGGTACTGAGCTACAGTTTCCAGTTCCTGCAGTGTCTGTGCCCA
>CM053742.1:95017089-95036665 GCA_028658305.1 Pachyuromys duprasi
CACCTGGAGATTTTTCCAGGGAATAACTGGGTGTCCCTAGGATTTTCCCACTTGATTTCCTCGTCATAGGAGTTCTGCTCACCTGGCAGTCACAAATGCTGGTGTTTTAGGTCCCAGAGTTCAGTCTTCTGGTCGCTGCATTGTTTCTGCTGTCCTATTCCTCAGACACGTTGTCCTCTCCTTGCAGCCTTCTTGGATCTCCCCATCTCTCTCTCTTTTTTTTTAAGTTGGGAAAATTTTCTTCTATGATTTTCTTAAAAATATTTTTCTGGTCCTTGGAGCCTGGAGTCTTCTTTTTCATCTATTCCTATTATTCTTAGGTTTCATCTTTTCATGGCGTCCTCGATTTCTTGGATGTTTTGTGTTTGGGACTTTTCTGATTTTACTTTTTCTTTGAGGGAGGTATCAATTTCAGCAAGTGTATCTTCAGCTCCCGAGATTCTCTCTTACATTTCTTGTTTTCTATTGGTGGTGCTTACCTTTGTGGTTCCTGATCTTTTCTCTAAGTTCTCCAGTTCTAGGTTTTTCTCTGTTTGTGTTTTCTTTATAGATTCTAATTCTGTTTTCATGCCTTGCACCATTTCCTTCATCTGATCGACTGTGGCTCCTATTTTTTGGTTTGTTTCCTCTCTATATGTCTCTTTTTCCTCTATGTGGGCAGTTATATTCTTCTGTATTTCTTTGAGAGCTCTGTTTATTTCCTCTTTTTGTTCATCTAATAACTGCATAAGCATAGCTTTAAAGTCATTTTCCTGTGTTTCCACTGAATTCAAATATCCATTGATTTGGGGGGTTGTTGGTGAGGCCTTGGTGTCCTGATTTTTGTTGAGTGAGTTCTTACTCTGACCTTTGGCCATTTGCTTATATGTAACCTTCATTGCTTGTTCCTTGAGTCTGATCTTCAGACTGGAACCATCTTTCTCTGGTGTCTGGAGTATTCTTCGGGAAGATCAGGGAGGTCCAGTGGTTTGAGAGTGTGTGTTGTTGCTTCAGTTGTACCTGAAGGAGGAAAAGCTACTAGTGCAGAATCATTGTTGTGGGGGAGTAAATGTGTGTGTGTGTGTGTGTGTGTGTGTGTGTGTGTGTGTGTGTGTGTGTGTGTGTGTGCAAGCCGGGGCATGGAAGTGTGTCTTGAAGGGGAGTGCTAGAGAGTGTAGGTGCTTGGGTTGGGAGCAAGCTCAGGAGGGAATGTGGATGCTAGCGCAGTTAGCAAGTGCAGATAGTGGGCACAAAGCACCTGCTTAGGTGTCCTGAATTCCCAGTGGTCTACAGACTGCAGAGGGCTCTGCAGGCTGGACTCTGAGGTCTGTGGCTGACGTGCAGGACACGCACTCTGTTATGGGCTCTGTGAGTACAACAGGCTGGGCTCTGCTCTTTGTGTTGGGAAGTGCTATGTGCTTCCTCTGCTGCCTCCCCCTCAGGCAGGGCTGGAGATAGGAGGTCATGGGGGAAATGCTGGGGGGTTGAGTGTTCTCAGTCTCAAATTTCAAGAAGGGAGATCTGTGCTTGGAGCGTGCAGCACTGTGCTCCTTGCAAGTTGCTGTGTGCACCTCGGGCTGCCTCCTCTGCTTCAACTGCTGGTTGCAGTACCTCCACTGCTGCCTCCCTACTGGGTGCGGTATCTCCACTGCTTCCTCCACTGCAGACTTGGCTACCTCCGCTGCTACTTCTGCCTGTTATGAGGGCGTGCCCAGGAATCGATTCCCCAGGAGAAGTCCATGGAGATGTTCGCGGTTGACCTGTGTCCTCAGATCAGGGTTTGGACCCCTTCTCCCCAGACTCCTCGTGCTGTTGTTTTGAGTTCCACAGCCCCTCTACTCACCAATTCGGAGTTTCAGCTCCTCTAAATACCATGCGCGCTGTTCGCCGCCATCTTGGAGTCCATCCTATTGCATGTTTTGTCACAGCATCTCCAATCTACTCATTGTTTGATATACTATGGCATGATTTTTGGTTTTGCTTAAGTTCAACTTTCTACTTTATTGATAACATAAATGAGGACTTAAGGAGAGCTAAATGTCCATAGTCCCAAGGACTCTGTAGCTGATTTAAAGAGCACAAATATGGGGAGAAAGTGCCATACAGAGTTGTTAAAAGAGGAAAATCAGAATCACAGTAGCATAAAAGATTAGCTATTCAACTGTATTTGATAATGAAGCTTCCTGGTAGCTGAATCTGAGATAAAGATATGTTAACGATGTACACTCAGAAGAAACACAGAGGACAAAGTCAAGTAAGGAAGTGATTTTAGGAATCTCTAACCCTAGCTCAATTGAAGGAGATCACAATACACTAATCTCATTGTTTTTGTAGCTCAGTATCATTGTATCTCTCACTGTTGCAGTTTGCCACGGGTAATCCTTCTGAGAAGGTCAAGGGCAAAGGTGATCAGCTGCAGTTCCCACAAGCAGCTGGGCCTTTGGATGTCCGGTTTATCAAGTGGATCTGGACAGAGTACCAACTTTCTCTGCTAAGACAGTGTCAGAAAAACTAGATTATACGTTCATTTCTTTGGTCAATGCAACACCTGAGCACCTTTCCTGTTTAAGGAAAACAACTAAGGCAAATGAGAGAAATGGGGCCCACTCCATAGGAAGCTTCTTATTTTGTTTTTGTTTGTTTGTTTGTTTGTTTGTTTTTGTTTCCTGAGACCAAGTTTCTCTGTGTAGCTCACTCTGTAGACCAGACTGTCCTTGAACTCACAGAGATCTACCTACCTTTGCCTCTGAATGCTGGAATTAAAGGTGTGTGCCACCACCACCAAGCAAACCTTCTTTTTTTTTTTTTTTACTTGGTTCTATAATTTTCCAATAATGCTGCTGGACTGCCTTATAAAATTTCCTTTTTATTTTGATAAGTCTGAGTCAAATTTTGTACTGCTTTAACACTTGGGTCATCATACCTAGACAGTTGGAAAAGAACACTGATGCCTGAATTTACACAAATTAACCAGATGTACTTTCACACAAGTACTAGACCAAATAAATAGCATCTTCCAGTGATTTCCACAACTATTACTGAATGATTATTGGTCAAGTCAAGTGTAGTAGCATATATCTGTATTTTCAGAACTGAAGAAGTAGGGAGAGAAAGACCACTGGAAGGTCATGATTAACATGAGCAACAGAGCAAAATTGCATCTCAAGCAAAACAAAATATGGTCACACACACACTGATGCTTATCACATGCTGGCTTTCTTTATAGTATGGGGAGTCAAACACTACAATCAGATCTGTTCTTTATCATTATTTTAATTTTGCTAATTTTTAATTAAGTTATTTGTTTCTTACAACTGAATTGCATTACTAATACATTTTCAGGCAATAAATATTATTAAATGGTTTTCAAGTACATTCTCCCATCCCAGTATTTTTTTTTTCATTCAGTAGGTTGTCTGTTACTCCTGTTTTCTTTGTAGTTTCATTTAAGTATCTTTACTTTTGGTATGTAACCAAAACCATTTTTCTTTTTTTCTTTTTCTTTTTTTATGATCGGCATCATCTTTGTTTTCTTTTTTTTATAATTTTTATTTTTTTATATTAATCACAGATTATTTACTCTGTATCCCAGCTGTAGCCACATCCCTCATTCCCTCTCAATCCTATCCTCCCTCCCTCATCCCTTCCCTGCCCCTTTCCAAGTCCACTGATAGGGGAGGTCTCCTCCCTTTCCATTTGACCCTAGCTTATCAGATGTCTTCAGGACTGGCTGCAATGTCCTCCTCTGTGGCCTAGCAAGGCTGCTCCTCCCTTGCAGGGTGGGAAGGCCATTGAGTTCATGTCAGAAATAGTTCCTGTTCCACTTACTAGGTTACCCACTTGGGTCCTGAGCTACCATAGGCTACATCCAAGCAGGGGTTCCAGGTTATATCCATACATGGTTTTTGGTTGGAGAAACAGTCTCATAAAAAACCCCTGTGCCCTGATATATTTGGTTCTCTGTCACTTTTTTAAAGGATGTATTTATTTTTATTTTATGCGCAGGAGCATTTTGTCTGAATGTATGTATATGTGCTGTGTGTATAACTGGTACCTGGGAGACAAGGGCTCTTAACCAGTAAACCATCTCTCCAGTCCCTCCTATCATCTTTTTTGTAAGCAAGTTTTTATTGGAACACTTACCTATTTTTGTTGCTGCTACTCGAGTTAGTTTTTTTGCACAGAGGTCATATGATTCACAAAGGCTAGAGTATCTACTACTCAATCCTTTACAGAAAACCTTTACCAATGTGTGTTTTATAGTTAGCTTGCCACCATCATTAATTCACCTAAAACCTGTGAAAGTTGAAAGGTTTTAGCCTTTATGTGGCGATTGACTTTTTTGTTTCTTTCTTTCTGTTTTATATAATCTCAATAAATACCCGGGACTAATTCAGATATTTGACATATTTTCTACACATCCCTAACTGTCACGTTCACCAGAATTACAGTTGCATCCTCAAGATTAAAATGTTTATGTATTTCAGCAAGTCAATGTGTTGACTCTCTCTGCCTGTCTCTCATTTTGCCTTTGTTAATTGAGATGACTATCAGTCATCTTGCTTTGAAGGAAACCAAGTGGAACATTTTTTTCTTTTGGCTGATTCATAATTACATATTCATCACAGAGGCTACTTAAGGTGTACTCATTTTTAAGTCATTGCAATCTGTTCCAATCATTTGGTGTGAGGCATTTAAACTTTATTAATATGCATAGATACTGCCTTGCATGAGGAGAAATAGACTTCTATTTTATCTGTATTCCCACATTTGTGTTTAATAATATTGCTTTTGGTTTCTATGCATTACATATGATATTAATTGTGACTTGTGCACTAGAAAATTTACTCTATTTTCTCTTGTGAGATAATTTAATTAATTTATATTTGTCTTAAATTTTTAAAGATTTTTTATTTATGTGTATGTCTGTGGGAGAGCATTCAAATTGTGTAGGTGTTTGAAGAGACAAAAAGGGGTTATCAGATACCCTAGAGGCAGAATTATAAGCAGTTGTGAACCACCCACAGTGGTTGCTGGGAGTTGAACTGGAGTTCTCTGCAGGAACAGCAAGTGCTCTTAATAGCCAAGTGATCTTTCGGGTCCTTGTGTGATGACTGTTTTTGTGCATGACTTTTTTCCTCCTAAAAGTTTAGTTTTTACATGAAGTTTATTGAGAACAAAAGTCCCAATTTAAAATAAATTTCAGAAATATAAATAAATATAGCTAAATGAAAACACTCTTTGAGAAAAGCATCCAATCAGTGTTTTTGTTCATTCAATTTTTAAACTAAATCAACATCCCTTCAACAAAACGTACTGGGTTCTGTGATGTGTTCTGTATCACCTCCACCCCTCACTCTGGGGTCTTCTTCACCAACATATCCACTTAAAGCCTTGTCTTCTTTCTCCTGGTTCCTCTGCAGCTGATAAGAAGACCCAGGCAGGTTCTCTTCTCCTCTTCACCTGTGGAACTCCACTTCACCCTTCAAGATTCAATGTCACTTCCACAGTAGATGTTTCTCAACTCCTATAGGAAGAATTTCTCTTCCCCTCTTGGAATCTCAAAGCACATTGTGCTTACTTTTTTAAATTTCACCGTTCAGAGAGGTGATGGTTTGAGATTTTGCCAGAGCACTAAGGCATCTTAAAGCTCTGCTCTAATATGTTTAATCTCATGGAGATTTTTATGTTTCAGTTATAGCATTATCAGTAGCCTTTCACAGAGTTCTTTTTGCTCATTCTCTTCCCACCACTGACTACCAACTCCTCCCTCTTGCAAGCCCAAAGATCTAATGACATGAGGGTTAGATTTGTCAGTGTATCTTTCTGTTCTTGTATATTTTAAGGGTAAGAGTAAATTCAGGGTAAAAGAAGGGGCTTGAGTCAGAAATTATGTATAAAAGTCCCAAGTGAAAAAATAGAAACAGAATCAGGGAGATTATTATGGAAAATTGCCACAGTGAGATTTGCCTCCAATCTCCAGTTTGGGATGGTGAGAACAGTAATGTACATTCCCCAACTCCGGCACCTGACAGGCCAACAGCATTAAGGCTTTTCCTTGGGAAGAACTCAGGGAAACATACTCCTATAAATAAGTGCAAGACAGCCCCCCAGTGGCCAAGTGTGGGATGTGACCTCTAATCCTCAAAGCCTAAGTGTCACAGCTTCCAAGTCAATGATAGTGATAGTGAGGAACAACACAGAAAGAACTGCTCTGGAAAAGGAATTCTTGTGAATTATTCACATACAGTATCAGCTAGGCTTTTGTTTCACTGTCGCTAAATATCTGGAAAATGAAATTTTAAACAGGACGAAGTTGTTCTGCCTCAAAGTTCCAGAGGGTTCTGTCCATCTTGGTAGAGTGTGTGTGGTGTTAGAGAACAGTTCACATTGTGGGAGCCAGAAGACTGTGAAAACAGAAAGGCTGGGCTAGTTTTCTTCTTTTTCTCCTTTTATTTTGTCTACACCTTCATCCTGTGGGATGGTTCCCCATTTTCATTCAGGGTGGTTCCCCCCACCTTTCATTATCTTTCCTGGAAATTCTGGGATGGAAACATCTAAAAGTATACTTTACTAATCTCCTATATAGCTCCAAATCCAATCAAACTGATCATTAAAGTTAACTATTAAACATACCTTAAGTTGTTTAGTCTCAACATCTCAGTAAGACTGATGTATTATCCACACATTACATATGGAGAAGCAGAGAGGGAGAAGATGAAGACTGACCTTGATCACCCAAGTAAGCAGCTAAACTGCAGTTTGAACCCAAGTAGTCCAGGGTGAGAAGTCACAGCACCACAGTTTATCACAGAACAGGAAAGGAGAAGATTCTTCTGCAAAGCTAAAATCTGAAACACTAAGAAACCAGATGCTCACTTTATGGTTTCTTTTTTATTGTTTTTTTAAAATGTATGTATGCACACTGTGTTTACATCATCTCCACCCAACTCCTCCCACACCTTTCATGGTCTCTCAAACTCATAGCTTCTTTTTCTTTTTCACTGTTTTACACACAAACACACACACGGACAAACACATACAAATACATAAATTCAACCTGCTAAGACAATTTAGTGTTTGGTTGTATGTATTTTGAAGGGACTGGCTCCTAGACTGAATAATCAGTTAAGGGGCTCATCCTGAAGGAAAACGATTCTCCTTTTATTGGCAGTTGCCAATTGCCTATCATGAGGCAATTTCCCCTAAGAGATTTCCCCCATCCATGTAGACATGTCAGCTAATGATATAGTGCACACTTTCTTAATTGAAATAGAGATCAGTGAATGGACTCATGTTTCAACAGGGAATTTAGAAACAAACTCAGAGGTTCTCAAAGAAAAGTACAGTAAAAAAAAAAAAAAGTAATCCTGAGAGGGGGGAGGCAAACATGTCCATTTCCTCTGCACCAAAAAGAAATAAATAAATAGAGCCATAACCTTAATTTTAATAAAATGTCAAAAAAGTGTTATGAGAAAATGAAAAAGATAGTTATAACACAGCTAAATATGCTGGAATTTTAGCAAAAGTTCAAAGTAATTGTCTACATTTAAGAAGATAAAGGTAATACATGTGCCTTAGAGGTTTTATTTTCATATTTGTAACTCAGTTGTAGCACAGAAGATATCTCAGAGAATTTGTTCACAGGCAAGACTAACCTTAGGGTTTACATGAGAGGTATTCCAGGCAGTCATTAAGAAATGGAAGCAGAGATAGAAAATACTTAAAGGGAAACAGTGGGAGAAAGTAGAGTTAGTGGTGAACCCTTTCTTTGTGGAAACTTTTATTCACTGGGAGAAAATTCCTTGTACCTACTAGCATCAAGATAGAGCCACTGAAAATGCTTTCCCTATATTGAAAGGGGATACTAAATGTCATCCTGAGCCTGGCAGGAACAAACTAGTCTTGGGGTAAGTTTGGAGCAGACATGATGTAACATTAAAAGGAAATGATCAAGTGGAAACAGCAGCCGCTGAGTGCTCTAATCCATGAGCCCTCCTTTAAATATCAGCTGCCCTAGACCTGGGCCTGAAATTCCCAAACCCTCTCTCTACACCCTTTTTCTGGTGGAGTTTACCTAGTTTTCACTATACCGTATACCTATTTGAAAATCTGACTTGACCCCTGGTAGAGGAAGGGCTTGTTCATTTTTCCCAGCCTTCCCTAATAAATTTCTACTTCCATATATAATAAAAACATAATAGCTCACTCAGTCCTTCATCTAGGTGTTCCCATTACAAAGAGCCCCAAGGCAGCTTGGCCTCATGTGGGTCCCTTAGCAACAAGGGGACCGTGGGTCATATGTGACATGGACTCAGTTGCCTGTTTTTGTTTCGTTTTGTTTGATTTGATTTGATTACCTTCCCCTAACTGGGATGCCTTTCCTGGTCTCAATAAAAGAGGATTACTAAATCCTGATCATCCAGGGTGGGCTTGTAAGGGAGGGGATCCTCTTTTCTGAGGATAAAGAGAGTGGGAAAAGGGGAAAGAGGTTGCAACTAGGAGGAGAGGAGGGAGAGGGCTGTGATCTGGATATAAAATGAATAAATGAATAAACTTATTTTTAAAAGAAGATCTCCCTGAGTCATCATGTCACTTGCTCAAAGCCAAACCTTAGAAGCAAGATTATTCTGTCATGTTTATTCCTTACTACGTGCCCCTGAAAAAAATCTTACTGATGTGTCCAAACCCATCTACAGCATGCAAGATGTCATTTCTTTAACCACAGTGCAATTCAAGGTACACTACTTTCCTACCTGATCTAGATATAATCTTTTTTGTTTGTTTTTTCAAGACAAGGCCTCACTATGTAGTTCTGGTTGTCCTAGAACTCACTCGGTAGACTGACAAGCTGGCCTCGAACTTACAGAGATCCACATGCCTCTGCCTCCCAAGTGCTGGGATTAAAGGCATGCACCACCGTTGCCTGGCTTCTATCGTTAATTTGGATAGATAACTTGAATGTGTGGATAGATGTTTAAAAGGTTTATGAAGCCCACATCTGTGTGTGTGTATAGTTGCTTCTAAAATGGGTAAGTATGAAAGTCAACAACTTCTGTCTCTCTGCCAGGAATTATAGGCAGCACCATCAAGTAGGCTGGAACTATAGGTGAAACAAAAAAGAAACAAATATATAGGAAACCCACATGTGTGTTTTATTTTTGAAAGGGATCCTTTACTTTCTAACATCACAACCAAAAGCAAGTTGGGGAAGGAAAGGGTTATTTCTTCTTACAACTTCCGGTCCTAGTCTGTCACTAAGGGAGTCAGGACAGGAACTGAAGCAGAGGCCATGGGGGAACACTGCTTAATGGCTTGCTCCCCATGGCTTGCTCAAACTGTTTTCTTATACAAGCCTCTCCATCTTCCCATGGGTGGCACTATCCACAGTTGGCTGGGTCACCTCTAACATTAAACAAGAAAATGGCCCACATACTTGCCTACAGGCCAAGCTGATGAAAGCATTTTTCTCAACTGAGGTGGTTCCGTGTTTCCAGGTGGACCTAGCTTGCATCAAGTTGACAGAAAAGTAAACAGCACAGGGATATTAATTTTTTAGTGGCTGCTGCTGCTTCCATAGCCTGTGGGCATTTATCTCCAGTTTTTTTGTTTTGTTTTGTTTTTAGCCTTTTAATTCTAATTTATTCCAGGTGAGATTTGAAATCTTTAGTATTGGGTCATGTTTTCTTCATTATTTTCTCTGAATCCTAGGCTCCCAGATTCTTGAGCTGAGCAGCTACTATTTTCCTTAGATCTCTAACCTGAAGCTGACCTTCACAGCAACACCCAGTCTCTAACCATATAGGCAAAAACAATAAATTCACTCTTACAAACATACATTTTATCAGTTCTGCCCTAACAGATTTCTAACTGGTTACTCACTTTCAATGTTCCCCATGTTTCTGTATTGCTAAATTATTCAAAGCACCCTGTGTCACTCAGAGAGGTTTTTGTTATTGTTATTATTATTGATGCTGCAAATATGGATAACCCTGGAGGCCTTGGGTATTTTATCCCTGTTGTGGAGATCATAGAGATTTTGTGGGGTCAGGTCACTTCAAGGGAAGAAATATTTCATTTGGAAAATGACCGAAACAGAAGTATTATGAAGGGAATATTTGTATACCCATTAGTGACACTGTGGTTATGAATAAGCCAAGTTAAGGCTCACTCAATTTTGTTATTTCTGTGGCTCTCAGGGTATTCTGATCAGAAGTTCTTGGTCATTCTCTCTCTCTCGTTCTCTCTCTCTCTCTCTCTCTCTCTCTCTGTTTTGTCTGTCTGTCTTGCTACCTAAAATCAAGAAACATTATCATTTGCATATTTTACTGGATTAAAAGTCTTCAGTGGAAGTTGAAGATCTCCATTTTCAGTTTTAGGTAATGATAGAAATAATACTGAGGAACTTGCAGACCAGGCTAATACTTTGCCATTGACTAATACCTGGAATCTAATATACTTTTTTCTCTTTTTTATTTTTCTCTCATGCATTTCATCCCGACCACAGCCTTTCCTTCCTCCACTCCTCTCAGTTCTCCTCCATTCACACCTCCCCTCTCCCAGGGATCCACTACTTTATTTTAATCCCTGCCCCATCTCAGTTCTTCTACATTGAATCCAGATGCACCATGCACTTACACTGTTACTATGGACAGATAACAGAGCTTCTGGCCACACACCCCTTCACACCCCATCATAACTTCCTACCTAGACTCACACGCTTTATAAAAGAAGGTCCTCGCTGAGGGCCCTTGGATCACCTTTCCCCTCCACCCTTTAGAGATTTTTGAGCTGTAAAAAGACAGGCCAAGGATATGTGAAGAGAATCCTGAATCCACGTTTTAGATCTGCAAAGGAATATTACCTTTGTTCTTTTAAAGTAATAGCAAGTAAACATAAGTAAACTCAATACTTTCATTTGACTGAAAACAAAATGACTATTGGAAACAATGATCAAAGGGAAGGGGAAAACTAACGAACTTTCTGGAAGGGGAATACGGATGTCCAAGCTAGTAACCTGGAGAAGACTTCAGGGTCATGAAGAAAGTTCCAGCTCAGTTCTCTTTGGTAACATCAGTCAGGGTAAGTTTGTCAAATAGATCCTCAGCCATGCTATCATTTGGAGACCCCATCTGGCACATGTTGGTCAAGTAGCTGTTTATCTCCTTCAGGACTTCAATTTGCTTTTGCAGAAAATGGTTCTGCAGGAAGCCAGATAGATGGCCATCGCTATTGCTGATGGCTAATTGGTGCAGGGCCAAAAGGCTTTGGTTTAGGGTCAGCTCCATTTGGAAGGCACATTCGATAGTTGGATGGCTGCCAATCCAATCATCACAGTCTGGCTTGCCGATGGTGTGGAGAGAGATGCGGCCACCGCGCCAGTTTTGCAGTACACTCGTGTGACTTGCTCAGGAAGAAGCTGGTGAAGTTCTTTAGGCCCGCATCCTCACAATCACAGCAGAACGCCATGGACAGGTAGATGAATGAAGTATGGAGCTGCAACTGCATGTGTCTGTTGACAGCAGCCTCACAGTCACAGTGGTAGTTTTGTCGCACTTGAAACAGTGGAGAGATCATGGGTACTGGCACAAACAACAATACGTAGCCAGCCCTGGCTCTTGAGAAGCGGAGTGGGCAGCGGTAGCATCGGTGATTATGAGATCCTCGCAGAAGACCTATGGTCGGCAAAAGAGCAACCCACTAGCTTGGACTCCTGGCTGAACAAGTAGCGGAAGCACAGAAAGTGTAGAATGTAAGTTCAGGTTTGTTAAAAGTCTAGTGTTAGAACTTGGAGTTCTGCATTCAATGGCAACTCACATGATTCTTCACTGATAATGTAACAGAACGTTTTGAAAAGTTATTAGTAAAGTACAAACATATTTAGCAAATCACCCAATTTCATAAAGCAAGCTATGTGACTATTACCTAAATGTGATTATTTCATTAACATGCTATTTTCATGATTCCAGCCGTTATAGTTAATATCATAAAGTGTTATTTCAGTGACAACTCTCCTTAGTGACTTCAATGAGCATATTAATGACATCCTTCAGTGAGAAAGAACAACTTGGGTCCAGGGGTCATAGGCTGTTATACAATCACTGAAATCCATTAGCTGCCTGGGTGACTTTGCTCTATCTGGCCTCCTTGGACTTTTTAACTTTGCAATAGATTGGTAGAATTCAGGCACCATCTCTGTTTCTTGAATTGTGTGGGTTTTTTTTTTTCTGAGAATGAATTATATTTGTGTGTCAAGACTGCCTCTTTCTACCATGTCTCAAGTGTTCTTCTGTGGGTTGGGGAGGTCAAAGTGTTCTTCCCCTCTGATACCTGATGTGGAGCTTTCAGGTGCGATGAGGACTATCCAGGTTTCAAATTTGGGACCTATCTAACACTTCAGGTCCCTTCGAAGCAGTTACACCATTGCTTAAAACTGGGCTTTTTTCTTTAAAAATGTTTGCTTTTTCTTCTGGTTCACAGTTGTTTCACTGTGGTTTCAGGAAATTAAAAGGCCTCTTACTACTGCAGTTTAGTGCCTTCACTGCACAGGGATGGGAAACTATTACATAGGGATGTGAAACTACATTGGGATGAGAATCTATGTGGTGATGGGAAAAGGTCAATACAAAGATGAGGAAAATAGACTCTTGTGTTTGAGAATTAGAGACACTTATTAATCTCATAGACAATCCAGGAATCTTGGTTATTGTTTAATTCCACTTGCACTGTTCTGATGAGTTTTTTAAGTATACTTAGCTTTCTACTGGAGTATTTTCATTCTCTTAATTAATCAATCTAAAAACATACTGTTCTGTCCTTTAAACATTCCCAGCATTTTCTATTTTGCTACCTATATCATCTCCTATTTGTGTGTGTAGTAGGTATATGTGATTAGTCTGCTACAATGTCTCAATTATCCTTTAAAATTCTCTTGCACATACAGATAATTATTTCTTGCAGATTTTTCATATTATTCAAATGTCACATGTCTCCTTTATTCAAGTACCCATTAGACTATTTTATGTTATAATCAGGGAGAAAAGAATGTAAAGAGTAAAACAATTATAGTGATTAGCATACTCAGAGATATAAATAGAAAATATTTAGAAACATGTTATTTGAGTTTTGAGGATTTTATGTATGAATACTCTTTTATGCCATATCTCCCCTTCAGCTCTTCCTTCCAACTCCTCCCATGACCCCCTAAGTTTACCTTTTCAAATTCATGACCTCTTAATCTTCAATTATTAAAGCTATACACACACACATTCATAAATAAAATCAGCAAGACTCATTTAGTGCTGCTCATATGTGTTTGTGTTTAGGGCTGATCACTTGGGATTGACTAACCAGTTAGGGTCATACATGGGAAAGACAGATCTCCCCCACCCCTGTAGTCATTTATTGACTATACCTCTTCATCTAGGTATGTGACCTCATGCAACTTCCTCTTCCACGTTGGCATGTCAACTAGTTTTATCAGAGTTTAGGTCTTGTTTAGGCAACTATATTGATAAAATTTCATGGATGCAGTTTTCCTGCCATATATAAAATACAATATATTGTAGCAGACATTCTGGCATAAGATATTTTTAGAATCATATTTTCTCAAATGTGATAGGATTATGAGCAAAAATGAACCCTACTTTAAGTCATATACAAACATAAATTTAAGTGGATGCAAATTTTTTAACATTTGTCCTCTGACCTTAAGGGAATTAAGTCAGAAATCATAAAACGTTATCTTAGCTGGGCATGAAGGCTAACACACTTGTATTTGCTACTTGGTGAGTTCAGCCCAGCATATGCTATAGTGTGAGACCCTGTCTCAAAACAAAATAAACCACCAAAAAATATCTGAAAACCTAAAAGTGTTTGGTGAATATACATTTAAACAATTCTGCTATCTTTAGGATCTCTGTCTAAACTTTTATTGCTTCTTTGGCCCTTGTGATCTCCAATGACAGTATTCAGGTGAGATACACAGAGTACAGTTAATGTTCAAGGCAGCTCATACTGATTTCACAGAATGGTACATGCTCAAATGCCAAGAGTGGGCAATGACCAAAGAGATCACTATGCTGATCTAAAATATAGACAGCCTTTATAATATTTTCTTTTTAAAATTAATTTGTAAGATATAATGCACAATTCGATTTTCATTATGCCATTTTTAACACACTTTGTTTTTATTGATACCCTATCCTTCCTCTGACCTTCCTTCTACATAGCTTACATCCAACAGGGGGCTACTTCTACAATATATAATGAAAAGCAAATAGTTAAATACAAAAAGTAAATAAATAGGCTAATGAACTGAGTTCACATTCTTGAAAAGAAGAAATACAAATGGCCAATAAATTTTTAAAGGTATTCAACATCTTTAGCCATTGGAGAAATGGAAATTAAAATTTATTTAAAATATTTTGTAGGAATCTCCACAACAAATATCTTTTCTGGAAGAATTTTGTCCTGCCCAGATGATTGACAAGCTTATTTATATAGACTCTTTCTGATAAGAGTGATGGTGTGTGTTTGATCCTTATCTTCAAGTTTTCTTTTCTACGTAAGCTTACAAAATGATAAGGATTCTAGAGTCAGGTTTAGTTCTATACTAATGACTTGTTATGTAGTTTTGGGTTCTCATACCTTCTCCCAGCTATAACTCAGTACCCATTCTTCTGCTCAGTAATTAAAGCCCTGCTGTTCTAGTTATTGTTTCATGGAATATTTATAATGAAGAAAAGATCAGAATTCAGGGTTCTCCAAGCCTGTTAGTATCCATCCTGGTTTTTTTTTTTTTTTTTGGTTTTTTGGTTTTGGTCAACTTAAAACAAGCTAGAGCCATCTGAGAAGACAGAACCTTTACTGAGAAAATGCCTCCATGGAGAGTACCTAGACCCCTGCTCAGATGTGGCTGATTGGCAGCTCAGTCTCCATGTGGATCTCTGAGGGAGGGGATCAGGGGCTGCCTCTATCATAAATTCAGTTGACTGCTCTCTGATCACTCCCCTGATGATGCAGCCTTGCCAGGCCACAGAAGAAGAGGATCCAGGTAGTCCTGAAGAGACCTGACAAGCTATGAGCAGATGGCAGAGGAGCAGTGTTCGTATTTATGCAGCCTGCTCTGGGTTGCCTAGTAACCTATGATGTCACCAAGTGTAGCCCCCCAGGCAGCCACACCTGGCAGGAATGGTTAAGTTTCTCCTTAAAAGGATCAACCCACCACTTTGTCACTGTCTTGCATTCTTGCCCTCTTACTCTCTCACTCTCCTACTCTCTCCCCTTTCTCTGTCGGGGTGCCCCCTCCCTTCCTATCACATTTCACTCTCTCTTCATCCCTATCTAATACACCTCTTTAATATTAAATCTGTTGTGCACATCATTTCATTGCTCCTAACATTGGTACATTGGCCAGGAAGGGCACTCTTGATAGCACTTGGTCTGGCCATACTAGGCATTCCTTAATTGGCCCATGATGCCTGCAACATATTTTTCTTCTGCTCTACCTATCCCTAACCACCACTCAACCATATATGCCTTAAAACCTACACTTTCTCTCAACTGCCCTGCCCTTACTGCATACTCCTGTCCCTCTGCTTAAGGCCACTCAGACTTGACGTCCTGCCATGTGCTTTGAGCATGCAGGCAAGGTGGACACTGATGCTGTGCCAGAATCAGGTTGGGGAAACTAAAATGCTCACACCAGATGCTGAGACTGCCACTTCAGACACAGACACAGCCTTCTTCTAAACTATTGCTGTTAGGTAGGCAATTTCTAGGGACCTTGTGCACACAAAGATGGCTTTAGAATACACCGTTATCTCAGGCCCCATCGGCAAAGTTTTAAATCTCCTATGGAATGCCTGCCATGAGAGGCTCTCTTAAAGAAGAGGGTTTTCCTACTATGCGCCAGGCACTCTGTTACTCTTTTTTTTTTAAGTAATTTATATATTTTTATGTTAATCACAGGTTATGTATGTTGTATCCCAGCCATAGCCCCCTCCCTCATTCCCTCCCAGTCTCCCTCCCTCATCTTCTCCCTGCCCCCCTCCAAGTCCACTGATAGGGGAGGACCTCCCCCCTTCCATCTGACCCTAGCTTATCAGGTCTCTTCAGGGCTGGCTGCAATGCCGTAGTTTTTCTCAAAGCAATTTTTGGCTTATCAAAATACGCAAAGACTGATGCACCAACCAAGGACCATGCATGGAGAGGACCTAGACCCCCTGCTCTGATGTAGCTGATTGGCAGCTCAGTCGTCTCCACATGGATCTCTGAATGAGGGGAGCAGGAGCTGCCTCTGTCCTGAACTCAGTTGTCTGCTCTCTGATCACTCGCCCCTGATGATGCAGCCTTGTCAGGCCACAGAAGAAGAGGATCCAGGCAGTCCTGATGAGACTTAACAAGTTATGGGCAGATGGCAATAGTGGAGAACTCCCCCTTTCAGTGGACTAGTGGAAGAGGAAGGGAGGGTGGGACAGGGAGGAGTTGAGGGAGGGGGCTTTAATCGGGATATATAATGAATAAATTGTGAAATAAAAAGAAAAAACATGGAAAAAATGAGGAGGGTTTTCAGTTGAGCAGACTTTGGATCAGCCGTGCCATACACAGGCAGAGAGTTTCCACTGGGCCGGGACAGCCATCCCTCCAGCAAGCATCTGGTCTTGCTATACCTCTATGGCCATGCACCAAACATGGCTAGCTGCCGATTTTGGGATAAAGAGAGTGTCTTCATTGCTATCTACACTAAAGGCAAGCAAACGGTTTCACCACAATCTTAACTTAGGGTAATCAAGGGCAAGCACATGTTTGGCAGCCATTTTGGTTATTAAAAACAAAACAAAAAAAATGCTGTGGTTTCCCCCACTGCCAGTTGTAGTTACTGCTTTGTTTTAGTGCCACTGTTTTCGGAGCTGCAAACTATATACTCTTGTAGACAATAATAGGCCACTGCACCCCTTCCTACCTCCTATCTTAGCCGGGATAAGCCCATGACCTGTCGTGTTATTTGGTTGATGAACCACTAGCCGCATGGTCTATTTCCATTTTTTACGGCTTCCTCATATTCCCCTCTTAGGGAAACCTCTGGCTTCTACACCTATATTTTCCCTACTCAAATGTCTAATATCCAGTAACACTAAGAGCAATCTGGGAAATATAAAACAATTCCCTCTTTCTCTTTTTTCGAGGTCTTGTTTGTTTCTCTCTGCCTGCTAACTCACTAAATATATTATCTGGTTTCTTTTCATAAACTCAAAAAAATCTTAAAATTACACTGTAAACCTTAAGGTAACCACGTGTTATGAACAGTTTTAATCACAAGTAAATCTCTGTTTATTTTATCTCCTTTTAGACTAGGACAACAACAAACCTCATTTTAAATTGGTATGGATTTTTATAAAAACTCAAAGTTACATTTTAAAATATAAATGATTAAACCCTGGTTCAAAATAATTTTTATATAATGCTAAAATTTCAAAGTTATAAAGGTCTATTCAAATTAAGCTAATTTAAAATGTTCCTCTAACTGCCTATGTCTTTATTACTTTCTACATTAATAAATGCTTTTTCTCCTGCTGTAAGCTGCCTATGATCTAGATTCACCAATAGGCTTTCTGGCTAATAGGTTTGCTATAATAAATTCAAATGTAATTTTAAAATTGCTTTATACTGTTCTACAATATTGTTGCTTTTAAAACTCATAACTCAGTACAAGTTTTTACCAATACTCTAAATTAAGATCTATTAATTTTAGGGGCATTTATTTATGTTAAAATTGATCATTGTGGTATATCTTCACTATCAAAAGTTTAAAATAAGCTTGGTCTTATTTTCTAAAAAATGGTAACATTATTAATCTATAGTATAGCCTTAGACTTTCATTAGATATGAACACTTTATATACTAAATCATACAGGAAACTGTTATGCTTTCACTTTAATGGACTATATTTATGACTTTTAAGTTTCCAACTTAACAGAGACAAAACCTAAAGTCCTAATATTTAATGGTTAACAAATACAAGTAAATAGTCATCTCATAGATGATCAAGTCCTTTAACATGTTCAAAAATATATTCATAGTCCTAAAGATGCACACATGGCCTCACTACTTTCTTAATTAAAGAGCTGCGGTTGGTCCCTGAGTCACCATACAAGAATTAATAATAATAATAATAATAATAATAATAATAATATAATAATAAGAGAGGAATCTTCCTAATAGGCTCATCTACAGTGCAAAAAACAAAAAACGAAAACAAAAACAAAAACAAAACTATGCTCCAGACCTTGGCTACTGCTCTGAGGCTGTTGGCATTACTGCACAGAAAACAAGAGGTCTGCAATGCCCCATCCTGCCGGAGTATAGACATATGTCAGTTCTGTCAGATAACTGTTTCAAATGCATCCAGGAAGGATAGTGGTCCCGTGGCTGCCTCAACAAACCACACTCTGCCTGATGGCAGACTGGCTTTTGGAAGTCAAAATGCTCCCATGCAGGCTTGTCCTCTGTGCCCAGACAAGAAGGCTCAACCATCACAAGAGCCACACACACTTCCAGCCTTTGAGTTCCTTGGCCCAGTGGAGGACAAATGGCTTTTAGATTCAGCAACCTCCACCACCATCCGCCAGCCCAGTGTAACAGTGCAGGTCTGTTTTGGCCTCACACTTGGGCCCCACAGACATATTGCCATCTTCTGTCTTGGGAGACTTCAGATGCCTTCCCAGTTCTCTTCATATGCAGGAGACTAGGCCGTAAGCCTTCTAGAGCTGTTACTGTGAGCTCTAGTCATAATATGCTTTGTTACCAGACTCAAAAAACAGGCTTCAGACGTAACCTTTTACCATCCCTTTAGCTAAAAGACAATAAATGTTCATAGCAGTCTCACCTATGTCTCATGGTAAATAACTAAATACAAAGGCCTAATAAAAATGTTGTTTGAGGGTCTAAGAAAATGTTTTAAGGTTGGTAAACACAAGTAATAGATATTTGAGGGTCTAAGAAAGAGTTTTAAGGTTGGTAAACACAAGTTATAGATGTCTGAAGGTCTAAGAAAATGTTTTAAGGTTGGTAAAAGGGTTGCAAGGTCTAAGATTATTTAAGGTATCCTAAATAGCTAAAAATGCTTAATATTTCCTCCTGTTACTATGCTACTGTTATATTGACTGTCCAGGGCTTTGACCTTTATCAACAGAGCTCTGATTTATTAATCTAACTCTAATACAAAAAACATTCCGCTATAATACCCATTATCATGGTTCCAAGCTCAAGATTTTAAATCTCCTTTAAATCTCCATAATGTGTAATCATACAAAAGGTCATGATTACAAGTGAGCTATTGTGCCTTCATGAAAGGCCTCTGCCTTTTCAGAGTTCACCTTAAAGAATGCTTATACTAGAGATCCAAGATGGCTGCCACGAGAGAACACTGTGTCTGAGGAGTAGGAGAGCAGAAACAACACAGCGACCAGGAGACTGAACTCTGGGACCTAAAACGCCAGCATTGTGAGTGCCAGGTGAGCGGAACTCCTACGGTGAGAAAATCAAGTGGGAAAACCCTAGGGACACCCAGTTATTACCTGGAGAAATTTCCCTG
>CM053742.1:95037165-95052820 GCA_028658305.1 Pachyuromys duprasi
GAAGACCCTAGTGAGGGAAACAGGGACTGTTTCAGTCATGAACTTGATGGCTGACTCTTTGACCCTCCCCCATACATGCCGGGGAGTGACAGACTGGCTAGATCCCAGGGAAGGGCATTGCAGCCAGCCCTGAGGAGACAGGATGAGCTGGGGTTGGATGGAAGGGGAGGAGGTCCTCCCCTGTTGGTGGACTTGGAGGGGGCGGGGAGGAGATGAGGGAGGGAGGGAGAAGGTGGGAGGGAATGAGAGGGTGGGAGGGAATGAGGGAGGGGGCTACGCTTGGGATGCAAAGTACCTAACCTGTGATTGATACAAAAATAAATAATTTTTTTAAAAAAGAAAATAACCTATTTTTTCCCTGTCATGTTAAGTAGATGAGTACACATAAATTTAAGAATTAATCCCTTTGGGACTAAAAGATGTCTTAGGCTGTTCTTGTAGGGATCAATCATTTATGCTTTCAGTTCCAGGGGATTCAGTACCCTCTTCTGGCCTCCACAAGCATCAGGCATGCACATGGTACATGTGCATCTTAGCATGTTCAGGGCCAACTTCTTGGCCTGTTTCATTGACTCTGTAAATGAGTGCCATTCAAAAGCAGTTTAAGCCTTGTAATCGAAAGCATAGGTTTCATCTTCATGGAGAGCTGGGACCCATTACTGTTTGGGCTATTTAAATCTGCTGCATGGCATATACATTTAGTAAAAATGTCAAAATCTCCTTTAATTTCCTATGAAGAATCTACTTTCATGCCTAAGAGATGACTTTATGGGTAAGGGCATCTGTCAGCAATCCTCAGGATCCATATGGTGGAAAGTGAGAATTGACCCCTGCAGGTTGTGCTCTTACCTTCACATATGTGCCAGGATGGGCACACATGCATGCACACACATGATGAAGAAAAGTAAGACAAAATGTTCAAAAATATCCACTTTTATAAACATATTTGTATCAATGAAGACTTGGATAAAATTCTGTAATAGAAATGAAGGGGTATGTATCCAAAATTTTTCTAGTTTTCATTTATGTTCTCCTGTTTGCCTTCTTCATGCAATGGTACTTTTCTCTTTCCTTTATCTCAGTACCCATCCATTTTCTCTCTTCCTTTATCCAACGGATGTCATTGACTCCATTCTTCTTCCCATTATCCCCACTTATTTTCTTTTCTATCTTGTTAAGCTCATAGGTTCCTTCTAGTTTTCCAGCTCAACAGCATTAATGATTCTCCATCTAAAAATGCAAACGGGACTATTTCTTATGCTTCTTGTTTCCACAAGGGACTTTCTCTTAATCTGTATTTTGTGTCAATGGGGTTTGACTTTACTCTCTGAGACAGAAAATCATAATGAATACTTGTAGTTTCTCTCGGAACCTTTTTACACTTCTTTACAGTAGTAATAAAGCAAGTTTTTAATCTCATGCAGTTAGGAAAAAGAATAGGTAATGTGCATGGCAGACATGAAAGTGTGCCACTCTGATCATCATCAAGACATGGGTTTACCATTCCATTGAAAAAGGTACAGTTACTTGACACACTTCAGATTTTTAAGGCCACTGTCTTCTTGCACAGCATAATCAGTGGCTAAACATAGCAAACCATAAATGCCAGAGTCTTGTTAATTTTTGCTAATGAGAGATTCCACTAAAGGCACTGCTTGCAATAAAACCTTGTCAAATCTGCAACGAGAGTTCAAGCTCTCCCTGTTGAATTCTGCTCAGTTTTTCTTTCCTTGGATAGGTTCCAGAGGGTATGGCATTATTTAAAGACTTTCCCTTCCCAATTGGCTTCCTCCTGCTTTTGTCTTTCACAAGTTTTAGCCTCACAAATAAGTTTTATTTCCTTCCAACACTGCATCATTCTTCCTCCGAAAGAGCCAAAAATCCAATTTATACACAGTTTTCTCCATGTGACTGTCTGTGTGTCTCTCTTTCTCACATACATCCATGTAGTCTAGCTTTTGCAAGCAATAATATTCCCCTGGAAGTAGGAGGTGGTATCATTGGGTGTAGGCTTAGGAAGGGAAGTTTTGGAGTACACAGAGTAATTGGATCTGTTTTCACTCTACTGTTCATTCTTGGAGTGATAAAGTTGAAATTTTATTCATATCTTTTTTGTTCTTTTGTTTTGTGTCTCATTTACTTTGTAGCACAGGGGAAATAAAAAGGGATCATTTATTCATCTCTATGATTGAGAAAAAAAATATTACATGTAATCCAACAATCCTTTAGTGATTTTCCCAGTGGTTACATAGAGCATTTCTCCTGTTTCTTTGTAATTATTTCATTTTTAAATAAAATAATCAAACATCACCATAGATGATGTCACAGAAGAATGACAGACTATGATGGATAAAGTTAACAAATACTTATGAAGGCAAGCTTATAGTTTACTTAAAAATATAGACTACCTGGACTATGAGCATGAAGCTTTCCTAGGATGTTGGTATGTGCATTTATGCTTAGGGAAGAAATTTTGAGATCTTGCATACTTTATGCAGTTATTTTCAGTAAGTGAATACAGGCTCTTATTAGGGGTAAGGAAACATACAGCAGGCACAAAGAGGGAAAGACCCTTGACCAAGCAGAGAGGGAACTCAATAGGCCAAAACCTGGTCTTTTCTTCAAGTTAAGGCTCTTTAAGGGTATCTTCCCTCTTCAATTTAGGGTTTGTCAGTTTGAACAAAGACAGGGAAACTGATAGTTCCCCAAGTTTGGGGTAATGCATTCTGGTCTGGCCTTGAGCTTCTGAGACAGGTCCATATGCAGGGGTCCTTATTGGTGGGAGAAAAGCCTGCTAAGCTTTTGTATTAAGTTGCCAGTCTTTTGTCTCTAGTCAGGAGGGTGAAGACAATGCCAGCTATCTTGGAAGTTCACCCTCTTTGTGTGTGCCTACCAGGGAATCTATCTTCATCTTTACTCTCAAAGGTCACCCTAACTGCTGCTAAGGGTTATGGGGTGTTGCAGGCTACTCTGTTTTAAAGCTGGTAAAGGGAGAGCTGTAGAAGGGTCAACAGCTAAAGTGCCTCAGGGGTGGGTCAATGAAAGGAACCATGGTAAAATTTAACAGATGGTAAGGATGGTGAACAAAGACAGCCATTCTTGAAGCATGCTATGTGAGTGAGGTAGCATCTGTAACATACAAAAACTAAAGATGTTAGCACTATTATAACAGCTTCATATTATGTTTTACCTTACTAAACAAGATTTATATGAACCATCATATTAAGAATTTTCCTCATGAATGTCCAACCAATGCCTGGCCACACCATGGGAGAGAGCCAACCTCTGACACTGTTAATGACATTCTGCTACACTTGCAGACAGGAGCTAGTATAGCTGTCCTCTGAGAGGCCCCACCCATCAATGTATCAAAACAGATGCTGAAACTCACAGCCAAACATTGGGTGGAGCACTGGGGGTCTTGTGAAAGAGTGGGAGAAAGGACAGAAGGACCTGGAGGTAAGAGGAGCTCCATAAGAAGACCAACAGAGGCAACTAACCAGGCCCAAGAGGGTCTTGTGGAGACTAAAACACCAACCAAGGACCATGCATGGACTAGACCTAGCCTCCTTACAGGGGCCCAATAAACAGCTTGGTCTTCATGTGGGTTCTCTAGTAAGGGGAGCAGAGGCTGCTTTTGACAAGGACTCTCTTACATGTTTTCAGTCACATCCCCTGGCAGGGTTGCCTTGACAGGCCACTGTAGTAGAGGATCTGCTCAGTCCTGATAAGTCTTGATGTACTGGGATGGGTAGGTGGGGGGGTTTCTGAGGGGGAAGAGGAAGAGAGTGTGGGATGGGGAGAAGAGGAGGGAGTGGGCTGTTCTTGGGATGTAAAGTGAATAAATTAAAAAAAAAGATTTTTCCTCATTAAACAGATGGATTTTAAGGTACCAATTGTTCACAATTCCTGTCTTTGGAAAATGCTTTGTGTACAGCTACTGTTGAGGTCCAGATGCCTTTTGCTTTCATCCTGCACACACAGCTTTCCTTATGTATCTACTTACACCATCAATTATAGTTAATAGTCCATCCAGAGAAGCTATGATTACTCAGGAGATAATCTGCAGCATCAGTGGGCAATTGCTTTATCCCATATTACCATAGATACCTGAAGATCCTACCTCTGACTTATGACATTTTCTGGCTATGCAAGTATACTAGAGAAACTTAGGTGCTGGGCCAGGAAATGCCAGTATGATGACATTTGAGACGGAGCTTCAGGGAGGTAATTAGGTAAGAAGGGTCGATATAAGACTGGAAAAAGCTTAGTTCCTTTTGCTCTGTTCTCTGTTATATAAAAATAAAGCAAGAACACTGCCATCATCCAAATCAAGGAAACATTCTGTCCAAAACCAACTGCAATGGCACCCTGATCTCAAACTTCCACCTTTCAGAATTATGAGGAATAAAATTCTGTTATGTAAGCCATCTATTCTGTGATAATTGGTTAGAACCACACACACACCATCACCTTTCCCCCCAATAAGCAACTTATATCCAAATCCTTTTCTACAGACCTATTTTTAGGATAACTCACACTAAGACATCTCCCCCAGTTCTGGCGGACTCATTTTTCTCAGGAAATGAAAAGAAAAACCGAGTCAGAGAGAAAACAGACAGAAAGTAGATGTGTAGTGTGTGGCTGAATCATAAACTACTAAGCTTTAGGGAGAAAAGACAGGAGGTAATATAAGTGACTTGCTCTAGACAAGTTTTCGATAAGAACTCCTTTCTAGCTCAAACTCCCAAGAGGCCCAGTATTGACTTTATCTGTGAGCTCCAGTCCCACATACACGATCTCACTCATTGCCAGTTTAAGTGTGTTTCTGTTGCTTTCAAACTAACTTCTGTTGACTCAACCAGAAGACTGAATTAATGTATCTTCTTATATAAGATTATTCTGTTTTTTCCATTTCCTTTTTTTATTAATTACAGTTTATTCACTTTGGATTGACCCGTAGCTCCCTCCCTCCGCCCGTACCAATCCCACCTTCTTCCCCTCCTCTACCCATGTCCCTCTCCAAGTCCACTGATAGGGGAGGTCCTCTCCTTCCTTCTGATCCTAGTATATCAGGTATCATCAGGAGTGGCCTTGTAAGGCTGCTCCCCCATCAGGGAGAGGTTATCAAAGAGCAGGCCAGTCAGTTCATGTCAGAGACAGTCCCTGTTCCCATTACTATGGAACCCACTTGGGCACTGAGCTGCCATGGGCTACATCTCTGCAAGAGTTTTAGGTTATCTCCAAGAATGGTCCTTGGTTGGAGTATCAGTCTCAGAAAAGACCCCTGGACCCAGATATTTTGGTTCTGCTGCTCTCCTTGTGGGGCTCCTGTCCTCTCCAGGTCTTACTATCTCCCCCTTCTTTCATAAGATTTCTGCACTCTGCCCAAAGTTTGGCTACAAGGCTCAGCATCTGCTCTGATAGTCTGCAGGGCAGAATCTTTCAGAGGCCCTCTGTGGTAGGCTCCTGTCCTGTTCCCTGTTTTCTCCCTCTTCTGATGTCCAACCTCTTTGCCTTTTTGAATGGGGATTGAATATCTTACCCAGAGTCCTCCTTCTTGCTTAGCTTCTTTAGGACTATAGATTTTAGTATATTTATCTTATATTATATGTCTAATATCCACTTATGAGTGAGTATATACCCTGTGTGTCTTTCTGCTTCTGGGATACCTCACTCAGGATGGCCTTTTCCAGTTCCCACCATTTGCCTGCAAATTTCATAATTTCCTTGTTTGTCATCAGGGAAATGCAAATCAAAACGACCCTGTGATTTCACCTTACACCCATCAGAATGGCTAAGATCAAAAACTCAAGTGACAACACATGCTGGAGAGGATGTGGAGAAAGGGGAATCTTAATCCACTGCTGGTGGGATTGTAAACTTGTACAACCACTCTGGAAATCAATCTGGCATTTTCTCTGACAATAGGAATAGCACTTCCTCAAGATCCTAGCTATACTACTCCTAGTCATATATCCAAAAGATGCTCAAGTATACAACAAGGACATTTGCTCAACCATGTTTTTAGCAGCTTTATTTGTAATCGCCAGAAGCTGGAAACAACCCAGATGCCCCTCAACTGAGGAATGGATACAGAAATTGTGGTACATCTACACAATGGAATATTACTCAGTGATTATTCTAATTTCTAATTCAGAAAAGAAAGATGTTAGGAGGTTGTCCATTAATAAAAGTCCTTTCAAATTGTGACATTCTAAACTGTGTGAGGAACTCTCTACCCAAAAATAATTCATCATTAAATCACTTTGAAGTTTGGAAAGCTGATCTGGAAATATTTGTAAACAGACTGTTTCATATAATTTCATCCTTTTCTTATTAGTTTCTGGCCAGCTCCCAAAGTGGTTGAAATTTCCTATTTGAAGTCTTGTATGTCTTGTACGACTTCATCTTTCTTTTTATATTCTAGTAGTCAAGAACGAATATTCCCACCAACTCAACGAAAGCTTAAAAACTGCTGTATTCTAGATTGGTTGGAGAAAGGTCATAGAGTAGGGGCGTATGCATAGCAAGTAAGAACTTCATCAGAGTATGATGGCTTTTCTGAAGAAGATAACTAGAGCCTTATCTTTTGTTTATTAGTCATACTGGAGGTTGAACTCAAGGCTGAATGCAAGTGCTCTAACACTGAACTATAACCCTAAACCTCTTATTTTAAGAAAATGTCTCACTGAATTGCTCAGGTGGCTTTGAACTCACTCTGTAGCCCAGGCAGGAAGTGAACTTGTGACCCGTCTACCACAGCTTCCCTATTAGGTAGCATTATAAACCTGCATCATCATACCTAGCACAAGTTTGTCTTTCACCTTAGGACCTCATCTACTTAGACAGTTACCTCAACATACCAAAGGGCAAGAAGTGGAACCGAAGACAAAGCCTTTGGAAATAAATTCCTAGCAGTCACTACTATTGCCTG
The DNA here is from genome assembly GCA_028658305.1 of Pachyuromys duprasi. Classification (NCBI taxonomy): domain Eukaryota; kingdom Metazoa; phylum Chordata; class Mammalia; order Rodentia; family Muridae; genus Pachyuromys; species Pachyuromys duprasi. The sequence goes on from CM053742.1 coordinate 95,044,103, forward strand.
CCACATAAGTAAACTTAAATTTAAGCTTGGAAACCAAACATCCCTGCAATTTATCAAGGATTATCTCTGGTTATAATGTCACCCAACTCATGTGATTTAGATTGAGTTAATAGTCTGTGAATTCTTGTAGCTACATACTAATTACTTAATAAAAAGAGAATTAGGCCTTTCAAAAATTTATATCATATAAGTATTGCGTACTATAATGTTTATCAAGACAAAGAGGCATAAAGAAACTTCAAAAGCTAAGGTCTAAATTACATTGCCTTCTATAAGAAAGCTAACCATTATTTATGCCGATGATATAGGTAGATCAGGTCCATCTGAAGGAATCTTCTTCCATGTAGACTTTTTGCTCTTTTTATTCTGCCATACTTACTCTACTAAAACACCTGTAAGACACCACTCATACAAATGTTAAAACTATCATTATGGTTTATAGACAAACCAGCATCGTGTGCAAACCTAATGTGATGTTCTGAACAGATGCAAAGTAATTTTTATCATAGTTAGTTAAGAAGAGTACATAATCCAAATCTAATCATGGTGAAATATAATACAATCATACAAGAGATGCGCTAATAATTAGCTAATAAGTTAATCCTTATTAAAGTTGGCTAGAAAACATGATTACTAAGTATAATTATTAAACATTGTTTTGCTCTAGGAAAAAAATTCAGAAAAATATTTTTGTGACCATTGATAAAACTTGAATATTAACCCTATATTATATAATTTATATAATGGTGTTAATATTAAATTTCCTGAATTTAATATTTTAACCATGGATTTATTTATTATTATTTATTATTATTATTTTACAATTTATTCACTTTGTTTCCCTGCTGTAGCCCCCTCCCTCATCTCCTTCCAGTCCTACCCTCCCTTCATCTCCCCCCTTGCCCCTCCCTTAGTCCACTAATGGGGCAGGATCTCCTCCCCTACTATGTGACCCTAGCCTATTAGATATCATCAGGACTGGCTGAATCCTCTTTCACCTCGTCAGGGGGAGGTAATCAAAGAGCAGGCAACTGAGTTCATGACAAAAAAGCCCCTGCTCCCTTTACTAGAAAACCCACAATTTTGTATTTTTTAAAAATAATATTCTAATTTGATTTTTTAAATTCATGCATTTATACAATATATTTTTATCACACCTATCTGTCATTATCTTCCTACCACCAACTTGCTTAGTGTTTCCCACTCCGTCTCAATTTCATGTTCTTCATTTTTGTTGTTGTTAAAAACAGTGTATCAAAGCAGATATTAAGACTCATAACCAAACCTTCAGCAGAGTCATATGAAAGAAAGACCTGGAGAGGACAGGAGCTCCACAAGGACCAAATATATCAGGGCACAGGGGTCTTTTATGAGACTGTTTCTCCAACCAAGGACCATGTATGGATATAATCTAGAACCCCTGCTCGGATATAGCCCATGGTAGCTCAGTATCCAAGTGGGTACCCTAGTAAGGGGAACAGGGACTATTTCTGTCATGAACTCAATGGCTGGCTCTTCCACCCTCACCTTCCCCACCCCCCGAGGGAGGAGCAGCCTTGCTAGGCTACAGAGGAGGTCATTGCAGCCAGTCCTGAAGAGACCTGATAAGCTAGAGTCAGATGGAAGGGGAGGAGGTCCTCCCCTATCAGTGGACTTGGAAAGAATCAGGGAGAAGATGAGAGAGGGAGGGTAGGATTGGGAGGGAATGAGGCAGGGGGGCTACACCTGGGATACAAAGTACATAACCTGTGATTAATATAAAAAATAAAAATTATTTTTAAAAAGTTGAAAAAATAACCTCCTGAGTACAATGTGTGCTGCTCACATGTGTGGGGTTAGGGTTAGGGCCCAAGCCCCCAAGTGAGAATGACTCTCCCTCTATCGGCATCCAGCAACTGCCAATAGCTCCCATTCCAAGGGTGGAGTTTTGAGGACCCCTGCTCTCCACATGCGATGATTTTAACACACTTGATCCTGTGCAGATAGCCACAGCTGCTGTGGGTAAATGTGTACAGCAGCCATGCCACTTCCCGAAGTTAGCTCACACACTCTTTGTTTCTCCCCTCTTTAGTGTTCCCTAATCCTTGGATGAGCAAGTAGAATTGACATGGATGATTCGTTCATAGTAAGAGCACTCAGTTACTTATATTAAGCACTTTGACCAGTTAAAAATCTCTGCATTAACTGCAACTTGCTATAAAAAAGAAGCTTCTCTGACCAAAGTTGCATCTATGCATATAAACACAAATATTTAGAAGGCAGTTTGACAGCAAAGCTATTTAGCAAAACAGCAGTAGGTTCCCTACTAGGTTTGTGGTCTCTCCAGTTGTGAACTTTTGACCAAGTTTACAATGCCAGGCATGAAATTAATTTTGTGGAGCAGGACTCACATGTAAGCAGAAAGCAGTTGGATACCCACATAATCGACATGCCAATACTGCATCAATGTGAATATCTTAATTAAGTCTTTAAAAATATTTACATTGGTGGTCTGCCTCTATGTATGTCTGTGTATACAATCCCCTGGAACTGGAATTACAGACAGTTATGAACTGCCATGTGGATCCTGGGATACGAACCCCGGACCTCTGGAAGAATAGCCAGTGATCGTAACCACTGAGCCATGTCTCCAGCTTCCAAATAGGAGTATCTTTATTTGATCTTAGTTAGTCACAAGGTCAAGGAGTGATAAAGGAGAGTTTCCAGTAAGCACTGATCTGGGTCACTTCTAGGCTAATGGTTCATTTCCTCTTTTTTTTGGAGTCTTCTGAGTGCTAAGATTAATGGTTTTTGTTACCAGGCCCTGCTTTTTTCAGACTGGTTGATATTGTATTGTACCACGATTTTATAAATGGATTTATGAACCATGGTTTTGCAAGAAGATTCTCTGTTTTTAAGAAATGTGTGTTGAAATTAGCTACAACTATCAACATATTTGCCTTGAAATATTTCTGTGTAAATATATATATATATATATATAACATGTAAAAATGCTAATAACTGTAATATAAAGGTATAGAGTTGTGTGTAATATATTCAATTTGTAATTTTTAATTATTTCTAAATTAAAATTATAAAACCCAAATATTAACTCTAATTTTATTTAAAAAGAAATACATGAAATGAATCTTTAGGCAACACTGCCACCATAATACAGTGGAAAGAAGGCTTTTGAATTATCTAAGAACCAGTTTTACTACCTACAATATCAAATAACTGGAGGTCACAGGATAAAGTTACCGAATCACTCTGAAACTTGGTTTCCTATAAAATGAAAAGGTTGGTCTAGGTACATGTAGTTGGCATTCATGTTCTCAACACTTTGCAAGACTTCTCTTTTTGTATCTCCACTCTAAGAATGTCAAACCTCAAACTCTTTTTCAAGTGTATTGATCAGTTTGATATTGTAACTTTCCTTCTGAGAGTAAAGATGCATACCAGCACCAATAGCCAACTTTAAGACAGCTTTAGAAATATGATTTAATGCATGTTAGACAACAATTGGATGAACAGAAAGCATAATTAATTCTAAAGTGTTCTTACAAAATAATCCCAGCATTTCAAACACATTTTCATAAGGGGACTATGGATTATATACCAAATAAATAAATAGCAAAAATCATAGTGAACAGTTGCAATAACAAATCATAACATTAGCTGCTGACAATATTAGGCTTACTTCTAGTCATGCAAAAAAGGCTGACAGCTTGCTACAAGAGTCATGAATCTAAGTAAAATTTATGGTGAACTGTTCTTGGCTCAAACATGGAGTCACTACCACATTGACCTAGGAGAGACCCATGCAGTAAATCACTTCAGAAGGCATAGGAATCCAGAAAAAAATCTGCTTCTAAAGGGAAAAGCATCATTTCCATTTTGAGACCTACTTTCAGATGATAAATTAAATGTTAGATACCCTCAGCTTTTGTTCTTTCTGTCTCTATAAGACCTAACTCACAAATTTTTCATGCCTCCTGTTTCCTGAAGCTGGCACTGGTTGTCTTTTCTCAGATGAATTCCAAGGCTCTGTTCAGCTTGGTTAGTTAATTATAGTCATTATCATAAAAATATTAGGTCACATTAGTTCCCCTTTTTGCAGAAGAGAATAATGTGTGAATGTTTCATCAGGTCATTTTATATTCTGCAGCCAACTCTGGCTTTTATCACTTGGCAATGACATTGTTAGGGGTCATCTGAAAAGCCACAGGCTGTCAGAGTACAGTAACTTATATCAGAATTGAAATAGCTACATAGAGTTATAGCAGTTTGTATTTCCTTCAAATGCTCTGAGCTATTGCCAGTTTCTAATTTTTTCATCTTAAAAAGATAACTTGGTCTCTTCCGTTTCAAATAGTCTATCTATAAAATGCGGATATAATTTTATTTCTTGAAGATCAGTGGCTGAGCAAAGGAAACAAAAGGAAAATGATAACATAGGAGAACATAAAGTTCCAACCTCAAAAGAAATTGTGAATCAGGAAATGAATGGCTAGTTTTGTTTGCTTTGGTTTGATCCTTCCCAAGCCTTCTCTGAATGACAGAAAGAGTTTTTCTATAAGATAGAAGCTTGAAAGGATAAAGAACATGAGAGATAAGATGACAATAACAGAATTTGTGAAATTGGAAAGCAGCAAGTAGACCAGAAAAAAAAACCGAATCTAAATTCACATAATGGACAACTGAAAAATAATCTGAATTACATGGCAACAGCTTGGCAATTTTTTGGAATTGGTGTAACACTGAACCCAGAAGCTGCGGTGAGGGTAGACTTGAAAGCAGAATGACTGGGTGAAATGTCGTGTATGAAGCCTTTAGAGCCCACATCCCTTACCTTACTAGGTTCACTGTTAGACTGTCCCACTTACGCACTATTAAAAATACTGACTTCTAGCAGAGAAACACCAAGCAGTATCGTGAGAAAAACTAAATTAAAAATAAGGGATTAGAGAACATTTGAGATGAGAAACCAGCCCCTTTCTTCCAAAAGACTCCTACAGAAATGGCTAATTTGATTCCTCTACACAGGGATGATCCTTGGAAAAGTCCTTCGATAGAGACGAAAGAATCACAGATGAACCCTAGGGAATAAATCCAGTTACATAACCACGTTACCATGTCTGTTATGCTCAACAAAACCTACCTACTCCCAGATATCATCTAGTCATATTTTAATTACTTAATTCTTAAATGTGGACAAAGCAACTATAGCCATCCTTTTTTCTTAGTTAGGGATTTATTTCTGTGAAAAGAAATGATAACCATGGCAACACCTATAAAGAAAAACATTTAATTGAAGCTGGCTTATAGTTTTAGAGGTTTAGTCCATCACTGGCATGGTAGGAAGCATGGCAACACACAGGCAAACTTGTTATTTGGAGAGGTAGCTGAGAGTTTTACATCAGGATCTGTAAGCAGCAGGAAGAGGGTGCCACTAGGCCTGGCTTGGGCTTTTGAAACCCCAAAGCTCACCCCCAGTGACTCACTTCACTCAACCAGGCCACACCTACTCCAGCAAGGTGATGCCTTCCAATACTGCCGCTCCCTATGAGGTTTTGGGGGCCATTTTCACTCAAAGCACCACAACACCTAATGCTGACCACTGGCCTCCACAAGCACCTGCACACATTTAAACAGAATCCACAATAGTGCTTATTTCACTTCCTTGTGGCTCTGGTGACTCTGGGATTTGGATATGAAGGGACTGAGTTAGACTTAGTGGGTCGGGCTCCTCCCTGTTTGGTGGACTCTCCAGAGGAGGCTAGGACATCCCCAGCCTTTTTCCAGTAGGAGTCTCACTGTGAAGAAACTTGCTGGGCTTGGGCACTGCCTTACTTCCTCTGGGAGCATAACTCCACCACCTAATGGTGAGTCAGCTCTGGGTTATGAGTCTCCAGGAAAGCCCATGCTAGAATGTGGCTCTTAGCACCACAGTCCTTGCCTGAATTTACTTCACTGTCCGAACCTGAATCCCAGGCTGGTGTGGATCTTTTTTAGCCTTTTTTTCCTGGTAGGACTCCAAGTTTACATACCCTCCTAGGAACCTTTCTGTAGGCTGCCTAAGATATGACCCAGACAACATACCATCGCAGAAGTACATTGCTTTTGATCACTAAGCACAGACAGTGATACCCTCTTGAATCCTAATCTCATTGGATTTAAATTCCCCGTAATTTTCTTTACAGATTTATTAGTTATCTATTTATTTGTGTATGTGACTACACTCATGTGGAGGTTGGAGGACAATTCTTAGGGAGTGACTTTTGTCCTTCTACCTTGCATTTGAGTCAGAGCCTCTCTAATTTCTGTTGCTCTGCATATGCAAGCTTCATGCTGATTTTCCTGTCTCCACCTTCCATATCAAAGATTATAGATACCTTCGACTTTATCCTACTTTTCTCCACCTATTAAATTATTTATTTATTTACTTTACATCTCCAATGTAGCTTCCCTCCCTCTTCTCCTTCCAGTCCCTCCCTCTCACCTTCCCCATCCCCATTCTCCCTCCTTTTCTCCTCAGAGAGGGGGAGGGCTCTAATGTATATTGACCTTGGCATATCAAGTTGCAGCAGGACTAGGCACATCTTTTCCTACTGAGGCCAGACAAGGCAGCCCAGCTACAAGAAAGGGATACAAAGGCAGGCAACAGAATCAGAGACAGCCCCTGCTCCACTTGTTAGAGGACCCACATGGAGACCAAGCTGCACATCTGTTACTACGTATGTGTAAGGGACCTAGGTCAGTCCAATGGGTGTTGTCTAATCGGTAGTTAAGTCTCTGTGAGTCCCTATGAGTCCAGGTTAGTTAATTCTGTAGGTCTTCTTGTGGATTCCTTGCCTTCTCTAGCTCCTTCAGTCCTTCATCCCCTTCTTCCCACAAGATTCCCCTAGCTCCACCTAATGTTTGACTGTAGGTATCTGCATTTGTTCTCATCAGCTTGGTGAAGCCTCTCAGAGGACAGTTATGTTAGGCTCCTGTCTGCAAGCATAGCAGAGTATCATTATTATGGTCAGGGGTTGGCTCTCTCTCATAGGATGGGTCTCAGGTTGGCCAAGTCATTGTTTGGATATTGCTGCTGTTTCTGCTACATCTTTATTCCTGTGCATCTCATAGGCAAGGAAAATTTTGGGTTAAAGGTTTTGTGGCCGGGGTTGGTGTCCCCATCCCACCATTGGAAGTCTTGCCTAGTTACAGGAGGTGGCTGTTTCAGGTTCCATGTCCCCTGCTGATAGGAGTCTTAGCTAGGGTCACCCTTACACATTTCTGTGAGTTTCCCTTGTCCTAGGTTTCTGGCTCATCCTAGAGCTGCTCCCCCACACCAATTTAAGTTCTTCCTACAATTCTCTCTTGCTCAGTCTTCCCCACATTCGATTCCTCCTGTTCTCCTCCATATCCCTTCTCTCACCAGTTCCCTCCCTCTATCCATCGCTGATGTCTAGTTTATTTCCCCTTCTGAGTAAGATTCAAGCATCCTCTTGGGCCCTCCTTGTTACTTAGCTTGTTTGGGTCTGTGGATTGTAGTATGTTTATCCTGTACTATATGGCTAACATCTTCTTATAAGTGAGTACATACCATATTTGTCTTTCTGGGTCTGGGTTACCTCATTCAGGCTAGTGTTTTCTAGTTCAATTGATTTCCTGCAAATTGTTTTTGTTTTTAATAGCTGAGTAGTATTCCATTGTGTAAATGTGCCACAGTTTCTTTATCCATTCTTCTGTTGAGGGGCATCTAGGTTGTTTCTAGTTTCTGGCAATTACTAATAAAGCTGCTATGAACATAGCAAGTGTCTTTGTGGTAATGGTGGAGCATCTATTGGGTATATGCCTAGGAATGGTACAGCTGGGTCTTGAGGTAGATATATTCCTAATTGTCTGAGAAAGCATCAGATTAATTTCCAAAGTTGTTGTACAAATTTGCACTCCTCTCAGCAATGGAGGAGGGTGCCCCTTTCTCTCATCCTCTTCAGCATGGGTTGTCACTTGAGGTTTTGATCTTAGCCATTCTGATGGGTGTAAGATGATATTCTGCTCAGGAAGTTGTCTCCCATGTCAGTGGGTTCAAGGCTGTTTGCCACATTCTCTGCTGTTAGATTAGTGTCTCTGGTTTTATGTTGAGGTCTTTGATTCACTTGGACTTAAGTTTTGTACAAGGTGATAAATATGGTTCTATTTCCATTCTTCTACATGCAGACATTCAGTTAGACCAGTACCATTTGTTGAAGATGCTTTCATTTTTCCATTGTACGAATTTGTCAAAAATCAAGTGTATATAGGTATGTCTGGCTCTTATATTCGATTCCATTGATCAGCCTGTCTGTTTTAACGCCAATACCATGCAGTTTTTATTACTATTGCTCTGTGGTTCAGCTTAAATCAGGGGTGGGCATACCTCCATAAGTTCTTTTTTTTTTTCTTATGGTTTCAAAGGAGAAATTTCTCACAGTGTTTCTTCAATATTTTCTCCATGAAGTTTTTTTAAAATTTTAACATTTTTATTTTATATTAATCATAGGTACTTTGTATCCCATCCGTAGCCCCTCCCCCATTCCTTCCCTATCCCATCCTTTCCCCCTCACCTCCTCCCTGCCCCTTTCCAGGTCCACTGATAGGGGAGGACCTCCTCCCCTTCCGTCTAACTCTAGCTTATCAGGTCTCTTCAGGAATGGCTGCAATGTCCTCTTCTGTGGCCTAGCAAGGCTGCTCCTCCCTTGGGGGGCGGGG